>MU227130.1:195316-222974 GCA_018584345.1 Thuja plicata
AATCTAAGGGCATGGAGTCATCTGTGAATAATTTTTAACCAGCATGATTGAAGACTAAACTTAAGGCAATTACAGGATCTGACACAAATGTAGATATACCTTATATATCTACCTTAGTACACTTAGCTAGACTAATCAATCAGATTCATTTGCTACCCTAAACTTTGTTGAAATATCTCTAAGGTATATTCTCTCCTTGAAAGAACCCTAGAATTACTTCATATATCTGCCTTATAGACATATAAATTGAAAATGCTCCTAGAACATTCAATTTAAACAGAATTTAGAATGCTAAAATGAAGACAGAAAATCCACTAAATGCTTCAGAAACTGTGAACTGGATTTCATTCAGAAGTCATCATCAATTACTACATTCAACAGAGATTTCTCCAGAAAACCCAGATATATTGCAATTGACTTAGTATTATTTTCAGACAGAAAAATGACCATCATCCTCCCAGTCGTCTTGGGATCCTTTTATAGCACAAGGATGCAACAAGCTACTGACATCTGGGAAGGATTACCGACCGCTTGCAACAACTTGGCAACAGCTAATTAACAAGGTGGCAGCTAATTAACAAGGTTTGTCTTTCATGGCTTAACCATATTTATCCTTTAAGCTTTGCCTCCCATCTGTTCACTTCTTTGATAGTGTTCACTTCTATCTTGGCAACAGCTCCCACCCACCTGGCATCCATGGCATTTCTGGCCTTAGACATGAATTTTGCCACGTCTCTTTCTACTTTGCAGAATTTTGTGCTCTGTTTTCTGTTTCTTCTTTGGTAGCTCTTTAGCTGAAGCAAGGTAATTTGAATAGGAGACCGTTTAGATTATGCATCGTCAGCACTGAAAATAGCCAACACAGTGTACTTTATTCATTTTGAAAAGATCCTTGCTTTGCTGACTGGTGACTAAGCGACTGCATCAAGTCTCTATGTTACGGGCCTGTGTCACTAACCCATGGTTTCATCTCACGACATGGCGACAAAGTGTTTTTTTACCTTTGGCTGACCTGAGTCATGATCTGGCGATCATGCGACCCAATGCTTAACCTTTATGGTGATCTCCTTGTCGCTGAGTGTTTATTTTTTGTTTCACGACTACGCGACAATGCCTAGTCGCCTGATCGCTGGATGTAAGTTCTGAGCTTTTAACTTTATCATAACAGTTTGTATGTGCCCCCTTTTCTGCTTCTGGCGACTGCGCGACAATCCTTTAGCGTCAAGTCAGGAGGACTTTTTCCTTAGGGCACTTTTCTTCTCAAACACTGCGACTACCGTTGGATCCTCTTATTCTTTTATCTGACGGTCGTCGCTTAATCGCCAGATGATCATGCATACCCTTAAATCTTTCTGCGACACCGCGACAGAAGGGAAAAACATTTAGTCTCGTTGTCGCTGAATCCTTTTTCTTCTTCTGGCGACCAGGTGACAACCCTTTAGCGTCCACCCTCCTTATGACACATGTCACATAGTCATTGGTTCACTTACTACATACTGAAGAACTGAGTCATCATCCTGTTCTGGCGACATCCCGACTAAGGATTCTGCAAACCACAGATGGTCAGTCGCAAAGTCTGAATCAAAATCCCTTAACCACTGCTTCATTTTGAGACCACGTGACTGAAGGCCTGACTTAACTGTTAGCTTTGGCTTGATTTGGCGACAAAGCGACATGAAATAATTGCGGAGTCTGAGAACATTTTCATAACTATTAAGAATCTGTCGCGATCACCTGACTAATTAGTGGGTCCCATATTTTACAAAGCTTTATAACATCATTATCTCGCAACTACCTGACTGAAAGAGATCACTGAGTCTCGAAACACTGAAGGAATATTCTAATTTTAATCGAGACTACGCGACACAAGGAAAAAGCAAAGTCGGGAAGACATTTGGAATATTCGGCTGGGGTAACATGACGAGGTGACCTAGATTAAAACACATGCCTTTAGTGAATGAAAAAGTAACGCTGAAACATAAGGCATGACTTAGGGTTTGAAATTCATCGCTTAATACTTGGATAGCCTAGGGTTTTTAGGGTTTTTGCATAATGAGAAAAGTTTAGACTTGAAAAACTGAAACTTGACAGAGGTAAGGGCATAATGAACAAAAGATAGCTGAATTGAGTACATCAGAATAGAGAGAAGGACAAGGAACCAGGAAAATGAGCAAAAACAGGAAAAATAACCAACACGTGCCAAAAACTGTTGTCAATCAAGATTGCGCCTATAGCTTGATTTGGAATATTGCTATCCTGTTGCAACATGGAAATGTTCTCCTTGGTGGAAGAGAGAATGAGTCTCCAGATTCTAGGTCAGTTCCTATTGAATTTGGAATATCACCTAATATTGATTTTTGTGGTTTTGGGAAAAGGGAGAAGGATAACTAAAAAATGAATACTGATTAATAAGGTGATACACCAAAATGAATTCAGATTTGTTGTAATTTTAAATCTGTACCTATAGGACATGCATTACTGAAATCTGCAATAATTTTCACTTCACAACACCTAGGATGACCAAGAATTTACTTTTAGGGTTTGGTGCCACTAATGGTAAAATTTCAACCAACAAATAGGTACTTTCTGCAAAAGGTTTATTCTTTATAACTTAGAATAGGAATTTGGAACAATTCACTAATTTATGCTCAAAAGGCACAATACACTTAAATGAAAAGAACTTGGAAGGATAGATAGCAAAACTCAAAAAATATATACAAATAATAAGGCCAGCTCTATTATCTTCAAAATCTGCAAAAATGGTTACAAAATACAAGGAAAAGATGCAAAGGAACAATATGTTCACTAATACCTCTTAATCCCCAAATTTTGAACCCCCAATACTGAATAAGAGGTTCAAATATATAGCCCCTAAGGTCAATTTAGAAAATAAAATCCCCCTCCAAAAAGGTCCTCCTCAACAGATAGATCACCCTATTTTTAAGGCATGACTGATGCCTAAAATATAGCTTCCAACAAGACCCCCTAAAATAGCATATCCCTAAATCTAAGGCATAAGTGGTGCCTAAAATCTAGCCCCCAACAAGCCCTCCTAAAGTTGGTGTTGTAAAGACTTACATCTTTTACATAGTTTACCAAATTTTAATAAAATACATTACAAACCCCCTTAAAATCTAACCCAAGGCATAAACCCCAACTACATTTGCATAAAACCCTAACTCATAGTAAAACCCAAAGTCATAACATACAAACCCAACTATGCCTAAGCTAAGGTCAACATGACCAATATAATTCAAAAAAATATCCCACTCTCGTGGCAGCTTGAGGGTATTGTAGTAGCACTATAGTTAATAAGGCATTAACTCCTCCACAGTACTTCATTGGACTTCAAATCCCATCTGACTTGACATAGGCATTGTTAGCCATTTCATTTTTGCATTTTTCTATTTGGGAGAGAAGTTTAGGGTTTGGTGCCACCATGCTTGTGATATGGCTTTGTTTAGCTTCTTTGTTTTTCTTCAATGAAAATCTAGAGTTTCACCATGGCTAATCTGAGAGTTGGCATCAGTTTATACACTGCAGTTTCACCTTAATCTCTGGCATCGGGCTTCTTTTTATACCAGGGCTTTCTTTACTTGGACTTTTCATTTTGGTTTCATCTGCGAGCTCTTCTCTACACTTTCACTGGAGTTTCATTGCCATGAAACATGGTGTTTTATCTATGCATACCTTCATAGTTTCTTTCAGTTAGAACTCGCATTGCACACATGCTTGGTTTGTCACTTGGAGTTTGATGCCATGCAACATGGCATTGTCCAACAGTTTGGAAATAGAAAAATTGGGCTACATCTTTACACCACGGGCTCTCTTTGTTTGATCTTAGAGTTTCATGCATGCCTTCAAACATGAGAACTTGGGTTCTTTATTGTCTCCACCGAGGTTTGCACTTTGGGACTTGGAGTCCACTTTTCTTAAATCATGGTGCTCCTCTAGATTTACAGTTGAACTTTGAGCTCTCCAATTGAACTAGTATCTACCCGTGTCTTCATACCCTAACATATGGCATCTCTTCTACATCTGGACTCCACCATGCTCACTATGTAATACCCAGATAAGTAACATTTGTTGTTTACTCATTATGATTAGTTCCTTTACTTGAGACATGATGTAATCTTTGCAATACTGGTTTAGGTTTTAAAGATTTACATCCTTTTTTTTGGCGACAAATTTGGGTTTTTCAATTACTTCTCTATTGATTTCTCAATCTTTCTTGCTAGAAAATAGATACAGGTTGTTTGTTGTAACCGAAAGATAAACTCAGCTTCTTTGGTGGCTTTCTCATTCTATCAAAAATCGTGGCTTAAAAGAACTCGGGCTCTCCACCATGTCTAAAGGTCATTAAAAGAAAAATAGAGATTGTGCTATCATTGCTGAACTAGAAACATTTATAATTTGTTTGCATCTTGTCTTTGACTATGACCTTGTTGTCTGTATGCACACTTACATTAATTCTCAAACACCAGCATTTTTAATTAGAAGCACATCACTCTTTATTGAGCTGGGAGCACACTGTATGTTTGTCTGCATCTTTTATGAATAAATTACCTTATGAGGTTCGAGCTCAGGCTCATGACCGTCATGAGTAATAATGTGAAACTAAGCTTGACCTTTAAACATGCAAATTTTCTTTTCTCATTTGCACAACTTCTCATGTACATGCATATTGTTTTTTTTGAATTTCATACTGTCATTCAAACATGAACAATAATATCCAATAATAGCATTTACATATATGTACATACACTGTTAACTGAACATACATCATAACCACATTGTTACTTACCTTCCCTTGCATATGCACTCTATTATTTGATCATTATTTGGACATAGCACTGTTTAAAAACATGTATCATAACCTTGTTTTGATGATAAATGTTATGATCTTAGCAAATCTTTATAACATCATTGTTGTTATCCCTCTCCTCTTGAATATGCACTGTCAGTTGATCATTATAAAAAGCATGTTATAAATGGATAATACAGTTATCTATCCTCCTTTTGCACATGATCACTCCTCTCACTGTTTTGATAACTTATAACAGCAACACTGATATCCATTTTACTTCTGTATATGCATATTTTAATTATAGAATAGATACCATTTTGTTCCATCTGCATATGCATGTTACTTCATAACAGCATTATTGTACTCTCATTTTTTGATTGCAATCAATAATTTATTTCCTTTTATGATCATCTCTTTCTCTCCTGCACACACACATAACTTGTCTTGTACCTGGTTTTTTTTATTTTTTATTTCTACATATTGCTTGCACAGTTTGAAAATTTGCACATGTTTTGTGAGATTCGAGCACGGGCTCATGACACCCATGAATAGCATTACCTTTATTATTTGTTTTCAGCAAGTTTGAACATTTCATTGCCACAGCTATTTCACTTTTGTAAGATAATACTATTTTCATGAAACTTGTTATGGGAAAGGGGATAATATATAGCTACATTGTTCTAGATTCCTACAGTGTCTAGATAATCAGATTAATGATCACCCACAAACTATGTAATTTAGGATAATGTGACCAATCATGGTTCTCTTCTTCATTGCATTTTTCAAATATAGTGAAGGATTTCATAAAGTTATGTGTCTCAGATGCTATTATTTTGTTAATGCATATGCATATCTTTACATTGCATTGATGTTATTGGTAACTGTGAAATTCTAGAAGTTTGATTGATGTGTGATGCTTTTAGGTTTTTATGTATTGCTTAGATCCAATTTGGATCTAATATCTTTTCTCCATGATGCAGGATACAGGACCAACAGAAGACCTAGGACATAGGACCGACAGAGACAAGACCGAGATATCTAGACTCAGATAATGCAGCCAATCAGCTCCAGAATGTAGAAGACCGCTTACAGACAATGCATGGACCCCTAAACCTCATGCTTCGATCATACTTTCATTTTTTTAATTGCCTTTAAGTTTCATTATGAAAGATGTAATATGGAAGGATAATGAAATCTGATAGTATGAATGTATGATCAATCTATTTATCTTTATTAGTTGAATAGTAATGTTAAAGAGATGTACCTTCATGCAATTTTTTTACTATTTTTTTATTACTATCCCGCATGTAAAAAATTTTGGTAACACCCTGTTAGGGGAAAAAACACTTGGGACTGGTAACCCAAACTTTTCACTCTTCTGAAGTGAGCTCGGTGAAGAGCCAACCCTGTTAAAGGTTACAAACACACTGTTAGGTGTGACCTTGTTAGAGGATTTAAATATAATAGTTTGTCACATGATATTGGGCATCTCTATGCTACCTTCTATGACTAAACCCCGGTTTGTCAAATGGTATCTAGCATCTCATGATATCTTCATGATCAAAATTTTTGATACTCCTTGGGATGTATCTCAATATAGAAAGGATTGTTAATTCCTACTCGGTTAAGAGACTTTCTGAATCAATGATTAAACTGAAATAGTAAATAATCTGTTCACACATACAACTTAGACTTGCAGATTTTTAGATCTATTTTAAGCTCATTATACCTTTCTGATCAATGTATCTTTTTAATACCTTTTCTCCACTTCTTTCTGCTCGGTGATGTTGTGCTTCTCTATTTCTCAGTGTCCACAGAAGTCTTTAGATCTTTCCTCATTTCTCACTTCTTGATTTTCTTTTTCTTGGCATGATCTGCAATCTTAGCCAATCTTGCTTTAAAGCTTTACTTAAGTTCTATCCCATAGATTTCTCCATGACAACTAGATAAAATAGCTTTGAATCTTTTACTTATCTCTGGCTTTAACTTGTCGATGAAAACATTGTTAACAACCAATTAAGTCTATCTTTAGGTTTTCCAACTAAGTATTTGGTCATTTCTAAGCTTCAGTTAATTTTGGTGTTTTAAATATTTGATAGCTTTGGTCAACACTTCAGTTCTCCTCGGGCTTCTCCGTCGTTATTTTCTATCCATCGGGGTTGTCTGTCTGTTGGTTAACACTATAATTTTGGCTATCAGTAATTCTTGTGATTCTCTTGTCGATAATGCTTGTCATTTTTCTTTCTCGGGCATCACTGTGACTTTGCTCTCAGGTTTCTCTATCCTTCAGATTCCACTAGCCGTCCGTGTTTATAGTCACTTAGTTAATGCTTGTCTTTTATGCATTACTGAAAGCATAATCTTTATCTCTCTAATTCTCTAAAGTCTTTTGACACTTTGAATATAACCGATCAGGTTATATCAAGTTGACATCAAAGACAATACAATCCATTAACTGATTTAATGTCTTGCATTATCTTTCTTCATTTCAGTGATCAACTTAACATCTTCAAATATTCAATCAGTTATATATCATCAATCTCTCCCTTTGGCATTTATGGAAACACACTACATTATCACACTATATTATTACTAATACAATATGAAATATAACAGTTGAAGATCACCAATTTCTCCCATTATAACTAATACAAATGTATGGCTCTCAGTAAGCTCATATAGCTTAGATTTGTTTCTTGTAGAGTGTATTCTTCAATCTTCAATCCCTTTACTGGATAGATGTAGCAGCTTCTATCTTTGTTCCTGATATGTGTTGTGCCTTTACTATTCCTATCCTTGATCATCTCTTTTGACAACAATCTCTCCCTTAGTGTGTATTCTCTCCCTTATGTTACTTCTCTCCCTTTGATGGATATTTCATATGTAGTCTCTTCTTTTAGATATTATGGATATTCTCTCCCTTTGGATAATGAGATAATCTATTTTCCTAATAATGAGATAATCTCTCCCTTTGACAACAATGCCAAACAATTATTTCATGTCATCTTCCATCCCTTTTTATAATATACTCCTTGAATTTCCCCATCCATCAGCAATACATTGACTCTGGTGTTCGATGTAGGTATGTACCTTGCTATATGTAGATGTATCTTTGTTTTCCATCCATGTGATTGCATCAACATGAATGATCTCTAATTTGTGTATAGGCTGATGCAATTTTCTAGTCATCTTATTGACCGATAGACAAGGGTTGGACCCCTAGTCTCTGTCTTAGGTACTCAAATGTATCTTTTGGTAATGGCTTGGTAAAGATATCAGCTAATTGTTCCTTAGATTGAACATATTCCAGTATCACTTCTTTTTCTTGTACTTGTTCTCTTAAGTAATGATACTTGATAGCAATATGCTTAGTCTTAGCATGCATGACTGGATTCTTTGATATGTTTATTGCACCGGTATTATCATAATAGATAATCACTGGTTCAAGAATCTTCATATTCATACCTTCCAGCAACTATTTGATCCATGAAATATTAGAGTAGTTTGCAGCAACAACCACATATTCTACTTATGCAGTAGACTAAGAGATGCATCCTTGCTTCTTGTTGATCCATGTGACAAGTTTGTCACCCATGAAGAATGCTCCTCCATTTGTTCTCTTTCGGTCATCAATGTTTCTATCCCAATCAGCATTTGTATAGACTTGAAGCTCAAATTTTCCTTCTCTTTTATAGCTTAAGCCATAGTCCTCGGTGTTCTTTAGATATCTCAGAATTCTCTTGACAACAGTCATATGTTATTCTTTGGGATTAGAAGAGAATCTTGCAACTATTCAAACTACATGTGCTATGTCTGGTCTAGTATGGACAACATACATTAGCTTCCCAATCATTGATCTATTCAAGGTTTGATTTACCTCATCTGATTTGTCTTCCTTTGCCAGCTTACATTTGGTTTCCATAGGTGTTCCAACTGGTTTGGAATCTTCCATCTTGAATATCTTCAACACTTCCTTGATGTATTTGGACTAAGTGATATATATGTCTGCATCTTGTTGAAGAATTTGTAGACCAAGAAAGAATTTGATCTCCCAAAACATAGGCATTTCAAACTCTTTTCTCATTTCATTAGCAAAGGATTTACATAACATTTCATTTCCCCCAAAAATGATATCATCAATAGATATTTCAGCAATCAGGATATTACCATCGGTACCTTCTTTTAAGTACAGATTGTTATTTTCACTTGTTCTTACAAAATCAATGCTAATGAGATAGGAGTGAAGTATTTCATACTAGGATCTAGGTGCTTGTTTCAATCCATACAAGGCTTTATGTAGTCTACATACCATGTTCCTTTTGTCTAGATCAACAACCCCTTTTGGTTGTTCAATGTATACCTCTTCTTCCAGTATTCCATTCAGGAATGTAGATTTGACATCCATCTGGTATACCTTGAATCCTTTGAATGCAGCATAAGAAAGTAAGATTCTTACTCCTTCTATTCTAGCAACGGGTGCAAAGGTTTCTCCATAATCAATACCACTCTTCTTGTGCATACCCCTTGCATACTAACCTTGCTTTGTTTCTTGTGACTTCTCCATTCTCATTTAGCTTGTTTCTGAATATCCATTTGGTACCAATGACATTCTTGTCATCTGGTCTCGGTACTAGTGTGTATGTACTATTCTTCTCAATCTGTTCTATTTCTTCATTCATAGCACAGGCCCATTCTTCATTCTCAAGTGCAGTATTAATAGATTTAGGCTCAAAATCATAAAGTAAACATCTAGTGTTTAGTGACTTACTTCTTGTTCTCATTCCAACCTTCTTGTCTCCTATGATTTGATTTTGTGGATGATGTCTTCTAACATACTTGGAAAGTTTCGGCTCATCTCTTTGTCCATCATTCTGATCATCTTCTTGACCTTTGTTCTGATCACCATCGATTAGTACATCATCTTGAGTATTATCCTAATTTTTGGTAATTATAGCCTAATGCTCGGGTGTAATTTTTTTGTTGATCAGGAGTGATACACTTTTTCTCATGAAGAGTGTCAGGTTCTTCAGTATAAACAAACCTGTTGTAGTCCTTTGGTTCTATTTTGCTTTCCTTATCATTATTTTCTGCAAATTCATCTATCTTTACATTTGCACTTTCAATGATTTTGTTAGATGACTTGTTAAGACATTTATAAGCCTTTCTCTTGGTGGAATACCCTAGAAAGATACCTTCATCACTTTTGGAGTCAAGCTTTCCATTTCTATAATCCTTCAAAATATAACATTGACTACCAAAGATTCTAAAGTAACTTACATTGGGTGTGTAACCATACCAAAGCTCATAGGGTGTCTTCTTTGTGTCCTTCTTCAATTTTACTCTGGTCAATGTGTAGACAGCAGTACTGATAGCTTCCCTCCAGAAGGTTTGAGTGATGCTTTTCTCAATCATCAATGTTCTTGCACAGTCAACAATTGATCTGTTTCTCCTCTCAGCAATTCCATTTTGCTGTGGGGTGCAGAAACTTGTCTTTTAATTCCATGCTCATTATAGAAATTAGTGAATTCATCTTAAATACATTCCCCTCCTCTATCCAACCTTAATCATTTCAATTTCTTATCACTTTTTTTCTACCATAGCCTTATACCATTTAAACATCTTGAATTCTTTTGATTTATCTTTTAAGAACATAATTGTCATAATTCTAGAATAATCATCAAAAAAGAGAATGAAATACCTATCTCCGTAGTAACTCTTTGTCCTCATCGGTCCACATAGATCAGTATGGACTAATTCTAGAATTGCATTAGATATATGGGTTTTACTCTTGAAACTAGAATTTTTCATATTACCTTTTTTACAGTTCTTGCACATGATATGCTCGAGCTTTGTCATGCTCGGTAAGCCTCTGACATTCCTTTTATTGCTTATCTTTATCATGTTTTCAAAATTCACATGACATAATCTTGTGTGCCACAACCATGTGTATTTTTTTCTATCCATTAAACAAGTCATGTTAATGTCATCAAGATAGAAAAGGTTACCTTTTGTCTGCTCACCAGTTCTGATCAACCTTCTTGATTCATTGAAGATCTTTGCCTTCTTATTTTCAAAAGCTACTCAGTGACCTAAATTATTCAGCTGTGAAACACTTAACAGATTATAATTCAGTCCCTTTACGCAATAAGAATTTTCACATTTGATTAGGTTTTTCAACATTATGGTTCCTTTACCTTTAACTGGACAAGGTGTGTCATTACCCATTCTTACTGATCCACCATTATAGTATTCAAAAGTTTTAAACTTTTGTTTATCACCAGTCATGTGGTGAGTGTAGCCACTATCTATAATCCAGACATCATTCTTACTAACCTTAGATATGAGTGCAGTCTCTACATACCTTTCTTCTTCTTCATCAGAATCATCCTTCATGGCTACAAATACCATCTCAATGTCTTCTTCAGATTTTGCGTCAGTATCATCAGCTCTGTTCTTAGCTAGGTAACAAGCTTTCTTCCCTTTGTCCTTGTAGTCTTGGGTATCTCTTCTATCATATTATTTGTTGCTTCAGTAATCTCTTTTATCACCTCGGTCAAACTTCTTTTCATATGTTCTATCATTACTTATATCATCTTTTCTTCTGTTAGGACATCTTACAACAAAGTGTCCAACCTCTGCAATTAAAACATACAAGTGGTAATTTACCTTTGTATCTACCTTTGCCTCTCTGTAATATTCTTGCCATTAGTGCTTCAATCTCATCAAGTCCTTGATCCTCATTATCACTTTCACTATCATTTCTAATAGTGTGTCTATGACTTGACTTACTTATTTTCAAATAATATTTGAATGCAGACTCTATAGATGGTAAGACACTATTATCAAAGCTATTCATCTCAAATGAAATCAATCTACCAATTAGAATATCTAGAGTAACATTATTGTTTACAACTGCTCTCATTTCTTGTATAGTAGATACTCTAATAGCATACATAGGCAATAACATTCTTAGGATTTTTCTTACCGATGTCTCTTCTTCAAGTACACCTCCAACTCCCTGGATAGCATTGACTACCTCTTTGATTCTGCAGCTATACTGAGTGATATTTTCTCCTTCTTTTATTCTTAGGTCATCAAACCTCCCTCTTAGGATTTCTTCCTTACCTCTTAGTACATTAGGATCTCCTCCATGTACCAGCTTCAATTTATCCCACATTTTCTTTGCAGAGGTGCGGTTGTTGACATCTTCAAACTTAGCATCGGAGAGTGAGGAAGAAAGTTCTATCATCATGCAATTATGCTCATGCTTTTCTCTCAATTTCTCAAGCGTGTGAGGTCCTATAGGTGACACATATTCAGTATCAAGGTGTTGAGTAACATCATTACCAATACCTGATAGGTGGAGTCTTATTATTCTTTTCCATGATGCAAAGTTTTCTTTATTCAACTTGGGCACATCTCGCTTGTTCATCTTGTGATCTTTTGATTGAGCTGCTAAACTCCCTTTCTAAGCACACAAGCTCTGATACCAATTGTTAGAATAACTGAGAGGGGGGTGAATCAGTGGCCTTAAAAATATTCCAATAATCAACCCAAAAACTTAGTACCACAATATTAAGCCTCTAGTTATCTTCAGTCCTACAAGATGAATGCCTTCAAACAATCTTAATAAATAACTACTACTCGGTGTTCACTATTTAAACCTTATTCTTACTGTTTACCGATTAGCAGTCTTTCATTTACCAAAAAATAGTAAATTTCTTAGTGTATACCGATCAATCGAGATTAGTTATGTGTGATGCAAAACACTAAATTAATGACTCATAAACACATTGACACGTGGATTTTTAATGTGGAAACCATGTTAGGGGAAAAACCACTTGGGACCAATAACCCAGAATTTGCACTCTTCTGAAGTGAGCTCGGTGAAGAGCCAACCATGTTAAAGGTTACAAACACACTATTAGGTGTCACCTTGTTAGAGGATTTAAATAGAATAGTTTTTCACTTGATATCAGGCATCTCTATGCTACCTTCTATGACTAAACCCTGATTTTTCAAATGGTATCTGGCATCTCATTCTATCTTCATGATCAAAAATTTTGATACTCCTTGGGATGTATCTCAATATAAAAAGGATTGTTAAGTTATGCTCGGTTAAGAGACTTTTTGAATCAATGGTTAAACTAAAATAGTAAATGATCTATTCACACATACAAATTAGACTTGTAGATTTTTAGATCTATTGTAAGCTCACTATACCTTTATGATCAATGTATCTTTTCAATACCTTTGCTCCACTTCTTTCTTCTCGGTAATTTTGTACTTCTCTATTGCTCAGTATCCACAAAAATCTTTAGCTCTTTCATTAGCTTGATTGATCAAGACTGTATGAAGTTGTTCTTTATCAGTTTCTCTTTGGCATCCTTCTTCTCTATTCACTCCCCTAATTCATAATGAATTAGATTGTCTCTTTATAGACATGATATCACCATTTCTCACTTCTTGATTTTCTTGTTCTTGGCGTGATCTACAATCTTATCCAATCTTTCTTTAAAGCTTTACTTAAGTTCTATCCCGTAGATTTCTCCATGACAACTAGATAAAACAGCTTTAAATATTTTACTTATCTTTGGCTTTAACTTGATGATGAAAACAATTTTAACAACTAGTTAAGTCTATCTTTATCTCTTCCAGCTAAGTATTTTGTCATTTCTGAACTTGAGTTAATTTTGGTGTTTTAACTCTTTGATAGCTTCGTTCAACACTTCAGTTCTCCTTGGGCTTCTCTGTCGGTGTTTTCTATCCATTGGGGTTGTCTGTCAGTCGGGTAACACTGTAATTTTGGTCGTCGGTAATGCTTGTGGTTTTGCTAGTCGGTAATGCTTGTTGGTTTTCTTGTTTGGGCATCACTGTGACTTTGCTCTCGGGTTTCTCTGTCTGTCGGGTTCCACTAGCCGTCAGTGTTTGTAGTCACTTAGTGAATGTTGGTCTTTTATGCATTACTGAAAGCATAATCTTTATCTCTCTGATTCTCTGAAGTCTTTTGACACTTTGAATATAATTGATCAGATTATATCAAGTTGACATCAATGATGATACAATCCATTAACTGATTTAATGTCTTGCATTATCTTTCTGCATTTCGGTGATCAACTTAACATCTTCAAACATTCAATCATTTATATGTCATCATAATTAAGTTCCTTAAACAACACATTCAAAATACTACATAATTCAATGAGCCAAGATGTCTAACAAATAGTATGTGATAAACATGTTTAACTATGTCATTTTTTCAAATACTTTAGTGGTCGTCATGTGAAGGTTCCCTCTTTCTCTTTCAGATGAATAACTTTATCTATTTTGTCTTCATAAATAAGGGGTATATTACTTGTGACCTTTAGAATGTTTACATTTGCATCTCTCGTTCCTTTAAAGTTGAATCCATGTGAAATAGATAGGGAATGTATCCACCTAATGCCCACAGCATCACAATCAAATGGATGTAGCACCCTAACTTTCTCCCCATCTTTGATTTTATCAATACATTTCTGCAAAAAGAAAAAAAAATACAATATATTATATTATATAGTTAACTTTATTAGAAGCTTAAAGCTCCTACTTATAGCCCCAACAAATAATACCTTGCTGAAACCACATAAGAAGACAATGATCTCTCTACATTACATTACACCTGACTCGTTAAATCATTTAGAAAAGATAAAAGATACATACCCTTATCGTCACTTGAAAAATAAAGCATTTAATTAACATATGACATAACATCACAAGATACTGCCTTTGAAACGAACTATGCATATCAAAACTTTAATACACTAGATTGAAAACCCTCTATACATAAGACAATCATATGTTGTACAACTAAATGGCACAAATTCCAGACATATCCTGTAAAACTTTAGCACGTGTGAACTTTATGACTAGTAAGTTTTACTACAAGCACATCACATCCCAACATGAATTACTTATGGGCACACCATAATGAAATGAAAATTTCCATTATGCAATAAACATTGCAGTAAAACACAAGACAAAAAAATGAAAAAAAATGTTAGGGAAGAGACTGAAAAACTCTTCAATGAAATGCAAAATTCTTGCAAATTGGATAGGGAAGCATATCATTTCATAATGAAAATATATATACATGTTGGTGAGCATAAAACAACATAAAATCTCTTGGATGAGATGATAAATTTAGTGATTGAACCCACTCTTGAAATAATGCATATGCTTATGGATTTATATGGAAAGGGTGGGGAATTAGAAAGAGCAGAAAATGCATTCAAGGATTTATGAATTTGGATTGAATTTGAGTACTGCATAGTATAATTTTGTTGTGAATATTGCTCACCTTAAAATTAGTGATCATGTCATGGTAATTGAGAAGTTGATGAAGATGAGGGCGGATGGTTTTGAACTAGATTGTAAGACATGGACATGGACATGGACATGCATTAATATTGGTGCTGAAAGCATATGTAAAAGTACCAATGAAACATTATATCTTCTTAGGAATTTGGGTGATGTGGAATTTACACTTCCAATCAGGTTGCTAATAGAGAGCTTTGAGAAATTGATATTAGAATTTGACATCCTTATTGAAGAAATGAAGGTGCTGGAAGATGAGGTTGGATTTGGCCTTGTGAATGTCATTGTTTATTTGTATATACAGTTGTATATAAGTAAATACAGTCATACAAATGTATATCTAGAAAACAATAACCTTGCCACAATTAAAACAAATAGTCATAAAATTGAAACCCTCTCTAAACATTAGCATAGACATATATTTATTATAATTATTTTAATTGAGAGAGAAGCAACATCAACTATAAAATAGCATAACCAAGCATAGAATAGAAGATTAGCATAATGAAAAGCAAAATATTTCATAGTGGCAACAATATGGAGGGGGAAAAAGTAGTCTTTGATGTGAGAACAACATATATGATGTACAGAGAAAAAAAATTGAAAGAGAAATAGAAAATTTATGGTTAGAACAACATATATTTTATGATGAAGAAACTCATATCCATGAGTAAATGGTGGCCAAGGGGTGTGAACAGCAGTAGATATCATCAAGAGAGAGAAGACCCTCTAAGAGAAGAGTTGATAAATGCATTATAACAACATTTTTTATTCAAGGGAAGCATTTTCAATAAAGAAAAGAATAAAATTAATTAAAGGAACACCAAAATAATGATGAATAGAAGAGATTCCAAAGAAAAATATAAATTCATGAAGACAAGTGCTTAATGGAGGGAGTAACAACTCAAAATAATGAATAATAATGTATTCAAATGAGATGTAGATTTAGCATATATGAAAGTGTATAGATGAGAAAGAACAACAAATCTAAGTTTGAAGGTTCAAAAAATTTGTTAAAGAGCAAGGGTTTCATTTCATGACAGTAGAAATGTAGTTTCAAAATGGTCAATAGACAATATCTTGTCACCATTAGAAAGTAGAAATATCATCAAGGAAAACATTGGAAAGAGGAGGTAAGGTTTCAATCCTTATGTTTATATGTATCATACTTTGCATAAGACGATGTTTTGCATCATTTTCTTGGAAGGGTTCTACATTATCACAAGGATAGTTTAAAAAATAGGTTGTTCATAAATGGAATTCATTTTTCTTAAAGGATCTTTTCATATGCTTTAAAGATGCATTGACCCTATCTATTTTCACTATCGTATGCATGGATTGAAATAGATGGAGATAATGATGTCTTTGAAAAATTTATGACCATCTTCCACTATTCTCACAAGTATAGTTTCTATCATAAAGAGTTATGACTGTGTATTAAGGAAGAAACTCAATGACCTAAAGGATAGATTAATTGTAGTTAAGGACTTTTCTGCTCTTTCATTAAGATCATATTGTTCTTTAAAGTTTATGTTGGTTCTCTAAGGGATTCATGTGCATTCTAGCGAAGGTATTATTCTTAAAGAGATTCAATTGTCCTTCCAAGGATACAAATTTTCTAGCAAAGTTTCATTGCCATAGGAGAGAGGATAGACACTTGAACAACAAAGATTCCCTAGATTCTATAGAGGACCATATTACAAACGTTTTAGATCACAAAATAGTATCATGCATTCAAGACTAAAATAGTGGCAAAGAAGAGGACTTTAGAGTAGAATTCAAGGAGAAGATCTAAAGCTTTGAACAGTGAGCACCATGATCATATGGAACTATCATATCAAAGAAACAAGACACATCACTGTTACAATAGTAATATAGAACTAGAAGGTCAAGAATAGATAATTCATGAAGATACAAGCAATGACATGAAAATAAAGGCCAAAGAAAAAGGGGAATGGGTATAGAGATCATTAAGTGCACTAAACTTTAAATCCTATCAATGAAAAGATATAGAATGATAGTCTCGATCACACCTTTGATAATTCCATCAAGGTGTCTTGGAAATGACAAGTGTGAAAAGTATCAAAGAGCAATGAAAGAATCAAAGCATTAAAAATAAAATAATAAAGAAACGAGAGCAATGTCATGACTGTTATGAAAAAGAAAGATCAAGGTCAATGGGATTATCATTGTAATGTAATGATGAACACAATACCATTTTGAGGAGATCAAGGTAGGGTTCATAAGATAAATGAATTTTGGCACTCACAAAAATAGAGGCATAGTGGTGAAAACAAATGCTAAGAACATAAGAAAATAAAGTGACTAATTTCTGTTGTGAAAGGTTTCAGGATAATAGTAATATGCCAAAGCATAGATGTTTTCATGACAATCACATGGTGCATGAGAAAATGTTTAAGGTCTATTGAAGCAAGTTACATATGTGTGTTATTTTTGTTTTCTTCTTTGTTATCATTGTTTCACTACCTATTCAAAGGTTTTTTGTCCATTGGCCAAGGATTTAACATTCACTAATTTCATTTGAGCGTTCTCCTTAATATTTTTTCATAATAGCAGTCACGAGAACACCATGATAGTGATATGAAGAATGTTGTTAAGACAACAATCATAGTATTTAAAGCATGATAAGGTAGGGGGTCAAAGATAAAATATAGTAATAGATATGCAGAGACATTGTTATTATAAAAAGAGAGGACAGTGTAGTCATGAGGATATTGTTATAACAAGATGGTAGAGAGAATACACAGTGAAGCTGTGGCAATAATTAGGGGGTAGACAAAAAATCTTTATAAAAGCCGTGACTGTGACCTACTAACATGTCATGAAAAGATGAGGATAAGAGGGACTATTTTGAGTTTTTAACAAGGAAAAGTAAAGTTTCATAGCACTCACCTCAAGTTTAGCATAGCTACTACTATGAATATCATGCACATACTCTTTGAATTCAGAATAATCACTATCAACATTGTCTTCTCCTTTTCATTTTTCTTTCATATGTTTTCTCTACATGTGATTTAAACGTCATGAAAAGTTAGTATAATTCAAGTAAATAATGCAAAAGATATTTAAAAAAATCCCATAAAAACTATTATATTACCTCAACTTCAACACAACTATGATTGGGTTGCACATTATTGTCCACTAGTTCATCATGATCATAATCAATATCGGAAGCTTTGTTGGCATCGAGGTGTTTTTTATTTTGTAGTGTTTGATAAAATTGTTTTGCATGTAGTTTAACCATCAAGCAAAAAAAATTATCCAAATGAGGATTAATTCATTTTTAAAATAGTCAAATTGGAGAATTTATAGGCACCCAATTAACAATGAGTTTCAACAACAAGAAGCCATAAGAAAATATACCATTGTGGAAAAAAGACAACATGGGTATAGCAGTGAACATTCAATTTTGATGACTCTATAAAAGGGGATTGCATATTCAAAGACAATGTAGAAAAGGTCTAAGTGTTAGAAATAGAGAATCAATAATACATAAGCACAAAGAATAAATCTGGTAAAGAACAACGACCATGAGTCTAGAGGTAGTTAATGGAAACCCATGCAAAAATTTAGTCTACTGGTAAAAAGAAGCTAGTCTCTTATCAAACTGTGTCTTATCTAATTTTTGTAAATATGGTATGTGTGTTGTATGAGGAGCAATGCATTATATTCCTTTAAGTTGACTAAATATATATCTCAGCATTTAATGACTAATTAAAAAGATTCTATCAACAAAGCTTGGTAGAGAGGAAATAACATAAAACAATGGTGTGAAAATGCAATATCAACAATGCTATGTGTATGAGAACCAATTCTTAAGGTGTTCTATATATAAATATTTAGAAAGGCAATGATCAATATGATTCTTTTAATAATGAAAATATACATTAGTACACTAATAAAAAAATTCCCAATTTTCGACGACCATAGGTCGATTTTGCGACTGAAAAAGGTCGATCAGTCGACCAAAGTTGACGTGGAATTTATTTTGTCAAAACTTACAATGACTGACATATTCGTCATAAAATCGATGACAAAAAGGTCAAAAAAAGGGCTCCATGAGAGATGTGTGCACCTTTCACCCTAAGCCTTTTTCATAGTCTGTCTCTTTTATGATGCAAAACCTATATAAACGACGTTATTGTCGACGCAAGATCATCGAAACAGTGACGACAATCCGTCAATCAATTTGTCGTTTATATAGGTTTCTCATCGACCGAACAAAGGTCGTAAAAGTCACGAGAAGTTTGTAAAAAAATAATAATTCACCCTAGTCTATAAATCTTCAAATTTGAATGTTGATTGTCGAGCTTCTCTTTGTTTCGAGAATAGTTTAAAATTCTCTACTTAACAGGGCCAACCACATGAAGGTGGAAGCTCATCTAGCACCTCCTATGAGCCTCTTATGACCCTTTATGATACTTTAAGACCTCTAATATGTATTCTTAGGGATCGTAAAGGGTCATAAAGGGTCATAAGGGGTCCTGGGACATAACATCTGAGAAATATATAAGTAGGCATCATGGTCACAATTATTTAGAGACACAACATAATTGATTGGTATACCCAGATGATGCAACACAACCACTACTCCTCCAGTTCCAAGTTGACACTGCAGGATCCAAAAACCATAGATAAGGAATAAATTTAGAGAGCTGAGGAGGATTGCCATAATGACCAAAATAATATAGGGACCCTGTATTATTTTGGTCGTTATGGCCCTCCTCCACTCTCTAAATTTATTCTTGGATCCCGCAGTGTCAACTTGGAACCGGAGTAGTGGTTGTGTTGCATCGTCTGGGTATACCATTCAATTATGTTGTGTCTCCAAACAATTGTGACTATGATATTTATATTTATGTTTCTCAGCTATTGTGATATCTACATTTATGTTTCTCAGTTGTCATATTTATGTGCATGTTCTTTATGTCTTTGGCTTCTCTCTCTCACATCCAAAATAAGATTTTCCCACTCTAAATTGAGAATGCACGTGCAGCTGCATAGAATATGCATGGATAACAGGTTTTTCTAGATAGAGACATACTACCTTCACTGATTCCTCTAAATTATCTTATTATTTGAATGCAAGATAATTTGGGCAGGTTGCTCAAAAATACTATATTAAACTTAGTTTTCATATTGGGATGACTCTTTGCATGTCATGTTTGTAGGCATACATATTTACTAGGTGATATAGACCAAGTCAATCTCTCAATATAGCTTCTGTGCTACAAACTGAATATTTATAGTAGCCTTTGAATGACCAACTGCATTCTTTGGCAACAGTATCATTTACTACCACTTGTTGAACCTTTATACTCTAATTTTGTTTTTAATATTTATCAATTTGAGGCCTACATGACTACTGACAATATAAATATAATTATTTCTTTTATAGAAACTTAAAATTGAAATCCACACCTGCATTCAAGCCATTATCCATAAATTATGGGTGATAATATTTAGAGCACAATTACAATAAGGTAACTCTTACAAACTTTAAACTGAAAGCAAAATTAACAGTAAGACGCCAAATGATTTAGAACCAACTATTTGTGACTATATAAGTTCTCTTTTTGAGTTCAAAAAAGGCAATGTTAGATAGTTGTCTTCAAGTGGGAAAGAAATGAATGTTATAGGAAGATTTGATATGTTACATATACAACTAGGCTGAAAGGAAATTAGAATAATATGACACCTTTTTCCTTTATATAGCTTATTATTATAAAATGTGTGTTGTACATATCCTATCACAAGTTATATGGCATTGTTCTCTTGCACGTGTTATTTAATTGTAAGTGATTTTAAAACATAACACCCTGCCTTAAAGTAAATTACAGGAGCGTCTATTAAATTGAGACTCTAGAACGTTGTTTTGGATTGCTATTGTGAGCTTTTGCCAAACTTTGCAGCCTATAATTACTAGGCACTATATCTAGTTTTGTTCTGCATGATGATTTGTATCATGGAATATTGTGATTCTAGGATACATCCAGCCAAATGCAGTGGAAAGGTGTAAAAATTGACTATGTAGCCTTTTCCCTCCCAACTTGTGCCAAAATGGGAGTGTAAAAGCATGGTATAGACATCCACCATGGGTAGGAATTTTGTAACATGTTGTAGCTCCAAAAACCCTGGTATAAATATATACAAAATGTATATGCATTGACAGGGCATGTGAATTATTTGACAAATTTCCCTGTTTGCAGGATATAAAGAATCTGGAAGCATGGACAAGTCACCTAAACTATTTGATAGAATGTCTCAAAGAGAATCATTCCCTTGATTACAATTTTTTGACAAAATGGATTGTTGAAAATATTTTAGAAGCTTCATAGAAAATGCAATTGGCAGGTGTAAATCCAAACTCTACAACCTTTTCCAATATCCCCCAGCTTATAGAGTAATTTGCATAACACAGGTCATTGTAGTTAAAATTCTCCATGTAAACAAATGCTTCTTGATTTTATGAACTTAATTTGTACATGAAAGACATTTGCGGACTATCATTTTGTTCTTTCAACATTGAAAATTACTAAAAAACTCAAACTTTGCAGGATTTGGTGCCTTATATTACTTTTCCAAAACGGCCTTGCCAATTTTGGCAAGAACTATGCTGCGATGCAGCCCTTGTTTTGAAATATCGATCATTTTTAACAGAAATATAAACCATAATATAGAAGCATGTGCATCAAATTAAAAAAAAATAAACATATTCTATTATTAAAAAAAACATTGAAAAAAAGAAATATATTCTTTGTTTTGCAAATTAAAAAAACTTGATACATTCAATTACAATCTGAGCTAATACAACTATTTTTAAAGAGAATTTCTAATATAACCCTACTATAATTTGAATCCTAAACTCTTTTAAAATGTTTTTTTGATGGATCAGTAGATAGATTTCATAGAAGAAACAATGAAAATGCAATTAAGGGACCCTAGAAGCTAAGAAGAGTGCCTACAATAGAACACTAGATTTCATAAATCTAAGAGCATGGGCGAAGGCTTAGTTGCATGGATAGACAGTCTCTTCCAGATCACTCCAATGCTTCTGGCCATTCATTCATCTTTCTAGTATCAAATTATTGAGTCCCTCACAATTCATCAAGTGAAGACTTCATTGTCTTCTTATGAGTTTTCAAGTGCAAAATCTTGCATCACAAATCTTGTTATCATAATTGTTTAAGGACACTCCAAGCATAGAATAATTTGAACCATGAGAACATGTGAAGACATGTACATGATCAAATAATTCAATCTTTATGACTTGATTAAAGGTTTACAATATTTCCATAATTATCAAGCTTACTAGGACATAGGGATACTTGAAGACTCTAGATATTGGTACTAGTACTAGTACATTTAATTTTTAAAAATAGGAGATGGGGGAAAATAGGGGGATCGACGATGATTCTGACCTCGAGATTGGGGAGGACGATCTGATGCTACTTGGATTTCAGACCATCATATCAGTAGATTTAGATTTTATCTCAAGGGACGGAGTAGGATAGCTATATTGTCTTTTGACGATGTTGGCAGAGGGGGAGGGGATGTTTGTCAGTGCTCTAGCTTAGGTAGTGATCTTCACATGGGTATTCTTGGAATTCAGAATATTCTTCCTTATCCACAGTGGTCCTTCAAATCTGGACACTAAGATTTGAAGAGCAATATATTTTTTGACAATAGAAAATAGTGAAAATACTATTCAATGAGAAATAATTGTGCTATGTCATAAGTGCAAGCTTAAACATTTATTGTAATGCAAAAATTAGTGATCACACATTAAGGGATAGTGAGATCAAGAAAGCCTATGAAAATAAAAGATGATCATAATGCAAACCAAAAATTGATTCAAGGTTAGTAGCAGCAAAAGAAAAATATTTGACAGTCATAATATAATGAAAATATCCTTAATGGATAGGCATGAAGCTTGGGTGTGTCAAAAAAGAAGTCCAATGCACAAGAATCAACATCCAAAATAACCAAACCATTGGAGTAGTCATTATATTTTATCTCAAAAAGATTGATTTATGTTTATTCTATTTACTAATATCATATCATACCATATGTTTACCTTTAGCATTGGAAGCCTGAGGAACTTTAACTCAGCATCCATGGTATCCACTACTCACATGGATGGTGCCAAGATGATAGTCAACCAAAATGGGGTAAGAATCAAAACATGGCATGTACCCTAGTTCATAAAACTAAAATTAGTAATCTACCAATAAGATAGGCAGCAACACCATCTGTAATAAAAGGGACCACAAATTGCAGCCTCACTTCAACCACCACCTCACAAGGTGAACTATACTTGTGTTTTTTTCACTCTATTTAACACATCTTATAATCTTACAAACATAATACTCACTTAATGGGAGACATTTCAGGAGTAGTTTTTGATTAAGGTAAAAACAGGTTTTGAAAGGACCCCGAAACCTTTTACGATAAGCTACTAGAGATAAGCATCAAAGGCACTTACAAACATAGAAATCCTACATCAAAAAAAAGGCAGGACCCAGAGAGACACCATAGAATGAAAATAGGAAATTACAAGAACTGCCAAAAGAATGCACAGTTTCCAGCACAACTTCTAGCACAAATTCTAGAACAATTTCCAGCAAAATTTCCAGATCTGAAGAAAAAACATTACATCATTTTTTGGTAGGCTTCCTCTGCCTCCTTCTGCATTTCTTCCATTTTTTCAATGGACTCCTTCATCTCAAGCATCTCTTTCAGGATCTCATGGACTTTTCTTTTAATACCACTTTGGGTTCTAGAACCAGGGCCTGAGCTTCCTGCCTTATCATTAATGGTAATTGTTGTATTTTCTAGCAGACTTCTTTCTAGATAAGCGTATAATGCTTTCAGGTTCTGAACTAAAACTTGAAGCCCATCGTTGCTATGCTTAAGGATGATCTGTATCATGTGCCCATTGTGGCTTATTTTTTCTTTCATTTCTTTTATCTTTTCTTCCACAGTCTCATTAACTCTAGTAGTGAACTCCTCATCTCTGTTACTATTATTTACCTTAATCATCAGATTTTTCTCCATTTTCTCAACCTTGGATTTGAAAGACTCCATTGCCTCCTGCATCTTAGTCAATTGCTACTTCATAATCTTCATCTCCTCACTAAGCCAGTCTTCCATACTCGCCCCATAGTCCACTTTGCTTTTCAGGATTTTGTCATCTCTATCAAAACTGACCTCTTCTTCTCTCATTCTCTGTTTTTTACTGTTCCTTTTATCAGCCTTTAAATTCAGCTGCTTATTTTGACCCTCCTCACCTTCATCCTCATTCTTCTTCTCCTTTTTTTCATCTCCCTCAATTTCCATTTCAGGAGTAGTTAGTGCAACCTTCCCACTATGCATTACTTCATAAGATAGATCAACTATATTTCATATGCAATTATCTGTAAAATATTTTTCTAACTAATATTTGTTCAGGTTTGTAGATGATCCATTAGCTACTTCCACGTGGATTTCCCCCTATTTGAATATTATGATGGAAAAAATTATGTGTTATCTATGTGTACATTCAGAACAATCTCACTTCTAGGGCAGTACATTAATCATTCTAATTAGAGAAAGCAATAAGTTCTCTGTGATTGTTAGTTTCAAAAAACTATTTAATAAAATTATAGATCAACCACCAAATGATGGTCAATAGTAAGCCTAGAATGATGGTCCTAGTATAAATTTCAAAGTATTTTGTACTTCTATGTTATTCCAAAATAAAATAAATTCAAACACAAAAGAGCTATATTTGTTGAACTTAAACTTAGTCTGGACAAATAAAGGAAATTGAATTGCTTTGTAAAATAAAGAGCCATACAGAGAATAAGGGTTTCATGACTATTTTAAACACAATATTTATAATGGTTCTTCAAGGCCTTATGATTCCCATAGGGTTTTATTCACTATTTTGCAAGGTTCGTCCATTGTTTTAGATAAACATTTGATGAACATGGATAAAATCACACATTATACATGTAGAATATGTCTGTGCTAAAAGGATTTTCTGATGTTCAATACTCAACATAAGTACTAAGAAGTGTAAAGCTCCTTGACATGCTCATCTCATAGTTACATTCCTAGGCTCTTTGTAGGTCAGCCATCAATTTCTCTTCTCTCTCTCTGCATAACCTTAGCTCTCACTGGACGCATGCAAAAATATCTATGTCTGCCGAGATCTCTCTGTCCAATGAGGGACTCTCACTCGCTAGCTGGCAGTCGGTAGGATATACATGTATCCTTCAAGACCTCGAATATAAATGTTATGTATGTGGAGCTTAATCAGACTCAGGTTCTTTCAGCGTGGTTTCCCCCCATACTTATCTACAAGGGATTGGGGGCAGCGCCCCCAAGCTTGGAGTCAAGGGGCAGAGCCATTAATTTACCCCTTATTAATATTGTAAAGGGTCAGCCATTAATTTCCTATAAGTCAGAGTATTATTTGCCCTAATTCGGTTAGGTCAAATATACTTGTGAAAAGGGCTTAGGGTTTTGACATTCTGATTGTATGAGGGAATTTTGTAGCTTCCTGTGACGGTATTGAGTTGCAGGTTTCAGATTGTAATCACTGGATAATAATAAAGACATTGGACTCGTTGTTGGTGGACGTAGCCCAGGGATTGGGTGAACCATGTTAAATTTATGTGTTATTGTGTTCTCTTCTGTGTGTTAATATTTGCATTTTTCTGCTTATTATTCTAAAAAGTGGTATCAGAGCGAGGTTTTTTTGTTCGTTCTTTCATCTATTCTCTGAAGTAGGTCTCACAAGTTAGTGGGAGAGTCTCTTGGTTAAGTGGGAGAAATGGAAGATGAGGGTAGGCTGAAGGTTAATAAGTTTAATGGGCAGAACTTCCAGTTATGGAAGATGCAAATGGAGGACTATCTCTATCAAAAGGATCTGTGGAAGCCATTAGAAAGAAAAACCAAGAAACAAGGAACTATGTCAGCAAAGGAATGGGAGGTTTTGGATAGGAAGGCTCTGGGATCTATTAGATTGTGCCTTGCACCGTCTATAAAATTTAACATATCAAAGGCAACAACAACCATAGAGTTGATGGAGACATTGGCTAAGCTATACGAGAAACCCTTAGCTTCAAATAAGGTATTTCTTATGAAGCATTTCTTTAATATGAAAATGGGTGAGGGAGGATCTGTATCGAATCATTTAAATGATTTTAATACCATCACCAGTCAATTGTCATCCGTAAAAATTGTATTCGATGAAGAGGTTAGAGCTCTCTTACTTTTATGTTCTTTGCCAGAAAGATGGAATAGTTTGGTTATGGTTGTAAGCAACTCTGTCTCTAGTTCAAATACTTTGAAATTTGATGAAGTTTTTAGTGTTATCCTAAGCGAGGAAATGCAACAGAAAAGCATAGGTGAAACTTCAACCTCATCAGGTTCCACTTTAAACATGGAGAACAGAGGAAGAACAAGTGAAAGAGGAAAAGGCCCTTCACATGGAAAGCCACGAGGGAAGTCAAATAAAGGACATTCTCAATCTAAAGGAAAGAAAGATTTTTGGTAATATGGAAATCCTGGTCACCTAAAGAAAGACTGTTGGTCTCAGAAAAATAAACAAGGAGACAGAAATGAAGATAACAGTCAGGAAGCTAATGTTGCAATTAATACTTTACAAGATGCTTTAATATTACGTTTGGATAATGTTAATGATTCCTGGGTAATTGATTCTGGAGCTTCATTCCATGCTACACCCCATAGAAAATATTTTCAAGATTATGTTCCAGGTGATTTTGGACAGGTATATTTGGGTGATGATGAGCCCTGTCCTATTGTTGGGAAAGGGAAAATAAAGATCAAGCTGCCAAACGGAAATGACTGGGTATTGCAGGAGGTAAGGCATGTCCCTAATTTAAAAATAAATTTAATTTCTGCAGGACAACTAGGTAGTGAAGGATGCATAGTCATGTTTACAGACAATGTCTGGAAGGTCACTAAAGGTTCATTAGTAGTAGCTAAAGGTTCGAAGATAGGCACATTATATCTATGTACTAGTAACACTTATTCTACCTTAGTTGCTACTGATAATGTTAATGCAAGGAAAGCTATTATAGATGTTGTAGGAACATATTCAAAAATGTGGCACCATAGGCTTGGGCACATGAGTGAGAAAGGGATGAAAATTCTTCACTCTAAAAATATGTTTCCAGGACTAAAAAATATCGATTTAGATTTGTGTGAAAATTGTGTTTATGATAAATAGAAAAGAGTCAGATTTCTCAGAGTTGGGAAAGAAAAGAAGAGTGAGAAGTTAGAGCTAGTGCATTCAGATGTATGGGGAGTGGATCAGGTATCATCTCTCAGTGTCTCTCATTATTATGTTATTTTCATAGATGATTCAACTAGGAAAACATGGGTATATTTTGTGAAACAAAAATCTGATGTTTTTGAAACATTTAAGAAATGGAAAGCTTTGGTTGAGAATGAGACAGGAAAGAA
>MU227130.1:234141-246983 GCA_018584345.1 Thuja plicata
AAGGCGAGGAGGGGCCTGCCTAGTGCCATAGTAGGGCTTTCGATTATTCCTCACTATGAACTTAATCACTATGAACAATGAATTCATTCCATTTCATTGGCTATTTGACATTGATTGATCGGCCTGGAATTTGTTCATTGGCAGGAGCACTATCATTCTGAGATGTTGAGATCTCCTCGTCCAACATACAAATTACCCACGGCTACAAAAATCCCTCTCGGTGCTATTGAAGATAGAAATGACCAACAGTTTCTTTTTTTTTTTTTCTTATATCCCGTTAACGTCACAATTGCGACGTTGTCGGGTTATAATTGAAAAAAAAAAGCCAAAACCACATAACATTTTCTCGTCGTCGCAAATTGTTGTCACAATTTCACCCCAAATATATTAGTGATATAGGTGCCTAGATAAACCAACATCCTCACAAGGGGAGAAGATGATAGCTTATGTCCAAGAAGAGGATTTCTCTAAATAATTAGAGGTGAGCCTAGATTCAGAGAAAGGAGAACACCTTATGTTGAGAAGGATACTAATCAAGACACCCACCAAAGATGAGCACAAGAAAAGGAGGGCTCTTTTCAGAGTCAAATGCAAGATATTGGGGAAAGTGTGCAAGGTGATCATTGATTCAGGGTCAATGGATAATGTCATATCTGAGGAGGCAGTAGAGAAGTTGAAGCTCACCAAAATCCCACGTGTGTCCTTATAAAGTTACATGGTTGAATAAGGGCCAAAACATCTTGTTGAATGAACAAGTGTGGGTAGAATTTTCCATTGGAAAGTATCAGGATAGGATACTATGTGATGTGTTGCCAATGGATGCTTGCCATCTATTGCTTGGCAGACCATGGCAGTATGACAGAGAAGTTTTCCATAATAGGAAAGATAATATGTACTCCTTCAAGAAAAATGGGGTAACAT
This sequence comes from Thuja plicata, assembly GCA_018584345.1. Lineage (NCBI taxonomy): Eukaryota > Viridiplantae > Streptophyta > Pinopsida > Cupressales > Cupressaceae > Thuja > Thuja plicata. Next base: position 235,063 of record MU227130.1, read on the forward strand.
TCAAGATATAATCCTTACTAGAGGAAGACACAGTGGAGAAGGTAGAATCCAGTACTTTTTTTATGAGTGGGTATGAATTCCTAAAGGATATGAAGGATGAGGAAGTTGGCTATGCAATCTTGTTAAAGCCAAAGGACAAGGAGACACATAAGTAGGCACCTATGCCAAAACAGGTGAGAGAACTGTTAGATCAGTTCAAATACATAATATGTGAGGGTACACCAGCTTCACTACCACCAAAGAGGGAGATAAGTCATCAAATTGACTTCATACCTGGAGCATCCTTACCAAACAAAGTTGCATACAAGATGACACCAGAGCAAAACAAGGAGATAGCCAAGCAAGTGCAAGAATTATTGGACCAAGGATTGATAAGGAAGAGCATAAGCCCTTGTGTTGTCCTAGTGGTGTTGGCTCCTAAGAAGGGAGGTAATTGGAGGATGTGTACTGATTCTAGGGTAATAAATAGGATAACTATCAGGTATAGATTTCCAATTCCTAGAATAGAAGACTTGATGGATTGCTTGGGGGGTGCTAAGTACCTCTCTAAAATTGACTTGAAGAGTGGGTACTATCAAATTAGGATGAAGGAAGGTGATGACTGGAAGTTTGCATTTAAGACTATAGAGGGGTTATATGAATGGTTAGTTATTCCCTTTGGGCTTACCAATGCACCAAGCACCTTTATGAGGGTGATGAATGAAGTCTTGAAAGACTATATAGGTGTTTTTTTAGTTGTCTATTTAGATGACATCCTCATTTTCAATAAAACCAAAGAAGATCATATGAAACACTTGGAGTTAGTGTTGAAGAAGTTGCGGGAGGAGAAACTCACTATAAACCTTGAGAAGAGTGAGTTCATGAAGGAAGAATTAGTCTACCTTGGTTTTGTAGTTTCCAAGAGTGACTTGAAAATGGACAAAGAGAAAGTGGAGGCCATATTGCACTGGCCTACTCCTAAGATAGGGACTGAAGTTAGGAGCTTCCATGGGTTATCCCAATTCTATAGGAAGTTTATTAGGAGATTCAGTGAGATTTGTGCTCCAGTCCTAGAGACTATAAAAGGAGGATTGAAGACTAAATTCATATGGACTAAGGTAGCTAATGAGGGGTTTGAAAGTTTGAAAAGGGAAGTAGCCACTCAACCTATATTGTTGTTACCTAGCTTTGACAAACCATTCATTATGGAGTGTGATGTAAGCAGCATTGCAGTAGGAGTTGTCCTAAGCCAAGAAGGCAGGCATGTGGCATTTTTCAGTGAAAGACTAGATGAGCCTAAGTCTAGGTACTCTTCCTATGACTTGGAGATATATGCTCTTGTACAAGCCTTAAATAAATGGAGGCATTATCTATTTCCTAAAGAGTTTGTTGTCTTCATAGACAACCAAGTAGTGAGTTACATAAACACTCAAGACAAGCTTAGCTTGAGACACATCAAATGGATGGATTTCCTACAGTCTTACACCTTTACTATAAAACACAAGAAAGGGGTGCAAAACAAAGTTGTAGATGTCCTTAGTAGGAGACTACTCACCATTCAAGAGATTCAGTTGCAGAGTATAGGAGTTGAAGGTTTTAAGGACCTATATGAGGGAGATTCAGATTTCTCAGAGATTTACAAGGTGTGTCAGAATTTTGAGAATCACTTTCATAGTGAGTTTGCAAAGTTTACATTGAAGAATGGGTTTCTATTCAAAGGCAAGCAACTTTGTGTTCCAAAAGGCTCTATGAGGGATAACCTCATACAAGAGAAACATAATGGAAGCCTAAGTGGACACTTTGGACTGAATAAGACATTGGACTTAGTGGAAAGGTTCTATTGGTGGCCAAAGATGCAGAAGGAAGTAAGAAGATATGTGGAACAGTGTGGCATATGTCAGAAGGCTAAAGGCACTTCATCAAATGCAGGACTTTACCATCCATTGCCCATCCCAAGTAGACCTTGGGAGTGCATAAGCATGGACGTCATAGTGGGGTTACCTAGGACTCCAACTGGTTTAGACAGTGTGTTTGTAGTGGTAGATAGGTTTAGTAAGATGAGTCACTTCATACCATGCAAAACAACACATGATGCCAGCCATATTGCCTACTTTTTCTTCAAGGAAATAGTGAGGATTCATGGCCTACCAATGAGTATTGTTGGAGACAGGGATGTAAAGTTCATGGGGCACTTTTGGAAGACCCTATGGAAGAGACTAGGTAAAAACTTATCTCATGGATCTGCTTATCATCCTCAAATGGATGGGCAGACTGAAGTAATCAATAGAGTTCTTGGGAACTTACTTAGATGCCTGATAAAGGAGTATGGACAAGGATGGGAGCAAGTTATCCCATAGGAAGAATTTTCGTACAATGATAGCACAAATAGGACTACAGGGAAAAGTCCATTTGAGATTGTGTATGGGGCACATCCTAGGGGAGTGATGGTACTCAGAGACCTCAAAGGATATGAAGGAGTCAGTGGACATGTTGATGACTTCGCACAATCAATGAAGGAAGTCCATGAACAAGTGAAAGGGACCTTAATGGAAGCCAATCAGAAGTTGAAGGCTAAAAGAGATGAGGGAAGAAAAGATTTGTAGTTTGAAGTGGGTGAGTTAGTAATGGTGTTCCTAAATAAGGAAATACTACAAAAGGGGATACCTAGTAAGCTACAAATGAAAAGAATTGGACCTTGCAAGATATTGGTTAAGTATGGCCCTAATGCTTACAATATGGAGTTGCCCAAGGAGATGTCAATCTCCCCAATCTTCAATGAGAAGGATTTGATCAAGTATAAGGGACTAGATATGGATGATTTGCAATAGAGTACAAAGGTACATAAGGATGTGGGAGAGTTCAAGACTCTGGAACAAGTCAAGCCACAAGTGGAGAAGATATTGGATTCAAGAATAAAGAATAAGACAAGACACAAAGTCTATATGGAGCATCTAGTGAAATGGAGACAACAACCAGATTCAGAAGCCACTTGGATAGTTGAGAGTGACTTCAAGAAGCATGGAATCAGTGAGGAGTTCCTGACACCACAGGTACCTTAACTTTCTTTTTGTAGGGGGAGGATGGTGCAGGAGCACCCAAAGGTCTTTAGAAAGATCTTTAGATATTTTGGCTTGTAGGTTATTTTGGCCAACCATCCATGAATAAGGACTAATCTATAAAGTCCCTAGTGTGTTGTGAGGTGTGATTAGTGTTAGGAAAGATTAGGGTTTGTGTGTTGTTGAGTCTAGTTGATTCTAGGGGTCTAGAACCTAGTAGTCAACCAAAAGTCAAAGGGTTGACCAAAGTTCCAAAGTGGGAATATTTTTAAGTTTTTAATGTTATCAAGTCATTTGAGGTCATTTGGTAAGGTTTGGAACCAATTAGGAGCCTCAAAGTTGAGAAAGTGTCATTTTGACAAAAGTTGTCAAAGTTGTCATGACAACTTTTAAAAGTTGTCATGACAACATTTCCTAGAGATTTTAGGAATCAGCTCTTATGATGCCCAAATCTTGACCAAAGGGTCTAGACAGGTGGGATGGAAGTATATAAGGTCATTTCAATCCTAATCTGACAGTTGGATTTCATATTGTACAGACTGATGTTTGGAAAGAACCAATTTTTAGTGTAATTAAGCTACAAAGCCATCATCCATCACTTTTATGAATTGAATGGATTTAATGAAAGCAAGGAAAGTGTTTGAAATGTAATTTCCTAGTTTTGTGTGTCATTAGATTAGTTAATTGTTCTTTCTGGTTAGATTTTGTTTAAATCTTTGGATTATGTGAGTTCACTGGCCAATTTTGGTCTAGTCATGTAAAAGACAGCTTTTCTTGGTGTTGTCGTGGTTCAAACTCCATGAACACTTGGAATCCATTAGATCCTTGTATATAATTTGTATATATGGCTTGTGGAGTGTGTGTATGTAGGGGAAGCTTGATAAATTTTAGGCCTTAGACGAGTACTAGATATTCTTGCTAGGGTGACTGAGTAGTGCAGCAGCAATGATGATTGCCAGATGATTGGTATGTGCCAATAAGTGATAGTGGAGTGTAGGGGAATGAGGTGAAGAAAATTTGATGGAAGGAGGAGTTTAGAGGATCTCATTAGATCAGTGGAAGAAGTTCAAGAAACCAAACCAGCCATCATGCCCTAGAAATCCTTATTTTTAGGGGTTTGGTAAAAGTCCATTGTACGGACAAGATTGGAATCAGAGACCTAGAAAATCTCAAATGGGAGGAAAAACCCACAAAATAATATGCAATTTTTTTCTAGGGCTGTTAAGGGGTTCTAGGAGAAAAATCACCTTTTCAGTGATTAGGAGGGCTAATAGGCCTAAAAAGGCTACAAGGCCTAAAAGACTAGTAATTTGGAACCCGATTGGAAAATGGGTAAAAGATTCAAAAAATTGGATCCATAGAGGTTGGATTAGACCTAATAGGAGTTAGGGAACCAATCCAAAATAATTTGACACCATTGGAATGGTAGAGGGGTCAGTAAATCCATGAAGGAGTAAGGCTATGGAGAAGGGTTTATTGAAGAGTTTGAAGTTGGTGCAGAGCTCTTGGTGAGTTAGAGGATCAGAGAAGAATCCTATAATTAGGGTAGCGATAGAGACCCTAAAGAAGACCAGGAGAAGGTCTTAGAGAGAGCTAGAAGGCTCTAGGAGAGGAGCTCCACATCATCCATGCAAGCTATGTCTGGGTCTCAGAGCTGGTGTCTCTGTATGAGCGAGGGTTGGTCATTGTGATATCAATAGTACAGCATAGACAACATAATCATCTGCACTTGTACTATCACCTGGTGGCATCTCCTCTTCTCCTTCCTCTACTCCCTCTTCTTCTCTCTCCTCTACTCTCTCCTCCACTCTCTCCTCCTCCATAGGATCTCCCTTGGAGATGGGTGCCTCCTCGTCTCTATGATCCTCCTCCACTGGTATGTCACTACCTTGGTGTGTCCTCTCTGAGAGACCTAGATCACCTGTGGGATAGTCATCAGGGAAGATGGAGTGGGTTCCCTGTAGACTCCAATATCTGATATACTCTCTGCTAACACCTAAATATGATACATCAGGAGCTACCTCTGTATCCTTGGTCTCATCTGTCTCACTATCTATAATATCTACTACTGTAGGTCGTTGTATAGCGTCAGGTCTTTGATAGTATCTATTCAGGTGTACATACCAAGGTATTGTTCTGGGGACCCCCTGTATCAGAGCAAACTGTCTCATCACTCTGTCATAGTAATATGGCATCATTTCATGATTGGTATGACCCTCTAGCATCTTGCGTTATTGTGAGTATCTCAGCTAGTGTCGATTATTTTCCCATTCTGTCATCTGACAGTATGGTCTCCATATCACATCAATACCTGGTACATGGTCGAGGCATACCCTCCAAAAGAGGATATCCTTGTACTACCAGACATCTAATAGTGGGTAGGAAAAGGCTCTCAATGTGCTCGCATCTACCATCACTGGAACACCCTATGGTTGTGTACATGTGTAATGCTCAAACATCCAAACCTATATCAAGGTGCATATTGTGAGACTCTCTTGCTGGTATCTCACTAACTGACACAACTCATGGTAGAGATGGAATAACATACTGTGACCCCATGAGAGGAAAGTCTTTTCACCCTCCATCCTGTGTACGAGATGAGTGAATGGTGCTAAAAGGAATCTACCCTTTGTGTTGGGTGCTACAACTAAAGAGAGTATACAAAGCATCACTTTTCGTACCAAAGGTGTCGGGCCTGCTAGTATCGTTGATAGACTGAACTAATCCGCCCTGGTCCACATCTATGGTACTCATCCTAAACAATACTCCCCATCTAAGAGGATCTCAATAGGATCACATTGCACTCTTTGTCTGATAGGCTCTCCTTGGACTGGAAGTCATAGGATCTTATACACATCCTCCAGTGTGATCGTGATCTCTCCTGAGGGAAGATGGAAGGAACAAGTATCCTCATCCCACCTCTCTATCATGGCTGATATCATGGATCGATGGAACCTCATCTGTGGTAGGACTGCTACCCAGTATAGTTCCACATCTCTCAATATCTGTATCTCATCCTTTTGTACCTTGGACAAGTTCTCTCTAACAGTCAGCAATAGCCCTCCGAAGGTGTGCTCTCAGAGATGAACAAGATCCTGTCAGCACAAATAGCATCATATCAATACTCTATCATCATACAACTATAATACTCACTTGACCAGCTCAAGGTTGACCTTTTTTAGGTCAAGTTTGACCTTTTTGGGTCAAGGTCAACCTTTTTGGGTAAGGCTCAACCTTATCCCTAGAAAGGGTGAGATCTTCCAAGTTATGGTCAACCTTAAAGGGTCAAGGTCAACATAACTAGGTCAAGGTCAACCTTTTTGGGTCAAGGTCGACCTTACCTATAAAAACATAAATTTTACAACCTCAAATATCAAAATAATGAACTTACCTCAGGAAGTGGTTGTCCGCTGGCTAGGCACTCTCAAGATCTCCATGTGGGTCGCTCAAAGTTCTTCTCTCTTTGGCATTATGATTCTTTTCCTAAACTCTGCAAATGGTAAGAATGAGGAGGTAAGTGTTTCCTTCTCTTATTTATAGCTACAAATTAGAGTTTTATTAGGGTTTTGTTTGAATTTACTTATACTAAATTTGAATTTTCCTTCATATGCATTTAGATAGACATTCACTCTTTTCATCATAACTTGAGTATAATAGCTCTATTTTTAGTGTTGTCAGTGGCGTTGGAATCATGATTCGGATACCTAACCCATTGAATCAGTTTAGGAAGGTTGGGAATCCTTCTAATTGGTTTAGAAAAGGTATTTTCAATAAATTGCATATCCAGTGTATAGGTCTAACCTTATCACCCTGTTTCACCTTTCAGAATTAGTAAGCTAAAACAGGGGGGCATAAGGGGCCCTATGCACTTCTCAAATTCATCCAAGTAAGTCTTAGGTTCTCAATGGATTTTTATTAACCTTGTGTGTTGCAGGTTGTGGGTACTAACAGTTTCTAATAGGATCTCTACGTTGGGGACTTGGCTATATCCTTTTTATTTCATGATGTTTTCTTACTTTAGATTGCATATTCATGTAGTGTCATATCTAAGCTAAAGTGGGGGATAAATGTATCATATAAAAATGGAAGTACTGTTGGAAAGCTACAATGTAAAAAATTGTTGTTTTTTCATTGATGTCAAACCTTAACTGGTAAGACTATTGCTATCTATTTGAGCACCATATCTATTGATTGTTGAAGAAGATTTGAAGGCAAGGATAACACAAAGACAAAGTGAAGTGGTTGAGTTATGGGAAATCACAAGCGTACTTGATCAAGCTGGCACATTGGAAAAGTAATGTGTTGTTTATCTTTTGATGATAGTTTACTGTGAACAGTTTATGCCGAGCGAAGTCAGTGATGACTGAGCGCCAGTAAATTATCGAGGAATACAGTGTTGGCCGAGCAACAGTATTTTGGTAACTATTGAGATTTGAGATCTCTAGCTAACATAAATGATTTTATTGGGATATGTAAAGTTAATTAAGGATAAGTACAATTGGTCCACACTATTTAAATGCACAGGTAACCATAATTAATGTATGGATCAAAGATTTAATTAGTTATTTCTTTGGAGAAGTAAATTAAATGTTAATATGGAAAAATCCGTTGGATCTGACCTAACCTAGGATCTACAATCTTGGTTAAGCGACAAAATATTTATCTGACCTAGATGAAGAGGTATATGATAACCTCAAGGGTTTATTCATGGAGAGTGTGTAAGAAGTGTATGCAAGAGGATTACATAGTTAATTGATTGATTGGCATGATCTAGCAGAGGAGACTGAACAAAGAAGCAGAGAGCTGCGAGAGTGATTGTTTGATGGATTTCCAAGCAGATCTGAAGATTGAAAAGAGAATGGAGGCCACTCAATGAATTAGCATGAGAGTTGAACTGGATCTGGATTTGTAAAGTAAGTTGTATGTATCAGATCACACCTGTTGATTACTTTCTAACCATTGTATCAGTCAACATCCTTTAACCAGGTTGACCTAACAGACATTGTATAAATACTTTGAGCAAGGTGACATTCAGGTGGAACGTTCTAAGTCCTCTAATAAGGCCACTCCTAACAGGGTGATTAAATCCTTTAACCAGGTCACATTTAGCAATGTGTTTTGTAACCTTTAACAGGGTTAGCTCCTAACAGAGCTCACTTCAGAAGAATGAAAAGTTGATAGCATGTTATTGGTGGTTTTTCCCAAATTGGGTTTCCACGTTAAATGCTGGTGTCAACTTGTGTGAATGTTTATGTTGTGTTTTACTATTAAGTTTCTACAAGCTGATTACATCTGAATAGTAAACTACATATGTATGTTGTTGTTTTATGTTATTGTTGCCGAGCAAATCTGAGTTGTTCAAATTGGTATAATATTTAAATGGGAAAATCTAGACCTAAGGATAACTGATTCACCCCCCTCACAGTTATTCTAAATTCATTCTAACAATTGGTATCAAAGCTTTGGTCTCTTGGAAACAGTTTGAAGGTACTTGGAGCAAAAGATCAAGATGTATAAAAAGGAGGTACCGAAGTTGAACAAAGATAATTTCCCTGCATGGCAATGTTTAATGAAGTTTATGTTAGCCTCTCTCTTCGATTCCCACAGCTTTCCAAAGGCGAGGGTTAGTAGCAAGGGTTTCACAAATGAATGCAAATCAAGTATATAATAACTACTAAATGAATAACAGAAATATGAGCAATAAAATGTACAAGCAAGGGAAAGGAAGACAAATAAATGGACACCCCACAATGCTTGAAGCTTCTATTGGTTCTCTCTACTCCTTCCGAAACGCTATTCTTGATGCTCAGTATTGGCGGGGCAGCGTCTATGACTTGAGAAGCGTCGAGATTTTGATAATTGAAATGTGTGTGTGTGGTCGCAAGATGGCTTGAATGCTAGAACCAAACTGACGGAGTAATGGCGCACGAGAGCTTGAAATTCTAGACCCCTCAAATGGTTGTGAAGGGTTTATTATATAGGAATTGGTGATGATATGAACGGTTGAGATCAATCCCAGAGATGAGGAGATGAACGGTTGAGATCAAAAGGAACAGGAGAGGTCCTCAGTAAACTCCACCTCTTCATTTGGTAAAGAGGAGACAAAGTTTGGTTAACTAAAGAGCTAATTATGAGTTACCTTTTTGAACTGAAGAGGTGGGTGAAGTTACCCATGTGAACTGGAGAGATGGGTGGAGTAACCCATGTGATCTGATTGGAGTTATCTCTTTGGAGATAAATGAATATTAAATTCATTTATTTAATAATTGTTTTCAACATGTGAGATAATTGAATTCTTTTTTTATTAAGAATTGCTTTATTTGATGAAATTAAATTAATTTAATTGAAATTAATTTAATTGGAAGAATTTAATTAGTAAGTTTAAATATTGGATTTAAACAATAGGAAATTAAGTTTAATTAATTAATGATAATTAATCAATTAAAGCTAATTAATTAAATAAAATTAATTATTTAATTAATTTTGGGAATTTGATTAAATGATTTGGGGAATGAATTTAGAAGAAAATAGATTATTAATTAATGATTAAAAACCATTAATTAATAGATGAAAATTTGTGTTTTTAATATAAAGTCGCAAGCCTGTCCATTTTAGGGTTTCTACATTTGCCCCTCTTTGATGTGATGTGACTTGTCACACTGTGTCAAAGATTCTTTGATTTTGCCCCAGCTTGCCCCGACCTTTAATAGGTGTATTTATGCCCCCTCAACAAATTTGAGCGAAAAGTCGCGAGACGAGCGTTAATTTGTTGAAACTGCAAATTTTGGAACTGCGTAGCTGACGGATCTGAAAAATACTTTAAAATGTCCCTATAATTGACCTTTGAAGTTTTCGGCGACCGAGAAGGAATTTCAGAGCTCCTAGGTGAAGTTAGGGTTTCTCAAAACCCCTATAAGTAGCTAAGAGAGCTCTTCATTTGTCACTTTTGCAATTTGGAGCTCTGATTATCTTTGGTAAGTTGCTATTGATTTTTGCCTCATTTTCTTCCTATTTTTGAGTGATGGCGGGGCTTCCGGGTGTTGTTCATATCTCTGATCGAGTCCGTTTGTACCACTGACCTGCTGGCTCTGGACGTCCGGTGAGTTTCCTCGCTTTGCATGTCATTTATTGTGTTATTTATTACTTTAAAATTTTGTACTTTTTTCATAAAATTACACCTTTGCCGCAATCGCCTGCGATTTTGCCGCAATTGCTGGTTGTAAGCCGCATTTGATAAAAGTGTCGCATTTACCTGCTTAAATTGCCGTAATTGCTGTTTGAGTGCCGCACTTGTATTTTAGGTGCTGTAATCGCATAAAAGTACCAAAATTGACCATGTTTAATGCCGCAATCAAGTTTTTAACACTGTATGCCTGATGTCTTTGTCAGTTATCTATCTCTTTTAGCTTTTGAACTACATTTCTCAATATCTGAATCTGATAATTTTCTATTTTTTTGTACTTTATGTGTAGTTCATTGGGCGTATCTTGTGGTGTCGAGAGTCCAGGCCAGCGGGACTCATTTATAGATTTTAGCTTTCAGAGGATGAGAGGTCAGTACTTCATGACCTGGGATTATATTGGATCTGCTATATGCCTGAGATCACGACCAACAGGGGTCTGATCTCAGCTCTTGTAGAGCGATGGCATTTGGAGACCTATACTTTCTGGTTTCCCACTAGGGAGTGCACTGTGACTTTGGAGGATGTGTATCACATCCTCCAACTCCCTATCTAGGGTGAGTTGGTGGAGTATTCCACCCGCACTAGTGTCACTACTTTGACTGAGCTCTCTGGACTGCCCGGGATCATCTTGGGCTTGCCGGAGGTTATGACATTCCATGGTCAAGATTCAAATTAGGCCTAGATAGACTATCCACATTCCTAGGTAGTTTTATTTGTGGGATCCTTTGCCCCGATCGGCGTCAGCGTGGTTTTTCTGTAGGGTTTGGTAGTGTTCTTTAGAGTATGGTCTGAGACCATACTATCTTTGCATAGGGCCCATGCATGTTGGCCCACATGCATTTCCATATGATGTATGTGGCTTACCTTGATGGTAAGTCACTAGGTTGTGGTGCCACATTATTACATATTTGGTTGTGGGAGCATATAGCTGTCTGTCGTCCTGTAGGTGCCCGTGCTCTCCCGGCTGATAGGTCGTATGTATATATGTATGATGGTGCGATTGTTCAGACCCATATGGGTCATCTTTCTTACTGGCAACAGCAGCTTGACATGATTCCATATTTTATTTGGAGACCTTACCGAGATTGTCCTATTTGGGATGGTGAGGATATCCATCTTCCTTTTTGTAGATAGCGGAGATACCTGATTGGTCGCGTTAGTGACCATGTACATATGATTGATTTCCATAACACCGATAGGGTGTTATGACAGTTTGGCGAGCAGCAGGATGTTTCAGATTCATATGCCTATTTTGCTCGGCAATCAAGGGATGCTCGTGTCTGGGGTGCTGTAGTGTCACTTGATGCTGCTCACACTGAGTTTTTAGGACTGCTTCCTATAGCATGGACCTAGAATTATGCTACTCTTGACCCAGGTTTATCTTTTTGTGATTGCTTATGTACTTCTTTTATGCTCTCTGATTTGTGCTCATATCTTGTTGTGATACTTATGTATATCTGCTCTCTTGATTTGTTCTCATATCTTGCTTTGATACTTGTGTATATCTTCTCTGGTACTGATAGTTGACTTATCTTTTGCAGGCACTACTCCACAGTATGATGCACATTGGTTGCAGCATCATCCTATTGCCTTGACAGATGTTTCACGTCCTATTCCCAGGACTATCATGCGGAGGGCTCGATGGGTACGGTGTGGTAGGGGAGGCTATGATGGAGGGAGGGGTGGTGGACGGGGAGGGAGGG
>MU227130.1:247334-269435 GCA_018584345.1 Thuja plicata
GAGCAGAGTGTTGAGACCGGTTCCTCAGAGGAGAGTGGCAGTAGCAGGATTAGTACTGGTGAGAGTTCAGAGAGTGGGGAGGGATTAGGTGACAGGGCTGAGGAGGGTGATTTGGATGTGGTGATGGGGGGGATGGACGATGATCCCTCAGAGGTGGAGCACCTGACCCAGGAGATTCAGGACCTTCAGGTCTATCTTGCCTTATCTGATGCTCGTGCCATTGCTTTGGAGGCCTGTGTTATAGCTGTGGAGTCCAGAGAGTGACAGGCTTGGGCTGAGGTCCACGCATTTATTGACAGTGTACAGGATGTATCTCATAGATATATTTTGGATAGATACTACAGATCTGGGTGAGAGGCTCAGAGGGAGATAGAGTATTGGAGACGGCACTATGAGGGTGCAGTTCCTACTGTAGAGAGGGTTCCCAGTTATACTACCTCGCAGAGATCCAGCAGGGCGCAGCGTTCATAGAGTAGTGGTGTCAGAGCTCCCGAGTCCTCCCACAGGACAGATTCTGATATGCCTCCCCCTCGTGCCCCTCCTAGAGAGGGTGGGGGTAGTTCTTGTTGATCATGCTCCTTGTACCATTTTTGTAGTGATTCATTGTATACACTGAGTAGTACCATTTTTGTATCTGGATACACTTGATATATATATGATATACATGTTGATTACCTTCTTGCGAACTTTCATTTGTACTCAGATATTTTGATTTACATGAGATGCAGCTATGTTTTGATATGATGTGCATTGGTTTTACTTTCTATATGTACGATTCTACATGATTAGTGATGAGATGTATATGCAATGTGTTTCTATTATGCTGGCTCATATATGGATTATTTACTTTTCCTATGATACTGACATGTCATGCAGGATGGTGTAAATGAAATGCTTCTATAGGAGATGCTTTATGGATGCATGTGATTTTATGTTTTTATCATGTATGCAACTACCATGTCTTTTCCTTTTTTTCTGATGCACTTAATTGAATGAGTGCAATCTATATATGCACAAAATATCTGAGTAATGCATTTGTTAGTTAGAAAGAAGTTAGTTTGGATAGATGTGCTCTGAGATTGATCTGATTGAATGTAATGATAGAAAAGTTTTTTTTTTGCATTTTTTTTGGATAGATATGAACTGATAGAAAGGATGAGCATCCCAAGTTGCTGCCCCAGTTTCCAATAATTGTCATCATTGCATCTTTTTTATATTTTCTGAGGAAAGACCATAGAAACCAAGATAGAATTCCAAAGCAACTCAGAGTCCATCTGAATATTGTTGCAAGCTCTTGATTCTATAAAGCAAACAAGCAAAATAAGAGAGAAGGAATGTCCAATTCTTTCCCAGGTTTAAGCTCAGATCGTGGAACTGCTCGGCTACCAGATAAGTGACAGTGCCTACCACATTTATCCTAAATCATCATGGCCCTGGAATTGAAATTAACCTTCAACAAACAACAATCAAGGAAAATAAGTCATGATCTATCATAGTTACTCTCCTCACATGGTGGATCCTGGAGTAGTGTAAGAACATAACCCCAAAATATAGACTGACATCTGACTGACTTGACTGACCTAGTCAACATTTTTGTGTGGTTCCTCGATGCAGTTGGATCTCTTGACTGGCTCAAACTCTTTGGATAGGCTTGATTGGCTTGATTTGATTGATCGTGTTGGCAGCTGATTAAGCTGTGTCAGATGGGCCAAATGCTTGTTCACAAATCTTATGATTGTGATAGTATGGATTGATAGATTTGATTGCTCTAATCATATTGGTAGCTGATCAAGCTGTGTCAGATGTGCCCAATGCTTGTTCGCAAAGTTCATGATTGTGACAATTTTGATTTGATCAATTTGGCAGCTGATCAAGCTGTGTCAGATGGGCCCAATGCTAATTTTCAAAGCCAATGATTGTGACAATTGATTGACTAGGCGTGCTTGCCCCATGCTCTCTTGATAACCGAGTTGGTTTTATTACTTTGGGATTTTGTGATTTTTTGATTGTTTTTTATGAAGATTGATTTTCTCTTGAATTTTGATCTTTTTAGGAATTTTTTGATGAGTTTTCCAATTTTTAGGATTTTTTAGAACTTTTGGAATCGCCCCCTAATCTGGTGGACCAGTATTAACTATGGGTAAGTGCTTGGTGCTCAGAGGTGTTTTGTGCTTCTAGATATTGCTTGGGATAGTCAGTCTTGCATTTTGAAGTGGGCTCAAGCTTTTGGAGCTCATTGATGGTGAAGCTAGTTTTGAACACTTGGCACCTGTTTGCCAGGTTTTTCACCAAGGTACCTACTCAATAGCGCCTGATTGCCAGGTTTTCACTGAGAGAGCGATGTTGTTTTCTCTTTTCTTTTTTTGCTTTTTTGCTTTTTTTTTTGTTGTCGCCAAGGCGCCTGATTGCCAGGTTTTCACCAAGGTAAATTTTGTATTTTTTTTATTTTTTTGGTATTTTCTGGATATGTAGATAAGATCCTTAACCATAGAGACCTTTAAGGGTAGAACCTCTTCAGGTGCTTTTTTTTTATGTAGCTGGGGAGCTGATCTCCTTCTGGTGTTGCTAGTATGAATGTCCCACTCTGAGTAGAGTTGACAATAACAAATGGTCCTAGCCAGTTAGGCTCGAACTTACCAGGTTTGACTCGCTCTGCTTGATTCTTATGATTTTCCATGAGGACAAGGTCTCCTACCTCAAATTTTCTTGGCTTCACCTTCTTATGGTAGTTCCTTCTGAGGCAATTCTGATAGCCTTGTAAGTGTTTGAAGGCATGCTTCCTTCTTTCATCTAGTAACTCTAGTTCACTGAGCCTCACCACTCTATAGTCTTCGTCTGAAACCAGGTTGTTTAATGATATCCTCAGGGATGGGATTTCCACTTTGAGGGGTAATATCGCCTTTGTTCCATAGACCAGGGAGAAAGGAGTTGCACCTGTTGGTGTTCTCACACTAGTTCTGTATGCCCATAATGCGAGACTAAGCTGTAGATGCCAGTCTCGCCCTATTTTGTTTACCGTTTTCTTCAGAATCTTCAAGATTGTTTTGTTGGTAGCTTCGGCTTGTCCATTCCCTTGAGGGTAGTAAAATGAGGAGAACCCTTGTTTGATGTGGAATGATTCACATAGGTCTTCAACATACTTGTTCTGGAAAGGCGTACCATGATCTGTTAGGATTGTTTGGGGGATCCCATATCGACAGATGATAGGGTTAAGTATGAACATTGCTATCTATTTTCCAGTGATGTAAGTGAGGGGAATTGCTTCCACCCACTTTGTGAAGTACTCTGTTGCTGCTATGATGTACTTGTGTTCGTTTGCTAAAGAAGGTGTTATCTTACCCACCAAGTCAAATCTCCACATGGAAAATGGCAGTGGTGATGTGATGGGATTCAGTTCCTGGGCTGGTGCATGGATTAGGTCTCCATGAATTTGACACTATCTACATCTTTGAACATGCTTGTGTGCATCTGTCTCTATTGTGGGCCAATAGTATCCCATGCGGATTATTTTCTTAGCTAAGCTATTGCCACCTCCGTAGGTTCCACATATTCCTTCATGTACGTCGTACAAAGCTTTCTGGGATTCCATGGAGGTGAGAGATCGTAGTAATGTTCCATCAAGACTTTGTATGTATAGAGTAGTTGAGAGGATTGTATACCTAGAGGCTTGGCGGATGAGGGCTTTTCTCTGGTTCCTAGATAGGTTTGGGGGTAAGACATTGTTTTGGAGATAGCTATAGACCTCTTGGTACCATGGGGATTCAGGACCAACAAGGACACACATTGATTCCGTGATAGATGCTTGATGTGATGTCACCAAGAGTTGCTCCACTAGAAACTAGAATTTGGTATCGTTACCTAGCATATCAATCAGTGATGCTATGGTAGCCATTGCATATGTCGCTTTGTTCTGCGCCCTTGGGACTTGCTCAAAGAGAATGTAATGAAACTTGGTGCGCAATTGTTCCCTCTATGCTCTGTAAGGTATGAACTTCTCATCTTTGGTCATGTAATCATTGTTAACTTGGCTAATGACCAACTGCGAATCACCAAAGACTTTCAGGTTCTTGATTCTCCTTTGAATGGCTATCTTTAGACCGATGACCAATGCTTCATATTCTGCTATGTTGTTGGTGCATTGGAAGTTAAGTCTGAAGGACTTCAGAATTGTATCATGATCTGGAGTGATAAGAACTATCCCTACCCCCGCTCCATGGTTTGTACACGATCCATCAAAGTAAAGTTGTCATACCTCAACCGTCGGTTGTAGTGTCATGATAGATTCGTTAGGGAAATCAGAGATAATAGGCTGGTGGTCTTGAATGGGTGCCTCTGCTAGTTGATCGGCAATCACTTGTCCTTTGATGGATTTTCTATCTACATACTTAATGTCGAACTCGTTTAAGATCATTACCCACTTGGCCAGTCGTCCAGTAAGCGCTGCTTTGCTTAAGAGGTATTTGAGAGGATCAATATGTGTGATCAATTTTGTTTGGTGACTCAACATGTAGTGTTTGAGATTCTAGGAAGCGAAAACAACTGCCAGGCATGACTTCTCAATGGGTGTATAGTTTAGCTCATATCTAACCAAAGTCCTGCTTAGATAGTAAACGGCTCTCTCCTTTCCTGCATCATCATGTTGTGCCAAGAGGACACCTAATGCTGATTCAGTCATTGAGATATATAGAAGCAATGGTCTACCTTGTACTGGTGGTACCAATATAGGAGACTTAAGAAGGTAGTCTTTGAATATTTGAAATGCATGTTCACATTGCTCTGTCCATATGAACTTGATGTCTTTATGCAATAGATGTTGGAATGGGTGGCACTTGTCTGCCAGTTGAGCTATGAAGCATCTTATCGATTGGAGCCTTCCTTGTAACCCTCTTAGTTGTCTCAGGTTTGATGGTGGAGGTGTCTCCAATATTTCTTTGACCTTTGTTGGATCCACTTCAATTCCTCTGTGTGATACTATGAACCCTATTAATTTTCCCGCTGTGACACCGAATGCGCACTTTTTTGGATTTAGTCAAACTTTGAATTCCTCCATTCTATCAAAGATGGGTCCCAAAACCCGTAGATGCTCCTTTCAAAGTATGGACTTTTCTAGTATGTCATCCACATAATCTTCCATTGTCTTCTGGATGAGATCCTGAAATATGGTTGTCATTACCCTCGGATATGTTGCTCCCGCATTATTTAGACCAAATGGCATAGCATTCCATCAATATGTTCACCAAGGACATGTGAAAGCCATTTTGTGTTGGTCCTCTAGTGCTATCCTTATTTGGTTGTAACCTGAGAAGCCATCCATAAGTGATAGCATTTCATGTCCTGCCATTAGGTCCACTATCATATCTATGTTTGGTAAAGGAAAGTCATCTTTTGGACATGCTATATTGAGATCCTGGAAGTCTATGCAAATCCATATTTGTCCACTATGATTTTTTACTGGTACTAGATTAGATATCCAATCTGCATATGGTATAGGTCTGATGAATTTAGCATTCAGGAGCTTTTTCAGTTCTTCCTTGACTAACAATACGACGTAAGGATGCATCTTTCTTAGCTTTTATTTGATAGGTTTAGCATTCGGTAGCAATGGGAGATGGTGCAGCACCAACTCTGGATCTAATCTTGGCATATCTGAGTAAGACCATGTGAAATTGATCATTCTTGCCTTGAAGAAACTGATGAACTGTTCTCTCTCCTCAGGGTTGAGAGACTTCACCAAGTAGATGTTCTTTGGGTTCTTGTCATCCCCCAAGTTGCTTTCCTCTATCT
Organism: Thuja plicata; assembly: GCA_018584345.1. Taxonomy (NCBI): domain Eukaryota; kingdom Viridiplantae; phylum Streptophyta; class Pinopsida; order Cupressales; family Cupressaceae; genus Thuja; species Thuja plicata. The sequence continues at coordinate 253,119 of MU227130.1, forward strand.
CTTTGGCTAAAAATGCTGATTTCTCCTCTGTTAAGGGGAGAAATTCCTTCTTTCCATCTTCTAGCACCTCTGTGAGGTTTTCGCCAGAAGATATGTCTTCTTTTAGCTTTTTATTCTTTTGTTCTTTTTTCTTTTGTGGACTGGAAAGAGGAGCTTCCTCCCCAAAGTATGCTGCTCTGTCTAGGTTGATAGAGAATGCTACCTTGTGATCTCCTGACAGAATGCCTTCCCTTAGTCCCATGAAATGAGCTATTGCCTCGTCGTTTTCAAAGACATCAAGATCAGGTGGTCCTTGTTGATCCCACTCTATAAGCTCAGGGTGTACGAGACAGACACTGTTTGGCTTTGGTTGAATGAACGGAACTGCTGATATGGTGCCTATGAAATTGGACTATGATGAGGATGCACCACTTGAGGTCTGATGAATGATATGTATGTCTATACAGGGTTTTTCGATAATGGTCAGTTGTTCAAACAGGTCTCCTAGGTTTATGATAATATCAACTTGAGGGAAAAAATAAGGGATTGAAGGTTCAGAGTCATGGAGGGATCTCCACTCATACTCATGGGAGTCTATCTCAATGGAATGTTCATCTGACATCTCACTTCCTTAGTTATCATTGATTGCTATGTGTAGGTTTAATTGGGATTGTGTGGTTCCCTCTTCAGCGGGCAACAACTACGCTAATGTGTTGCTTATTAGGACATGCTCAGTGTTGTGCCCCCAGAGCATCTCTGCTACTTGCTCTTGATTGACTTGAATTTCTTGAATCCCCAAACTAGTGCTTTGTTGTCCATAGCCCAAACCTCTAGTGTTTCTTTGGGTTGGTGGGAGAGGCAATTCATATATGCCCTATTGCATTGCCCCCAGTCCAGTTGTACCATCATACCCAAATCTTTGTATCATTGTGTAACCGTTACCGTAGTTTTCCAAAGGTAGTGATGGTTGGATTATCTCAGGGGAGTCTCGGTATAACCAGGTATTGGTGTCTTGCTCAAAAGGATTCTCTTCTGCTATGTCTCCCCATCAGACAAAGGTTGTGGGTGGACATCTAAATAGAATCGACTGCTGAATTTATGTTGCAATGATAGGTTGTGACATACCGTGAGTTCTTGGGCTTAGAGGCATGTGCGTGATGGTGAAAGCCTCTTCATATCTATATTCACCACATCCCTTGTCCATGATGGATATCTTGCCTGCTTTCTCTGTTACATCTTTAAGATTTGAATTTGAAGGGGAGGAGATACTTGCGTCCTGGTTAATGACTATCTTTCCCACTGCTTGTGTGACATCTTTGGGATTCAAATCTGAAGAGGACGGGATGCTTGCATCTTGGTTTGATGGTACCTGGTTATCGGTGCTGATTTGGACCACATTGCAATATTGGAAGGGGTTGGGATCTCCCTCTATGATGATCTCCTCCCCTTGGTGAGGGAACTTGATGCATTGATGGTATGTAAAAGGTACAGCTTGCATTTCATGTGTCCAAGGTCTCCCTAGTAACATGTTGTATCCCAACTCAAGGTCTAATATTTGGAATGGTGTGTTTTTTACCACAGGTCTAATGCGAACAGGTAGAATGATAATACCCTTAGAGGACCTTTCCTCTTCATCATAGGCTCTGATATTTATCCTTCTTGTGACATCAATTCTTGATTCGGAATAGCCCAGTTGCTTGATTAAATTTAGAGTACAAATGTTTAACCCAGCTCCACCATCAACAAGGACCCTACGGACAGCGCTTTTGTGGATTTGGACAAGTAAGTGTAGAGGATCATTATGCAGGGGCTTATGCAGTGGCACATCACATTCTGTGAAGGTGGAATGTTTGTTAGTTTCTGTATGGTTTACCATCATTTGGAAGCTTTCAGGTGTCATGTCCCTTGGGACAGCTGCATTTTGAAGTGCTTGATCAAGTGCCAGTTTATGCTGCAGAGATATGCACAAGAGGTCAAACATAGATATCTAGGTAGGTGTGCGCTTTAGTTGGTCCACTATGCTTGTTTGTGGATCCGATTTGGCTATAGGATTGGCTGATGTAGTAGCTGAGGATGGTACTCCTTGCAAGATGACTCTAGCACGACATATAGTTATAGTGCAATTGTTACCTTGGTTCCTGATAGTGATTGTGGCCACATGATTATCTGAAGGATTTATGCAATTTATGACATTATCGCTGTTGGCATATGTATAGTTAACTTTATTGGTTTGTCCACCAGACCCGGAGGCTTTTCCCTTGTTGTGATCACAGAAGGTATCATTGAAAATGGTGTGATCAGTTGTGCCTTTATTTTGAGTATTCATCACATCAATGATCCCTGTGTCAATCAGATCCTGAATAGCATAGACGATTGCGGTAAAATACCAGCAATTGTGAAATAGTACAAATGTCGAAGAAAAGTGTGATTTTTAAATTTACAACTATACGGTCGCGGTTGATCAATTCATTTCTTCATCTGCAAGAGATATTTGGGCTGTTTTTTCACGTCGGGTTCACCAAAATGTACGCCTCTCTCTTCGATTCCCACAGCTTTCCAAAGGCGAGGGTTAGTAGCAAGGGTTTCACAAATGAATGCAAATCAAGTATATAATGACTACTAAATTAATAACAGAAACATGAGCAATAAAATATGCAAGCAAGGGAAAGGAAGACAAATAAATGCAAACCCCACGATGCTTGAAGCTTCTATTGTTTCTCTCTACTCCTTCCGAAACGCTATTCTTGATGCTCAGTATTGGCAAGGCAGCGTCTATGACTTGAGAAGCGTCGAGATTTTGATAATTGAAATGTGTGTGTGTGGTCGCAAGATGGCTTGAATGCTAGAACCAAACTGACGGAGTAATGGCGCACGAGAGCTTGAAATCCTAGACCCCTCAAATGGTTATGAAGGGTTTATTATATAGGAATTGGTGATGATATGAACGATTGAGATCAAAAGGAACAGGAGAGGTCCTTAGTAAAATCCACCTCTTCATTTGGTAAAGAGGAGATAGAGTTTGGTTAACTGAAGAGCTAATTATGAGTTACCTTTTTGAACTGAAGAGGTGGGTGAAGTTACCCATGTGGACTGGAGAGATGGGTGGAGTAACCCATGTGATCTGATTGGAGTTATCTCTTTGGAGATAAATAAATATTAAATTCATTTATTTAATAATTATTTTCAACATGTGAGATAATTGAATTCTTTTTGATTAAGAATTGTTTTATTTGATGAAATTAAATTAATTTAACTAAAATTAATTTAATTGGAAGAATTTAATTAGTAAGCTTAAATATTTGGATTTAAACTATAGGAAATTGATTTTAATTAATTAATTAATGATAATTAATCAATTAAAGCTAATTAATTAAATAAAATTAATTATTTAATTAATTTTGGGAATTTGATTAAATGATTTGGGGAATGAATTTAGAAGAAAATAGATGATTAATTAATGATTAAAAAACAATTAATTAATAGATGAAAATTAGTGTTTTTAATGTAAAGTCGCAAGCCTGTCCATTTTAGGGTGTCTATAGTTTCATATTGGTGATTCAGCTAAGCAATATGTTGAACATGATTATGTATGCCCCACTACACCTGCCACAGTTGCACAGTTAAGAGAAAAGCAGGAACATAATCAAGCAATGTTGGAGATTGCATCATCTCTGAACTATCATGAGTTTGAAGACATAAAGAATTGTACAACTGCAAAGCAAATGTGGGATACCCTTGCAACCATTTATGGAGGTGACACAAATGTGTTGAGAGCCAAATCTGAAAGTCTAAGAGGTAAGTTTGATGAAATTAAAATGCAAGAAGGAGAAAATATAGTTCAATATTATGGTAGGATAAAGGAAGTTGTAAATGCTATGAGAGGAGCTAAGGGAACCATTGATGATAACACCATTATGAGCAAGGTATTGAGGAATCTTCTTCCTATATATGCTATTAGAGTCTCTGCAATTCAAGAGTTAAGATGTACTCCTAATAATAATTTGACTTTGGAAGGTCTGGTAGGCATACTTACTGCATTTGAGATGTCAAATTTTGATAACTACACTCCACAAGCTATTGAATCTACATTCAGATCCTAGTTGGTCCTTAACAAATCAAAGAAAGGAAAGAAATGTGTGAATAGTGAAAGTGACACCACAGATGATGATCTGGAAGAACTTGAAGCACTCATGGCAAAAAGACTATCTTGAGGAAAAGGAAAGTTCAAAGGTAAACTTCTTATCATTTGTTTTTCATGTAACAAAGTTGGTCATATTGCTACAAGATGTCCTGATAAGAATGATAAAGATGAAAGAAGAGACAGCAAGTACAAAGATAGAAAGGATGGCCAAAAATTCAGAAAGTATAAAGATTACAAAGACAAAGGAAAGAAATCTTACTATATACCTGAAGAAGCTTCTGACAGTGAATCTAACAATTCTGATGAAAATGATATAGAAGTTGTGTATGTTGCTATGAAAGATGATTCTGATGACGATGAGAAAACTACACTAATTTCTTATATGAGTAAAGGTGACCGTTGGATCATTGACATTGGTTGTTCACATCACATGACTGGTGATAAAGATAAATTTTAAACCTTAGATCAGTGTAAAGGTGGTTATGTTAAATTTGGTAATGATGCGCCATGTCTTGTTAAAGGGAAAAGATTAATTAACTTGAATGACAAGATCATATGTGACAATGTATATTGGGTTGATGACCTTAACTATAATTTATTGAGTGTTTCACAGTTGAATACTTTTGGTTACAGAGTTGAATTCAATCACAGGAAAGCAAAGAGTTATGATGTCAATGGAGAACTAGTTGGAAGTGGAGAGAAGACTAAAGGAAACTTATTCTATCTGGATTTAGCTGATAAGACATGCTTGTTTGCATATTATAATGATGTTTGGTTATGGCATAAAAGTTTGTGTCATGTAAACTTTGACAATTTGGTAAGCATAAGTAAATTGAAAAAGGTTAGAGGGTTCCCTAAGTTAAAGAAACTTGAAAATGCAATATGTAAACAATGTCAATTGGGAAAAATGACTAAATCTAGTTTCAAGAGCAAGACTCATACTTTTGAGAACATTCTAGAATTAGTTCATACTAACCTTTGTGGTCCCATTAGAGAGAAAATTTATTGTGAAGATAAATATTTCATTCTATTTGTTGGTGATTACTCAAGAATGATGACTGTTATGTTTCTTAAAGAAAAATCTGATGCATTCCAGTTATTTAAGTGGTACTTGGCAAAAGTTGAAAAGGAGACAGGTAATAGCCTAAAATGTTTAAGATCTGAGAGAGGAGGTGAGTTTATTTCTAATGAGTTTAACAGGTTCTGCAATGAATGAGGGATAAAAAGACAGATGCCCGTGCCTAGGACACCACCACAGAATGGTATTGTTGAGAGAAGAAACATATCTATCATGGATTGTGCCATAACACTAATGATGGATAAAAATGATGCACATAAATATTGGAGAGAAGCTATAAGTACAACAATATATACCCTAAATAGAGTACAAGACAAGAAAGGTACTAATGCTACACCTTATGAGCTATGGTATGGATATGCACTTGATGTAAGATGTTTCAAAGTTTTTGGAAGCAAATGTTTCATACTAAAGGATAACATAATTGGAAAACTTGATGCTAAAGGTGAGGAAGGCATATTTCTTGGTTATTCAACTAAAAGTAAAGCTTACAAGTTTTTGAATTCTAACACTAACAAAATTGTGGAAAGTGCAAATGTTAGAATTGATGAGTATGCAGAAAGAAATGAAGCTGAAAGCACAAAGGAACCTGAAAGTTACAAATCATTTGTCTATATGGATGAGGAAGATTCTAGTATATTACCTGAACCTGAGAATGAAGTTGCCAAGCAACACCTAGCACCTGTCGAGTCACAGAACAAAGTTGTTGAGCAACAAGAGGTAATTGTCGATCTATCTGATGGAGATGTCGAGTCACATAATCAACCTGAATTAAACATGAATGATCAATCTGAAGTAGAAAAAGAACCTACTCTAGCAAAGTATGGAAGGAGGCACCATAAATATGATCAAATCATAGGATCGAAGGATTATGCAGTTATGAAAAGAAGCAAGTTGAGAGAGGATACATTCTTATTATGTGATTTTGAGCCTAAAACAGTAAAAGATGCTTTAGATAATGAAGATTGGATACAAGCCATGAATGAATAAATTGAACAGATTGAGAAGAATAAGACTTGGACACTTGTACCTAGGCCGAATGATAAAAATGTAATTGGTACTAAGTGGGTATTTAGAAATAAGATGAATGAACATGGAGAGGTAACAAGAAACAAAGTTAGACTAGTATGAAAAGGTTATGCACAAGAGGAAGGAATTGGTTATGGAGAAAAATTCACCCTAGTTGCAAGATTGGAAGGAGTAAGAACATTACTTGCATATGCAGCCTATAGAGGTTTTAAATTCTATCAAATGGATGTAAAGTTGGCGTTTCTAAATGGGATATTAGAAGAAGAAGTATACATTGAACAAGCTGCTGGATTTGTTGACCCAAGCAAGAAGAACATGGTTTGCAAACTACACAAGGAACTATATGGACTGAAGCAAGCACCAAGAGTATGGTATGAGAGATTGCACAATTATCTGATAAAGATTGGATTTGCTAGAACTAATGACAACAACAATTTGTATTTGAAGACAGAGCAAAGTAAAGGTACTTTATTAGCTGAAATTTTTGTTGATGACATTATATTTAGTAGACAAGATATGTTATGCCAAGCATTTGCAAAGGAGATGCAAACTGAATTTGAGATGTCTATGTTTGGCGAGATAAAAAAATTTGTTGGCTTACAAATATATTAGATGAAGAATGGTATCTATATTACTCAATCAAAATATGTCAAGGAGATACTAAAAAATTTTGGAATGGAAGATTCAAAACCAGTGAGTACACCCATGGCTACTGGAAAGAAGTTGACAAAGAATGATGATACAAAATAAGTGAATCAAACCCTTTATAGATCAATGATTGGAAAGTTGTAATATGTTGTACACAGTAGACCTAATATTGCATTGGTTGTTGGTATTGTTGCAAGATTTTCTGCCAATCCCAAGGAAACTCATATGATGGCAGTAAAAAGAATTCTGAGATATTTGAAAGGAACAGATGAATATGGTATGTATTACAAAAAGAATGACAAGTTTGAACTCAAAGCCTATACTGATTCTGATTGGGCTGGAAATGTGGATGACAGGAAAAGCACCATAGGTGGAGCATTTATTTTAGGAAAAAGATTGGTTTCATGGACAAGAAAGAAACATAATTTCACCTCACAATCTACAGCTGAAGCTGAGTATGTAGCAGCAGTAGTTAATTGCTCTAATATTGTATGGTTGAAGATACTATTGAAAGGTATGAAAGAGGAGATCATAGAACCAGTTGTCATATATTGTGATAATACGAGTGCCATTAATATTTCTAAGAACCCTGTTATGCACTATAAGACAAAGCATATAGCTATCAAGTATCATTACTTGAGGGAGCTAGTTCAGAAGAAGGATGTGAGACTAGAATATGTGAATACTAAGGAACAGTTAGCAGACATATTTACAAAGGCACTACCCAAGGATTCTCATGAGTATATGCAAGGTAAATTAGGGGTGATTCCCCTAACTAAGGCTAATTAGTTTAGAATGGTATTGTTGCATCAAATGTTATATTCAGAATATTTTACACATTGATGCACAGGCAGTCACACTTTAGGATGTTGCCTAAGGCTGTGAAAGACAGACAAAGACTGAAAAGAGGATCAGTCATAAGCAAGATGAAAAGAACAACATGATGAAGATGTCAACGTCTTTGGCATTGTTGTCAAAGAGGGAGAGATTATTAAGAAAAAGAAAAAAAGGGGGAGAGATTACTGGAAAAGAGATTGTTGTCAAAGAAGGAGAGATTAATAAAAGAGGGAGTCTACAGATGAAAAGAAATAGAAATATTTCAGTGTGATCACAGACACAAAGGGATAAATTTTTTACAAGATGAGAATCATAATGAAGCTAAAGACATTAATGAAGATTTGTTCATATCAAGCAACACAGGCATACTTTTTGGATTGTATGGTAACTATGGTTGAAAATTATTGTTTTAATGTTTAGTGTTGCCATCAATGCCAAAGAGGGAGATTGTTCGAAAGCTACAATGTAAACAATTGTTGTTTTTTCATTGATGTCAAACCTTAACTAGTAAGACTATTGCTATCTATTTGAGCACCATATCTATTGATTGCTGAAGAAGATTTGAAGGCAAGGATAACAAGAAGACAAAGTGAAGTGGTTGAGTTATGGGAAATCACAAGGGTACTTGATCAAGTTGGCACATTGGCAAATTAATGTATTATTTATCTTTCGATGATAGTTTACTATGAACAGTTTATGCCGAGTGATGTCAGTGATGATCGAGTGCCAGTAAATTGCCGAGGAACACAATGTTGGCTGAGCAACAATATTTTGGTAATTATTGAGATTTGAGATCTCTGGCCAACATAATTAATTTTATTGGGATATGTAAAGTTAATTAAGGATAAGCACAATTGGTCCACACTATTTAAATGCATGGGTAACTGTAATTAATGCAAGGATCAAAGAATTAATTAATGATTTCTTTAGAGAAGTAAATTAAATGTAAATATGGAAAGATCTGTTGGATCTGACCTAACCTAGGATCTACAATCTTGATTAAGTGGAAAAAGATTTATCCCACCTAGATGAAGAGGTATATGATAACCTTAAGGGGTTATTCATGAAGAGTGTGTAAGAAGTGTATGCAAGAGGATTGCATAGTTAATTGACTGATTGGCATGATCTAGCAGAGAAGGCTGAATAGAGAAGCATAGAGCTACAAGAGTGATTGCTTGACAGATTTCCAAGCAGATCTGAAGATTGAAAAGAGAATGGAGGCCAATCAATGAATTAGCATAAGAGCTGAATTGGATCTGGATTTGCAAAGTAAGTTGTATGTATCATATCACACCTACTGATTACTTTCTAACCATTGTATCAGTAAAAATCCTTTAACCAGGTTGACCTAACAGTCATTGTATAAATCCTTTGAGCAAGGTGACATTCAGGTGGAATGTTCTAAGTCCTTTAACAAGGCCACTCCTATCAGGGTGATTAAATCCTTTAAATAGGTCACATTTAGCAATGTGTTTTGTAACCTTTAACAGGGTTGGCTCCTAACAGAGCTCACTTCAGAAGAGTGAAAAGTTGATAGTATGTTATTGGTGGTTTTTCCCAAATTGGGTTTCCACGTTAAATACTGGTGTCAACTTGTGTGAATGTTTATGTTGTGTTTTACTGTTAAGTTTCTACGAGCTGATTACATCTGAATAGTAAACTGCATATGTATGTTGTTGTTTTATGTTATTGTTGCCGAGCAGATCTGAGTTGTTCAAATTGGTATAAAGTTTAAATGGGCACATCTAGACCTAAGGATAATTGATTCACTCCCCNAATTGATTCCCCCCCCCCCCCCCCCCACCCCCCTCTCATTTATTCTAAATTCATTCTAACAAGAACTTCCATTTTGATAGGTTTAGCACCCTCATTTAGTACACTTTCATATTAGATTTGCATTTAGGATGCATCTGCACTTGATTATGCATTTCTAGGTAAAATTAAGGTTAGGATCTTGTGGATCCTCCTTAATTTACCTCTCTATGGATTTATTTTTAGGTAGAACCTATGTATTGGCTGTCCTAATCTTCATCATACATCTTTTATGGCCTCTGTACCTCTCCCCAGCACTCTAGTGTATTTTCTCACCTTCCTAGGTCCCCGACTGACCTGGGAATCTTACAGATTTATTAAGGTGACCTGCCTGAAACCTCAAGTCAAGGTTGAGGTCAATTCTAACCTAGGTCAAAATCAAGGTCAACCTTGACCTTGGTCAAGGTTGAGGTTGATTTTGACCTCTGTCAGGTGTTGGTCCCCACTTTCAGATCTAGAACATATCGGGGCCCTAAACTTAAAAATAGGTCCACGGGTTCGGGTGCGAAAGTGTTTTCTTTGATGTTTGAATTAATGCATACCCTCCTTGGTTGGTGATTGTAATTGGACCATAATTAAAGGCAAAATTTGAATTTGGGTCCCTTGCATTGCCCTAGTAGGTCTATCTTGAGATCTCTATATAAGCAGTCTCTTTTGCCTTCATTTGGACATGACAAAATTATGATTATGACATGATGATGATGCAAGAATGCAAGAGGATGATATGGAAGGAAAAGATATGATGATTCCTTAATACATTCAAGAATTTTTGTGGACAATCTATTTTGGATCTTCATTGGAGCAAGAAACAGTTCTTCCTTCCTTCCTTCTTCTTGGATCTACCATTTTCAACATTCAAGCATTCAAAAGATACCATCATGGGGTAGCAACTATGGATTATGAGTTTGGTAGGAATGCTTTATACTTGGGGGCTTGGTATGCTTTCATTATCATATTTAAATCTATCTATTTCTCTCTCATTTTCAATTCATGTCAGGGTTTCAATCTAGAGGATTAGATCTTGACATTATACTTTCAAAGCTCTTCCTGAGAGCAACACACACATACATTGTATTACATTCAGCTATTTGTGGAGGTGGAAACTACCAAAATGGGGGTTTGACTAAGGAAAAACCCTATATAGCCACCCCAAAACCCCCTTTTCATATATCTACAGTCATTATTTTGGGAGTTGTAAGTCAGATTCGGATACCCTTTTCAACAAACTTCTGAGATCCAGAAATAGAATTTTTTTCGGACTGTGCAAGTCAGAATCAGACTTTCTAGGTCAGAATCAAAAATTTTGGGTCAAAGGTGACATTCATTTTTGGGTCAAATCGGACCTAAGCTAGATCCGGAAAAGATTTCTTTATTTTCTCTGACTCTGCATTTTTGTTCCAGATCTAGTTGCAGATTTTCTGGAAACTCGACACAGGCATTAGAAAAGAGGTATTTCTAGATTTGCTATCATATGAGGTATGTATTTTACTCCATTATTATTTGAAAATATTTCCAGATTTAAATTCCTTGTCATTACAATTAAATGTAAGTAATTAAATATGGCATAGGGTCTCTTTTATATGCAAATCCCCATTGTTAAAAATCCTATTTAAAGACCATCCATTTTTATCACTTACACAAGGAAGTGTACTATCTAATATGTAGATCTTAACAGGGCTAGGTCTCCTAAGAGAGACATTATACTTTAGTGCATGTTTGTGGGTACTATCCCCACCAGGGTTTTCCCTTGGCCATGGTTTCCTCGATAACAAATAATGGTTTTATGAGTTATGTGTTATTTGTTTATGTTCTTTTTATTTCAACAAGATTATGGTTTATTTGGAATTGGTTTAAGTTTAATTTAAAGTGTTGTAATACTGATTCACCCCCCCACCCCCCCTCTCAGTATTAGTCAATCCTAACAATTGGTATCAGAGCTATTGGCCCTTGAAGAAAAAGTCTAACAACTTAAGGGAGATCAAGATGGATTCATTAAGTTTGGAAGAGAACTTTGAAGCGGCACTTGAAGACCTTGATAGAGAAAAAGAAGAAAATGGCGACTTAAGATTTAGTCTAAGGAGAGCTAAAGGATTCATCAAGAAATGGAAAGATCAGCTTGAACTTTCCAGAAATCAGAGACAGGATTTTATGGTTCAGACAAGAGAAGATTCAGACAATGATAATTCAGATCAGATAAAGCAACTAGAACAAGACAATGATACTCTGAAGTTTAATAATGAAGCAATGGATAAAGAGATTCAACAAGAAAAGGATGCTAACAACAAGACTGAAGAAGCTTTGAAGAATGATAATATTCTAATGGGACAAATGAAGATTGACCTGGACCATTACAAGAACAAGTATCTAGAATTGGAGAAATATAATCAGATCATAAAAGGTGAACTTGTTGAGACAAAGAAACACATTGAGAAACTTCACATGAGCAGTGACTTGATCGATGAACAAAGAGATAGACAGAAACCTAAAGTTAATATGACTGGTATTGGCTTCAATGAAGCTGAATGTTCTAAGATTCAAGAAGAGAAACCTGATGTGAAGACTGATGGAGAAAAACCTATTCTTGAAGAACCTAGAGAATAGATCAGACCTTTCAGAGGTAGATGTTATGGATGTAACAAGTTTGGCCACGTCAAGATAGATTGTAGAGGTAATAGCCCTTTAAAATATTTTTCTGATTATTGTTTTAATTGAAATACATATGGGCACAAGAAAGCATAATGCAGGAAACCTGATCAATCTAGACATAGACAAGATAACAACAGATAAGAATCAGCAGCTAAGATCACATGTTACAAAAGTAATAACCTTGGACACATTGCAAGGAATCGTAAGTTGCAAGTTAATCAGAACAAAAGACCTCCTATATGCTACAAATGTAACAATCTAGGTCATATAGCAAAGTTTTCTAGGTATAATGGAGTAAATAACATAAGAGTACCACCTCCTATGGATACAAAGAAGAATGACAATGATACTGGTAAGAATCTTGCAGAATACAAGAGTGATTTTAACAATTGTTTCAAGAAAGCGAAAGATAACAACAGTGGTAAGATATGGAAAATCAAAGAGTCAAGTGGGATATTGGTTCAGGGAGAGACATTAGATGCTACTAGATCTTCACCTGATGTGAACACATCAACCTAAATGGCCGATCATGGCCTTACGGGGAGCATTGGATGAAGGTATCAGAATATATCAAGCCCCTAATTTTGAGGAGTAAGCTCCAGTGAGCTTAGTTGTGATATGTGAATACATCATAGAACTTATATCTGATAGTGTAACATAAGCCGATGCATATTTGGTGATCGTGGGATTTGAAATTAACTGGATAGTATACGAAGTTGTATATTGGGTAATGTGCATTTTACACTTAACGATGAATATATGACATTTGTGATACCTATTTCTTCACTATTTGGAGAGAAGACACCTAAGACAAGCAGAGATCTAAGAGTAACAGACCATCTAATGGCTATATTGCATGATCAATCAAAGTGGGAATTTTGAATTCAACATGATTAAGGTATTTACATCATGTACTCATATAGAAGCTATGGATGCACCTTTGATTTATGATATTGTAAATCTAGCTAGATACAAATTCAATAAAAATTTGTTTAAGTCTTGTGAAGATGACCCTGAAGGAGCATTTTCTCAGACATCGCACGGTGTCTTGCATGTAGAGGATATTAGGGCTTACATTCATTGCAAGTATGATATATTGGGTATTGATGAAATTTATACTGAAATGGAATACATGACTAATAATGGAAAAATTAAGGATGAATTCAAACACATAGATGACCTAAGAATTATGAAAATATTGGATCTATATGAGTTCAACGAAGATGAATGGTTCAAAATCTTACTTAGCAGAGTTCATGATCAATTCATCTAGATAGGAGAACAACTTGTAAAGATCTGTAGTCAATTTATTCATGAGATAACTGGGTTAGACAACACTAGAGTTATCCTTGTGGCTGAGAAGAACATAAAGAAATAAGTTGAAACCCTAACACATTCTAAATGGGACAGGCAAGCTATGAAAGTGAATGATATTTTCCTACAGTATGTCAAACTGATTACGATGATACTTGGATACAAATTCTACTATAGCAGTAGACCTAATTCATTTTCTATAGGAGTCATTATGATGGCTTACAGGATGATAAAGGAAAACACTAAATACAACCTATGCAAAGTTCTAGCACAGTAATTCTTGGAGAATGTAAAGCTAATTAAGAAGGATAAATCTAATACTTTTAGATTTGGCTCACTCCTAGTTCATATTTATATCCACATTTAGCATAAGTTTCCAGGAATGCACCCTAGAGCATGGAGATAAGGGATACCCACTGGTATTTAGACATCATAGAGCTACCAAAGGCAAAACAACACATGGGTTGATGGTGAACTATTTGGGAGGATTAATATTCTTCATAGGCAGATGAAAGAAAGATTAATAATTCCTGAAGAGTTAGTTGAGAAATACAAGGATACAATTTGTTTCATGGTTGAAATTGATTGTGTATGTTTTGAGGTGGTTGTACCTAGAAAGGAATGGCGCTACCCTATGGGCTATGAAGTCAGTTCAGAAGTTCTAACTATGCATATTGAACATGTTTTGGCATTTGAAGTTGATACATCTGAGGAGAGATGGGGCACATACAAAGAAAAATCAGCTAAAGTCATAGAAGAGCATACTAGAGGTATGAGGAAAATAAAAGTAGAAGAAATTATTGATTATTATGGAGCTAAGGCACGTTTAACCAAAGAGGAGATGAAATAGGTAAGGAAGAAGATAGAAGAAAGATCTTTTGGGTTGGCAAGTACTTCTACTGCATCCCTTCCACCTCCAAAGATTGAGAAAGTAGTTATTCCACCTTCTATAATAATTGATGTAACCACCCCCTCACCGCCATAGAAGACATCACAGGAAGAGACAGTAAAGCTAGTACCTCAGAGAAACACAAGATCCACTAAACTAGATTCACCTCCTAAGGAATAGAGGATTGAAGGAGAAGATAAGAAAGATAAAAAAAGAGACCACAAGTGGCAGACATGTATGGAAGCCTAATTTGAAGATGTTGGAGAAGAGAGATATTGAGCAAGGAAAACTTGTTTCAGTGGAAAAATACTATGACAGGTATGAGGAACCCGATAAACTAAAGATTGAAGACATAGTAGTAAATCACTTACTTGTTTTCAAGAAGAATCTACTAGAGATAGAGGGAAGTATATCTGAGGAACTATATGGTAAATTGGACATAAGAAAATAGCTTGCACTTATTGAAGATGAGGCTATAAGGAACCAAGCTATTGATGACATGTTGCCAGTAGTTTCAGTACAAGAGAGAGAAAGGATATTGGGAGAACTCAAACCCTTGTTGAGAACCAAAGAAAGATTAGTAAAAATTATGGACAGGAAATATGAGGAAGTTTTAGAGGAGACTCAAAACGCATTAGATTAGATACTTATGAATGATATTCCTGAGAATATTCCACCTCCTAAACATACTACGCCTACACTTATAGGAATTGGTGAATTTTCTAAGTCAGCTAAGGTAAGTGTTGAGAAGAGTGAAGATGTCATGCAACCAGATTTCTATGTTTCTGGTGTGTCTGTGACCTTTGACACTTCACTTGATGAGAAGGACCCATTTGCAGGAAATATTGACAATTCAGCGACAGATGAAGAGGAAGAACAGAAAGAGGAAGAATAGAAAGAGGATCTGAACAGAGAATTGAGACAGATGCAACAAAAGATGAAGAGATAAGAGATGATGTAAAATATGAACCTGACACATCTACTACTCTATTGTTGGCAAGTAAGGATAAAACCTTAAGTACTAATGTTGAAAGTATGGATGAGGATGAATTAATGAGACTATCCTTCATCGTATTCACAAAAGAAAAAGAAATATCTGAGTAGAAAGGAGATAAGAAGACTAAAGTAATTACTAGAGAAGTCAATACTGTGAAAAAACTACTCCCAGTACCTTTTTTTTTTCAAGGAAATGATGAAGCAAAGAATTTGATTTTGGCACTAGATAACTTTGATAATCACTATGAGTCTTTAGTGGAGACTGTTGGAGAGAAGGAATAGAAGAGTTATCAAGAGAAGAAGTTGAAGGAAGTTTTTCAGTCTATTTCATAGGACTTGGGAATTCTGAGAGAAGCTACATCAAAGGCTAGAAGTTGTGTTACAGATGGAAGGATACTATTCATCTACTGCATGAACCCTATCAGACACATTCATAATATTGAAGATATTATTGCAAAGGACGGGACAACTCTGAACAACATGATGGATAGTTGTGAGACCTCATCACAATCTGTAATATATATGGACAAAGAGATCACAATGATTCTTGACAAGTTGAATGTCTTGGATATTGAGAAAGGGAGAGTGATGACAAGATTTGGTTTGCTGAAGAGCTTAATCACTCCTAAGCTATCAATTCTTGAGGCTCATCTATCTGACATGGAGAAGACTGCAAAATCATTGACTAACTCTATGCCCATGGATTTAAAGTGAGAAGAGACATCATCTTATGCACTGAATGGACTAATTCATGTTAGTTAGTTATTGGTAGAATCATGGAGTGTAGAAGTGAAGATCTTGGAAGATTCCTTTCAAGATATTCTGAAACTGGTGAGCAAGCACTAAAATTCTATATTTTTGAAAAATTTTGATGCACCTTTGTCATTGTTGTCAAAGGGGGAGAAGAGAAGAAAAATTAATTAAGGAGAAAGGAATATATATATATAT
>MU227130.1:270270-284946 GCA_018584345.1 Thuja plicata
TGTTTGTTTTGTTCATTACTGAGAACACTTTGTAACACAAGTTTTTGTTGTAATAGTTGTAAGCTCGGTTGGCCCCTAACAGGGTGTTGTATACCTTTAACAGGGTTGTTATTCCTTTAACAAGGAAATGTACTATGTAATATTCAGCTCCTAACATGGCTAGGTCTCCTAACATGGACATTATACTTTAGTGCATGCTTGTGGGTACTATCCCCACCGGATTTTTCCCTTGGCCAGGGTTTCCTCAACAAAAAATAATGGTGTTATGATTTTTGTGTTATTTTTTTATGTTCTTTTCATTTCAGCAAGCTTATGGTTTATTTGGAATTGGTTTAAGTTTAATTTAAAGTGTTGTAATACGGATTCACCCNCCCCCCCCCCCCCCCCCCCTCTTAGTATTACTCAATCCTAACAGGGGTGACCTAAAGTTTCCCTTGTCCTCCCTAGTCACCCTTGTCTACCCAAGATGAAACCAAATTTTGATCTGAGGTCCTATTTAGAGAGAGTATTCCAAGATTATGTGGAAAATTGGGGCCAAAGAAGTGAAAAATTATGCATGAGGCTACACATGCTAATTAAATGGGGCCTAGTTAATCAAGAAATTACATTGGGATGCGATTTATGATACTAAATTTAGCCCCAAATTTAGGGATAGTATGAGCCTACAACAAACTCGTGGTAAAGTAGAACAAAGAGATATGAAGAGAGAGATGATCATTGGAAATACTACGAAGAGATGAGACATCACTAAGTTCAAGGGAACAAGTCCCAAAACCAAGGATCTTAACTTGCCCAACCAAATACAAGGACATGCAAAGAAAAAAAGGATAAAGGAAAAGGAAAACAAAGACAAAAATAAAAGACACATTGTTGGTTCCCAAATCAGCAGATTGGAAATCCTATGAGCTTGCCTACTCAATTATGGGATTTTCCAACGGACTTGGCTAACAAATGGGAGTGATCAATTATGATCCTCCTCCCATACACTTTAGGCTCTACAGAACCAAGGAGAGTGGGCCTATACCTTAACCTAATCTCTAGGTTCAAGGCTTTTAATAGAAGATAACAATGTATATGAAACTTGAGTGATCTCTCAATATGGAAAGTGAATTCTTGAGACAAATTGAAATGTGAATATCACAACTATTGAATAATTGAATGCTATAAGAATGCTTTAATAAAATCAATTTTGAAAGAATTCTTAGATGAATACCTTATAAATGCAAATACTAACCAAATTCCAGATATTAGTAACAGACTAGGCCTTCTCTTTCTCATGTGATGAAATATATCTTTATAATTCTATGTATAACCTTATGAGACAGTTTTAAACTATTAACCAAATGGCTTATGTATGTTCAAGTATTTTGAATTTATATTGCAGTTAGTCTTATTAAGTTTAACTTTTCTTAGAAAGTCCAAGATGACAAAATAAATTTGATAACCAATCTTTATCTTGATGGTCAAACAATAACATACTCAAAATACTATTCCATAAGACTGCACATTTGATATCTATTTTCATGAAACATATATCATAAGGAACTAATCAGTAAAGACAAAAAAATCACACCTTTGAAAGAAGAAGAACTTTAGATTTGTATTAAGCCTGAGAATATAATTGCATAGAATTGGGCATATGGTTTGAAGAAGACATCAACTGTGCATTGTAAAAATAATAGTAGAATTTTTATTTCATTCTTTACAAAATGTGTCCACTTATATAGACATGGGCCACAACTACTTTCGACAGATGTGCCCTTTCATAACAACATAAACTATCTTAATAGAAACGTATTAATATTTGACAAATGGATTGTGTATTCTTCATTTTTGTAGACATCTACATGTCAAATTGAAACTTCTAGTGCAAATTATTGTTAGCACATTTTTTCTTTTATTGCCAGCACATGAATGGAAAGATCCTTGCTAGTCCTCAACTCTGGCAATCCGACTGATAAACCTTCTAGGAGCAGACTCTTCCATTTGTC
This sequence comes from Thuja plicata, assembly GCA_018584345.1. NCBI lineage: Eukaryota > Viridiplantae > Streptophyta > Pinopsida > Cupressales > Cupressaceae > Thuja > Thuja plicata. The sequence continues at coordinate 272,262 of MU227130.1, forward strand.
CACTGGAATCAGCACACCATCCTCGATCAAAGTGGGAAACATATCCATGACATCACACTCAATTTACTTTATCAATTAACCGGAAACTTTCATTTTCTCATACTTGTCCTTATTTGATGCCCTAATTTATTCGACACTAGCTTCGAACAATATTATTTGCCCTTACTCGATAAGGTCCCTTCTCAAAAAACCATCAGTCTTCGCTAAGTTGTTACACAACTTACTTGATGTCATTATTATCCAATGAGTTATTTCAGCCCTTTAGACAATTGTTGCATGTACATCCTATGACATCACCCATTGTTAGGTAAATTTATTCTCATATGGTAGCCTTTTCAACTTACCTGACTATAAATATTATTTGATATGACATCATCACTCAAAACTTTTTTCTTTCAAATAACTTTTTGTGTCATTTTTCTATAGCTAGGTTACTCGACATATCATTTTATTCAATGTCTCATGTGAAGTGTCCCCACCTCCCTTCAAATAACTTCATTCGTCACCAACTAAGGACACATGGAAAGATCTCGTGATCCCACCTGAAATAACCATCATGTAACTTTGATCACGGGATCATGAAAACTATTGATTTCTTCCACAGTTTACTTAGTCCAAATCATACTTTTTTGATATTTTATTTTGCGACCCACACACAGTCTTCCTCAAACAAATTATGTATCATTTTTCTCTCAGGTGAGTTATTCGACACATCCTTTTGTCTAATGAATGAAATAAAACAACCCCACCACACTTTGAACAACTCCAACTGTCGAGAATTCCAACAAGACTCTTATTCGAAAACATCTATTATTTGACACTTTGTCATTGGGCCCACACCAATATTCTCTATAAAATAAGCTACTGAATAAGCTTCTCCAAGTTTATTTGAAAATCAATATTATTTGAAAGAAACTTGATTAGTCAACTTCTGACCGAGTAGGATGATACGTAGATGAATTTCCACACTGTTCTTAGTAGGATGATATGTAGATAAATTTACACATTTTTCTTGAATGGATTATGCATTTGTCACCATGAATGTGCCCTTTCTACTAAGGATTTGTGGTATGTTCCATTCCAATCACCATGAAATCTTCCTCCTACACATGAAAAACCCACAGTAACTATTCTCGTAACAAAATGTGTAGACAATAAAGATACTTTTATGTATTAAGATCAAGGATGAATATGCAAAATTTCAATGAATTAAGACTAGGAAGAGATTTCTAAGAGCATAATTAAATTGAAAAAATAAGTGCTAACACACTCAACAAAGGAGTTAGTACTAAAAACAAAGGCAACAAATCAACTACTTGAAGAGACCTCAATAAAAAAATGTCTCAATAGTATCACGCTCTGAATTCTATTGTAAGAGCACAAGTGATCACTTGGAAAGAGAATGATCATACATGAAATATGAGACAAGAGACAAGACTCCATGATCCAACCAATTATAGAAGTGTGTTATGATTATGGGATCACGAAGAAGAGAGAGAGAAAGGATAACATAAACTACACAGGCTAGCAAATTGTGTTATGCTAGGTGATCTATGGAAAACACACATTCTGTTAGAAAACAAGGTGTGTTATGTTGTGTGATCTATAAGACAGGAGAGGAGGAAGAGTATAAAATATTCTAGGAAGTTGTGTTATGCTAGTTTGACTCATCCCAATAGAAAGTTTAGTGCAAAGATGGAATGGAATAATTTGGTAAGTTGTGTTGTTCTAGTCAAGCCATCCCAAGGATAACCAAGGAAAGCTTTGTATGTAAGGAAATATACTAAAAGGATTATCCAAGGAAAGCATTGTATCCACAGAAATCTACTATAAACAATGCAAAATTATAGCCAAGGAAAGCATTGTCTCTAATGAAATATTTTATAAATGGTGCAAAAGGACAACCATGGAAAGTATTGTCTCCAAGGAAATCCACTAAAAGATAACCAAGGAAATGATTGTCAGAAAGGAAATTTTCTATATAGTACACATCGAGGCTGCATATATGCCCCCTCCTTAAGATGGAAATGTGAAGCTATGACGACATCTTAAGAAAAATAATAAAATGGATATCCTTTAAGAAACAATGTACATACATTCCAAGAAAAAGAGGACATTGATATTATGAGATGAGGAAAAAATGGATGTAAAGAGATATTATGAAATAAGTGTAGAGGGATCCTATTGATGGATAAAAATACGAGGAAGAGATATTTTCTCGAAGACGTCTACCTCCAAGAGGAGATCCTAAACAAAAATTAAATCATTGACCAAAAGAGGGGAAGGAGAGAAAGAATTCACACCTTCCCCATTGCTAGGTAAAGTGATTCTTGATGAAGGATAACACACTTTGGGCCCCCACGTAAAGGATTTATTTAGGCTAAACTTAAACTTTCAAGTAAGGAAGAGGTTGTTATCAAGGATGCACCTCTTGTATAAGAGAGAATCCATTGAGCAAAACAAACAATTGCATGCAACAAAGGATATCACATAATAAACAAATACTAATAATAAAGTGAAGTGAATCCTTAGAAAGGATGGGAGATTAAAACACTACCCTTACCCCCATGCATAGAGACAAAAATAATGCAGGCTAATATGTTTCTAAAAAGGTATTATTGCATGTGAAATTCTACCACCATGAATGACAATGAGCCCCAAAGGAACATGTTAACATTGTCACATAGTGTGGAGTAACATAATAGGAATTTAAATTTTATTTAAATTATAATCATAATTTAAATAACACTCATTGTTGCTTTTTACATAAATGATATGATAGTTGATGATTTGTTGAATTTTATAACTCAAATCTCGACATTCATTAGTAGAGTGGTCATGATATTGATGATACATGCAAAAAGGAATATTCTCAAGATCTTGTCTATACTTCTTCTTTCATATGGGTTGGGTAATCAACTTGGCACAAAGAAGGTTGGACAAAGTGATATCTTGGTTAAATAGAGGCATAGAAGATATGGTGGCAAAGGAGAAGGTTGCAAACATAATCGTTCCATATGTAAGTGTGATGTAGGTCTTGTTGGTTTCTGAAAAGGTTTACACTATAAAATAACAACCAAGTTGATTAATCAACTCCCTATGGATAAGCCAACTCCAATAATAATAAAAAACTATGAGACTTGGACCAACTGACAAGGATCTAGTAAACCATTTTGCACTTTAGGCTCTGCAAAACCAGGGAGGGTGATCCCTTAATGCCCTTAAAACATAACATTAAACTCATAACTAGCATTAACATAAAGCAAATAAATCTCATATGAAGGCATGACACTATAAGGAGATACTAAATAATGGCTAATTATTTATTGATCTGCAACCTACATGGAGCATGAGATAAGAAAAACATGACAACATACACGAAAAGTAAAACTTATGTTTTACTTAAATATTCTAGACCAAATTGAAAGAACAAAAGATATTTAAGGTTTGACCAGTGCCAAGGGAAGGGCTACAGAATCTTATAACCAACATTTCATCCTGCAACATCAAACATGTTTTACAAATCTTCTGAAAAATAATATCACCTTATGATATTAAGACCACTAAAGCTTTACACTATGACCATTCTTAGAAATACATTTGTAAACACAGTACCCTTGTTACATTCACTGAAGCGATTACTTTGTTCCTTGAACAGAAAGTAACAACAACTATAACTCAAATGCATCAAATGTGCATGAATAACCCAAGTAATCTTTGATTATTGAATTTAAAAGAGCATTACATTTCAGCCATGGAGACATTCTTGGAATAAACTATATTCATGAAGTTCATTATAAAACATAGAGATGCCTAAGACTAAAAGACTAACAGTTATACTTACCCTAACTCTTACATTTTTACAGAGCTTCTGCCTACCTTGCAGAGCTTTCATAAATTTTGAACCTAGAATTCGAAAACTAAAAATTCCTCTCCTTCTTTTTCCTCTTCTGGTCATGAATCCCTTTTATAGATACAAGGGTCGATAAAACAAGCTTCAGGCCAAAAAAGACACACGTCACAAACCTACAGGACCACTTGTGATTCTAGTTACAATGATATTTTCAATTACCTCCCGAAAAGTCTTCATGTTTTGGCGTATGTGATGAGTTGATGAAAAACAAATTCAGCTGCATATTGGTAGAAAAAAAATGTATATGAGCAGTGCCACCATCACCCTTGAATGCTTCTATATGGACTGTGAGATTTATTGCTTTGAGCTATAGAGAATTTCCTTTCCCCGACCGAGCATTTCCCTTCGTAGAAAGGAAAAATAAATCAAGGAAAGGGGAAGCATTCCTTGAAACTAGAGAAGGAGCTCCAACCTCCATGCCTAGGATTAGAAAAAGTGTAAAATAAGGTCCATAGATAAACTTATAAGGAGGAGAGGTGGTTGCAACCTCAATGCTGACATAGAGATGACTGATTGCAACTCCAAACTCATCCTAAAACTATGTCTTCCACCTTGTGGAATCCTTGCTACTTCCCTGGGCCCATCCAAGATGGATGGAGGAAGTGGAACAACCAAGAAGGGCCCAAATAATAGGAAAATGGGTTTCAAGACTCCTTTGTTGATTCCTGCCACTTTCAAGACTCCTTATATTATAAACACACTCACCTAGAGGGACTTCCATCCAGCATCATAGAGCTTACATTGATAATTTGCACAACACTGCTCAACCATTATTATTTTCCTTATTTAGAGATACCTCTAAAATTTCTAAGGTCTCTCTTCTTTTCTACTCACTAAACCACCACCATGTTATATTTATAACTCAAAACGCTTTACTTGGTGAGGTTTCCATTTTAATAATATTCCTTGAATCTTAAATATCATATCAAAACATATCAACCAGACCAAAACATCGTCAATTTGGATCTCTCCAATGCAAAGATTATGACAATCAGTTGCCTTTCTTTAATGTTTTCTCTAGGACACTTGCTTGATCTTATCCCTCTTGCTAGAAATCTCTGACAAATCTACATCTACTTGATCTTGTCGGTATAACACAATTATATCCACATCAATCCAAACTTCATCTTGATCCGTCTGTTCATCTGGAAAATAGTTTCATGTCAATATGACATTTAGACCTTTTAGCGATGAGTCAACAACCATATACTTTGTCAACAAATCAATGCATTATCTAGTGGATACTTCCTACACAACGATGAGCAACAACTTTAATTACTTCTCTTAGAATTAAGATTAAAATGCCACCGTTGATTTCCCTACAGACCGCCGTATCCAATGACACACATTGATCAAACTGACTTTGACCGCTGAAGAGGCAAGAGAAATCCCACCTCAGCGAATAGGAAGGCTCCAAGTCAATTCTCTATCATTATCTATTTCCACAATCTTTCAATCAACCTTGATCCCCAATGAGGACACTTTTCAACATCTTGCAGATTCACGATTGCTAAAAAGCCTAAAAAATTTTACCAGGAGTCAACAAGAACCATTGATCTTAACTGATCTTTACTTAACGATCAATACTGCAATATCTTAAAACTCGAGCAACTTTAATGTTTAGACATAAGATCACTTCTCACGTCCGCATGTGCAAAAATAGGGTCCCACTAGTAGCATGATAGATAACTAACCACAAACCATTAGCCGCTTAATTTTTTCCAGGTGTCACCTTCTTGCGTATTCACAATCAAATTTGGCAGTTACATTTTTCATTGTGATAATGCGAATAGTTAAGAAAAAGGTAATTGTTACTGGAAGCATTTACCATTGTCGGTTAGGATAGAAAGGGCTGCTGAGCTTGAAACACCATGCTAGACTTTTAGCGAAAATAAAAACCATGGGGTTGCCAACTTAAAATATATGAACCTAGGGATTTAAACAAATCGATTTCCCTTTAATGGTGTTGTCACATACAGCTTAGGCCATAAAGGGTAATGAAGAAACATAATAGTATTAGGGTTAAAAATATATGAAACTTGATCAGCATGTGGAACACAAACCCTAATCCCTATTAAAAAATTAAGAGCAATTTTCTTGTAAAAATAAGAAAAATACCAAGGAAACAAAAATATTGCTGATACATTTTAAAACACTATTAGTGGCTCGAGTTGGGGACATTCATTCCACTAGAATGAATTGATAAAACTAGAATCTTAGATGAAGCGGACTAGCCAAGTCTAGGTTCTATTTGTTTATTCAAAGACCTTTGAAACTCATTTGATGGCCCCAGGCCACCAAATGAAAAGAAAAAGGCCAATTTTACCTCTGTAAAAATCCACCCTACTGAAAGACCTGATCTCTTTTAACCCAAACTTATTTCCACAATACCATTGCTGCATGTATAACCTTCTTCCATTTCTGGCATATTCTCTATCATCTTGTATCATATGTTTAAATATAAACTAATTTTTTTTATCATCATACAACACATATGTACTATTTTCAACACATGAAAAGCATTCACATTCCTCACTCTTCATCTTACTATCCTACTCCATCAAAGTACCTCCCCAATGAATTGGAAATAGAAAGTGCTCATACTCTTCCAAGTAGGGTGCAACATGATACTCAAGCTTATCTACAACATCCATTTCAAATGTAAAACATTTATAAGCAATGTCTTTGAGTCGCTCATCAGATTTCTCAACAAAGAGTGCATTATCTCTACACTAATAAGGATCATCATTAATACTATCTGATGAAAATGGAGGCTCGTTAAATAAGGGGTTTTGTTAAACATTAATTACTGATGAAAACATCTTTGTCTCCTCCCATAAAAACTTTAATTTTCCACCACACTCTGAAACTGCACAAATTGTGTCCCCATCACAATCATAATTGCAATTAGCCATGAACTCGCAACAACCAAAATTGTCCTTTATTTCATCTGGTGATTGATTAACACACATATTTGAAATTTATGTCATACCCTCATAATATGAGATAATATAGTCAGAGGTCTCTTCTAGCTTAATAACATTATCAACAAAAAATGGTGGCATCATATTATTCAGGCTCTCAGCATCAGACAGATGACTCATGTGAGAATGAGCCTATGTCATCAAAGTCTTGCATACTAGCATTATCTTTAGAAAATGTATAACTTTCCAACTCTTCTTCATACAAGTTACTAGATTCATCTGAAACACAAGACTGCAGATAAACTTTCCATGTATCCTCTTCACTGGAACAACTAATAGTTATGTTACATGGTGTGGTATCCAAAACTATTTCCATATCTATAAAAATTATGGTATATATTTTCTCACTAACCTCTTCTTCACTAACATGAGGAATAACCACTATTTGGGACAAGTTCTCTTTTCTCGTATTTTTGTTTGAACCATAGGTTATAACATGGTTAGTGTGATCAAAAGGGATGCAAATGCTTTGACATTGATCTTCACTTTTTAACTCACACCTTTCTTCAACATTTGGTGTCTTAGGGAAATAAACACTTGCAGACAAATAACCCCTAGGGATTCCATATTTCAAGTTGTTTTCAATGTCCATTGTTGTCATGTAAGCCTAATGCAAGGTTTCAAAATTCATATATCTCAGCAAATAGCTCATTTTCTCATCAAGTGTAGCTAGGTAAACAACCAAACACACTGCTTCATTTAGCATGTAGCTTCTAGGAATATCACCCAAAGTTCTTGCAAATCTGAGATTGAAAGAGGGAACCAACTCATCTTCTTCCTTTTGAAATTCCATAAATATTTTTATTACTGAACTTGGATTAACTCTTTCACCAAATTGTTCCATGAAATTTACACTTAACTCATCCCATGAAGAGATAGAACATGCGGGCAAATATGAAAACCAATATTTAGCATCTTCCTTCAAATATTGAACAAAAAGCTTCATGAAAACATTTTCTTGACCTATCTCAAAATCTCCCATTAAACCAGAAAACTCTTGTAGATGCTGACATGTTGATTTTGAGGTTTTCCCATTGAACTTTAGTAAATGTTTCCTAGCCTTAGTAGGAATAGGGTTTGAGAAACCTTGAATACCATTAAAACTTAATGGTCTATATCTTTCAATAGAAAACATTTTGCAATAACTTGACCCAGACTGCATATTTTGCAAATTTACATTTGATACCTCATATGGATGTTCAAGAAAATAATACATCTTCTTATCCCTCTTATGAATTTCAACATCAACCTTACAACTGATCATTCATTTCCCAACTTGCTTTAATCACAATCTTAAAATATTACAATGCATAACTCAAACATACTTCATCAACTTTAAAATACAATCTAAAAATCACACCTCACAAGTATGTAGAATAATTATTGTAGACGTCTAAAATCGTCCTTATATTAATTTAATTAATATCCCTGTAACATTATGGTTAATTTTAATTAATTAATTATATTTGTTATATACTTCTATCTATTTAATTAAATATGATTCACTTTCTATAGTATTTAAATTTAATTTAAATATTATCCCCCTTTAATGTATTAAATCTTATTTATATACATTTCTCCATTAAACCCCCTTTTAAATAAATCTCAATTTATTTATGCCCTCACATTTCTAATATTCCTCTAAACCAAGATTAAATTCAAATCTAATTTGAATCATTAATCTAAGCCTATTTGAAAGACCTATTAATCCTACCTAGAAACCTACTTTATTCCTACCCTACCACCCATCACACTCATCCAAATAAAGCTATTTGCTAATTAATCCCACTTATTAGACTAAAAAGGTGATTCCTACACCTTTTTAGTGCTAATGAGTTACTCACACATGTGTGAGAAACCCATCCCAAGGAAGCCACCCAACTTCCTTAAATGTAGCCACCTTTTTGTCCCCCACTCCATTCTCCAAGTTTTGCTCACACATGTGTGAGCAACCTTGAACCTCCCAAACCTTAAAGGCTTGAGTTTGACTTTTGTGTAGCATGTCCTTTTGCCCTTGTTTCCTATATGTGGCATCTATGTGGATGCCACATGTGCTCCACCTCATCCAAGCCCTTCTCTTCCCTCCAAAAATCTATAAATAGAGGCTCTTGCCAAGAGCAAAGCATCTCTTATTTTTGCATTGTTATCATGTTAGTTTAGCTCTAGATTTCTTTTGGCATTTTAGCATTTTAGTTCATTTAAAGTTTAAATCATATAGATATTACATGTTAGGATAATGGCAATGAATCTTAATCTCTCTTGATCATGCATAACATTCTAGCTTAGTTCTACATTTGCATCATCATCTTGGTGAAGGCTTGAGATAAGTTCCTCATACTTGTTCTTGAACTCTTTATCATATTCATTAGCTTGCATTTTAATCATTATCAAATTATAGTGGGATTTAATTTATTGTGTTGGAAGAGCAAACCCACATTCCTCTCTAAGAGAAAATCAACAAGACTTGGGTGCACTTGTTTGGCTCATTGGAGGTTATGACGGAAGCTTTGTTTTGATTATGCTTTTGATATGTTAATATGATTTATATGTTCTAATGTTTGCATGTCTAAGCATGACCCCAACAGGTAGGTTTTTAGCATACACATTTTGGCAGGCCTAGTGGGACCCATGTCCCTTAAAATTTTAAATATTTTGAAATTTTTGTGTTTTTTCGTTGCATTCTGGAAACTGTCACGCAGAGTCGTCTCCACCCTAGAATGGCCATCTGCACTTAAAAACTGTCATCTGCACAGAACGACCGTCTGCGCTTAAAAACTCTCATCTGCATAAAACTCTATCATCTGCGAAGATCGTCATCTGTGCTCTTAATCGGTCGTATGCGACCTGTCATTGTCGTCTTTGCATTTCTTGCATTTTAAACTAGTTTTGAGAGATGTGTATTTATTGAATGATTTCTTGAGAATTCTTATGTATCCTTCAAACCAATTTCACCACCAGATCTATATTTAAAACATATCATTTAAGAACCTTTCTTATACTTTAAGATATATTTTAAATAAATAATTTCAGGATGTTTGAGAGTGGTTTCGGCTTCATAGGAGTTAAGATGCAGACTCTAGTTTTTGAGGGTTTTTAAGAAATTTCAAACTTAGTCAAATTTTAAGAATCAACATATTGTCTCTAACATGATTCTAGTGGACTATTGATTGTAACCTTATGTATCCACCTTGTCACAGAAGACATTTTTTATTTTTTGTTGATTTCAAGTGTTATTAATCTGTTTGCCTTTTTGTAGTATTTCAGGGTTGAAGACTTTAAGATTGCTAATATTTTTTCATTCATATTTCCTTGGATTTTAGTAGATTTTGAGAATGAACTTGTATGTTTTAAACACTAGTCTTTGAATGCATGTTTCTTAAAGCAATTAACCACATCTAATCTTGAATGCATAAGGGAATGAACCTCACAAAATCTTGAATGACTTAAGGAAAAACAATCACACCTTTCTTACATGTTTTCCTTCTTGATGTGTGGAAAATAAATTGAATTTGCATGATTAACCATACTATTGTGTCTTTTTCGTATGTAAAAAACACTTAGTTTTTCTAATTAGGTTCAATTTAGAAAATAAAATCTTCTTGGTGTGTTTGAAGAAGTGTTTTTCAACACTTCTTTCGAGCTATTTGTCATTAGATAGATCCCTTAATTTACATGATGCTATGATTAAACTATAGTCGTATCATCTCCCCTCTCCTTCATGGAACTTGGGTGAAGAGAAATCTTAGCTTAATCTAGCTTATAGAGAGGCATGTCTATAGGGTGTGTTTTCCCTTTAGAGGATGACCTCAAACCGGTAAATATCCCGGCCGATATAGAAATGAGACACTGAACAAAAACATGTCTTAATCCCACCAAGCTCGGGCGTGTTGTGTGGATGATAGTTCAGATCGTACGAATAGTGCCTAAGGATCCAACGTGGTCCACTAGAGACTTAAGTGTCTCACATGCATACAAACTGATTGGGGGGATGACGCCATAGATCTTACTAGAAATTGTCAATTAGTAGCCTACCTGGTTCACCTCTAAACGGTGACTTATTATAGTGTAAGAGGAGGGAATATTCTCACCCCAAGATTCCCATCATACGTGTCCTAGGGTATTGTGTTTCAAAAGAGATCTTCGTAGCACGACAACAATAACTGGCAAAAGGAAAAAACTTGGGTGTCCTTCTGGGGGTGACACGATTGTGTGAGCCAAAGGACTACCAAGCAATGGGCCTATAATATTTCATGTGAAGCCAATTCCTTAAGGTAGATACTATTTTTATTGACTCCGTTATGTTAAACCATGTGAAAACATAAGTGGCTTGAAAGAGGCACTTGAACATACACAAATAAAATATCAAAATTTTATCAAAATTCCCCAAAGTCACAGTTGCTTATCTCCTGAAAGGTTACTTTTTCCCTTCCAGGACTATTTTCAAACATGTGTCTTCAATAACAGTCAGTTATGCCCAAAATCTGAGTCAAGGTATACTTAGCATAGTCAATTTCTTTGATGTATGTTGAAAATCAGTTCTTGCCAATGAACAGATTGACCTAAAAAGTCCAAAATCAATCAGAATCTTACATTGTCATCTCCACATCAACCCACTTCTTCATCATCATCATACTTCTTATCCTAATCACCTCTTCCAAGTCATTTTTATTCTTCTCAACCATTCTAATCATTCTATTCTAAACATCAACAATCTTCCTAATCCCAATCCTAATCATCCCTCTAATCCACATCAACATCCTCCATTAAAATACCCCATCATCTCAATATGTTGTCAAACCTTATACCCCTCCATTAAAATACCCCATCATCCATTTTACAAATCCATCTTGGGCCCTTATGTTCCAAACACCATCCCTTCCTCATCCACATTCATTTTGGGTCCTTATGTCCAAAAACCAAATCCTTCTTGCCTTCCATCTATTTTGGGTCCTTACATACCTCCACCCCCCATATCCAAGTCCACCATCACATCACCTCAAATACCTAAGCAAGATCAACAAAGTAACACATCCTTGAATTCCTTCCAACATTTACCCTTCATTATTCCATCCATAAAATCTCCACACCATCCATCCTCGTACACCCATACCTTTTCTAATGGAAGCAAATTGGATGCCAAAGCTAAAATGCATAAAGCCATAAATCCACAAAAATTCAAGGATCAACATGTCCCGTCTAAAAGACATTATCAAGAAAAGAAAAATATGATCCAAATGAAAGAAAAATTCAAAAGGCCACAAAGGCCCAAAAAGAAAAATAAATTCATGTGGATTCCAAAGCTACTCATTGAAGCAATTCATATCAAAGAAAAATCAAACTTGGCATCCAAACTTGTTAATCCAATAGCTTTTTACTCACAAGTCCTTCAATCCTCCATTTAAACATACCCCATTTTCCAAATCCATTTTAGGTCCTTCGATCCCCAAATCCACATCTTCTCTTCCATCTCCTTCAGACTCTACTTCAATACTCTATCACCCTTCAAGGTGTGCGCCAATGATGATCTTTCCAAATTCTTCATCTATTTATTCACCAGTCTTCCAACCTTTCAGTCATTATCCACCAATCCTTCCCCGTCCTTCCAACCCATTAATCCAACCTTACGCATAAACCTTTATCCCCCCTCCATATCCCTCATCCGTTCATTCAATCCCACCAACATCTATGAGCATATATCTAAAATGCCTTGGTATATATATATATATATACAATGTCCTAAAAAATCATCATCCTGGTGGAAACCTGGCAAACTATATATATATATATA
>MU227130.1:287354-301985 GCA_018584345.1 Thuja plicata
CCCCCCCCCCAAAGGAAGCGTCTCCTGACACCACCTAATTTACCCATTTTCTCTCTTCTTCCTCTCTTCTACCTTTTTTTTAGAAAATTCCACAAAATTTATTTTTTCTGTTGTTTTCTCGAGGGGGCATCATCTCATCTCCCACCATAATTAATTTTCTCTCTAGGCATCTTATTTTATTTTTTCTTTGACGCAACCCCACCTCCGACGCCCCATCAAAGAGGGGAAAAATGTAGACGTCTAAAATTGTCCTTATATTAATTTAATTAATATCCCTGTAACATTATGGTTAATTTTAATTAATTATTTATATTTTTAATATTCTTCTATCTATCTAATTAAATTTATTTATTAAATATGATTCACCTTCTATAGTATTTTAATTTAATTTAAATACTACCCCCCTTTAATGTATTAAAACTTATTTATATACATTTCTCCATTAAACCCCCTTTTAAAAAAATTCTCAATTTATTTATTCCCTCACATTTCTAATATTCCTCTAAACCAAGATTAAATTCAAATCTAATTTGAATCATTAATCTAAGCCTAGCCTAAAGACCTATTAATTCTACTTAGGAACCTACTCTATTCCTACCTTACCACCCATCATACTCATTCTAATAAAGCTATTTGGTAATTAATCCCACTTATTAGACTAAAAAGGTGATTCCTACACCTTTTTAGTGTTAATGAATTGCTCACACATGTGTGAGAAACCCATACCAAGGAAGCCACCCAACTTTCTTAAATGTAGCCACCTTTTTGTCCCCCACTTCATTCTCCAAGGTTTGCTCACACATGTGTAAGCAACCTTGAGCCTCTCAAACCTTAAAGTCTTGAGTCTGACTTTTGTGTGGCATGTCCTTTTGCCCTTGTGTCCTCTATGTGGAATCTATGTGGATGCCACATGTGCTCCACCTCATCCAAGCCCTTCCCTCCAAAAATATATAAATAGAGGCTCTTGCCAAGAGTAAAGCATCTCTTATTTTTGCATTGTTATCATGCTAGTTTAGCTCTAGATTTCTTTAGGCATTTTAGCATTTTAGTTCATTTCAAGTTTAAATTATCTAGCTATTACATGTTAGGATAATGGCAATGAATTTTAATCTCTCTTGATCATGCCTAACATTCTATCTTAGTTTTACATTTGCAGCATCATCTTGGTGAAGGCTTGAGACAAGTTCCTCATACTTGTTCTTGAGCTCTTTGTCATATTCATTAGCTTGAATTTTTAATCATCATCTAATCATAGTGGGATTTAGTTTATTGTGTTGGGAGGGCACACCCACATTCCTCTCTAAGAGAAAATCAACAAGGCTTGGGTGCACTTTTTTGGCTCATGAGAGGTTATGATGGATGCTTTATTTTGATTATGCTTTTGATATGTTAATATGATTTATATGTTCTAACATTTGAATGTCTAAGCGTGATCCCAATGGGTAGGTTTTCAACATACACAATTACTACCATTCCCTTCCTTAGTGCTTAGCTCACTTAATAGGGAAACATTTTTTCAAATGGCTTTCATGGAAAAACATTTGACTCATGAAAATACAAATACCTGGATGTGTTGTAGTTGTTGCAAATCAACTTTATGGCTAGAGAGATTGGTAGATTTGAAGTTATCTTCATTAGGTTCTTTGGTAGAGTCGCCACCTCTTTACAAAGGCCCAATATTTGACCTCCTGGAATTTTTTCACAGGTCAAATATGTTCAAAACATCATAAACACTTCAACACCTCCTTATCCAACAATATGACTTCATATGGATTCCTTCCTCAAACTTGTCCAAATACTTCATCATAAGAGCTCAAATCTGCTTCATCTCTTATGCAAATCCTTTGGATCTTTCTTAGTTCTTCTTGACTAATGCACACTAGTGCAAACATATATCTTGGAGTTACCATTCACAAAATCTGAGGTATTGTGAAATAATCATGAAATATGGACATATCTAGATAAAACCTACATTGAAAGATGAATTACAAGATATTCTCTAGAAACATTTATGAGAATAAACTCACTTGACAAGGAGCTGGAATGTCTTATAACAAACTCATGACTCTCTAAGATAATATGATTTGGGACTAATCTAACAATTTTTTTACACTTGTTTCCCCAGCAGAGTCACCATTTTTGTTGGTTTCTAAAAAGGTTTACACTACAAAATAACAACCAAGTTGATCAATCAATTCCCTATGGAGAAGCCAACTCCAATAATCGAAAGTCTATGAGACTTGGACCAACTGACAAGGATCTATTAAACTCTTCTTCACTTTAGGCTTTGCAAAGCCAGGGAGGGTGATCCCTTAATTCCCTTAAAACATAAATTTAAACTCATAACTGAAATTAACATAAAGAAGATAAATCTCATATGAAGGCTCAACACTACAAGGAGATACTAAATAATGACTAATTATCTATTGATCTGCAACCTACATGGAGCATCAGATAATAACAACATGACAACATACACGAAAAGTAAAACTTATGCTTGGCTTAAATATTCTTGGCCAAATTGAAAGAATGAAAGATATTTAAGTCTTGACCAGTGCTAAGGGAAGGGCTACAGAGTCATATAACCGATATTTCATCCTACAACATCAAACATGTTTTGTAAATCTTCTGAAAATAATATCACCTTATGATATTAAGACCACTAAAGCTTTACCCCTATGACCTTTCTTAGAAATCCATTTGTAAAAACAATACCCCTATTACATTCATTGAATCAATTACTCCATTCCTTGAACATAAAGTAACAACAACTATAACTCAAATGCAACAAATGTGCATGAATAACCCAAGTAATCTTTGATTATTGCATTTAAAAGAGAATTACATTTAAGCTATGGAGACAGTCTTAGAATAAACTATATTCATGAAGTCATTACAAAACACAAAGATACCTCAGACTAAAAGACTAATATTTATACTTACCCTAACTCTTACATTTTTACAGAGCTTCCGCTTTCCTTGTAGAGCTTTCAAAATTTTTGAACCTAGAATTGGAAAACTAAAAATTACTCTCTTTTTTCTCTTCTGGTTGTGAATTCCCTTTTATAGATACAAGGGATAAAACAAGCTTTAGGCTAGAAAAGGCATGTGTCACAAACCTGCCGGACCACTTATGATTCCAATTACAATGATATTTTCAATTACCTCACAAAAAGTCTTCATGTTTTGGCGTATGTGATGAGTTGATAAAAATAACTTCAGCTGCATGTTGGTAGAAACAAAAATGTATATGATTCGTGCCACCATCGCCCTTGAATGCTTCTAGATGGACTATTAGATGTGTTTCTTTGAGCTACAAAGCATTTCCTTTCCTCGACTAAACATTTCCCTTCCTAGAAAGGAAAAATAAATAAAGGAAAAGGGAAGCATTCCTCTAAAATAGGGGAGGAGCTCCAACCTCCATGTCCAAGATTGGAGAAAGTGGGAAATAAGGTCCATAGGGAAACTTATAAGGAGGAGAAGTGGTTTCAACCTCAATGCTAGCATAGAGATGATTGACGATAACTCCAAATGCGTCCTAAAACTATTTCTTCCACCCTATGGAATCCTTGCTACTTTCGTAGGCCCATCCAAGATGGATGGGAGGAAGTGGAACAACCAAGAAAGGCCCAAATAATAGGAAAATGGGTTTTAAGACCCCTTTGGTTATTCCTTCCACTTCCAAGACTCCTTTGATTATAAACACACTCACCTAAAAGGACTTACATCCATTATCACAGAGCTTACAATGATAATTTTCACAACACTGCTCACCCATTATTATTTTCCTGATTTAGAACTACCTTAGAAAGCTCTAAGGTCTCTGTTCTTTTATACCCACTAAACCACCACCTTGCTATATTTATAACTCAAAACACCTTACTTGGTGATGTTTTAATTTTAATAATATTTCTCGAAGCTTAGTCATCAGATCAAAACATATCAACCAAACCAAAATGTCATCAATTTGGAGCTCTCCAATGCAAATATTATGATAATCGGTTGCCTTTCTTTGACCTTTTCTTTGGGATAATTGCTTGATATTATCCTTCTTGCAAGAAATAGCTGACTAATCTGCAACTACTAGATCATGTCGGTATAGCACAGTTATATCCACATTAATTAAGATTAAAAATCCATTGTTGATTTCCCTATAGGCCGATACATCCAATGACACACATTGGTCAAACTAAATTTGACCACCATATAGGCAAGAGAAATCCCACCTCAGTGGATATGAAGGCTCCAAGTCAATTCTCCTTCATTATCTATTTCCAAAATCTTTCAATCAACTGTGACCCCCAACAAGGACACTTATCAACATCTTGCATATTCACGATCACTAAAAAGGATAACAACTTTGATCATGAATCAACGAGACCCTTGATCTTAGCCACTCTTTACTTGATGATCAATACTGCAGTCTCTTAAAACTTGAGAAACTTTAATGTTTAGACATAAGATCACTGCTCACATGCGCACATGGAAAAAGAAGTTCCCACTAATATCACGACAGATAACTAACCGCAAACCATTAGCCGCTAAATTTCTACCAGGTGTCACCTTCTTGCGTATTTGCGATCAACTCTTGCGGTTACATTTTTTAGTGCACATGAACATTTAAGCAAAAGGTAACTAAAAATGGAAGCATTTACCATTGTCGGTTAAGATAGAAGGGACCACTGATCTTGAAACACAATGGCATACTTTTAGCAAAAAGAAAAACCATGGGGTTGCCAACTTAAAATATATGAACCTAGGGATTTAAACAAATCGGTCCCCCTTTAACGATGTCGTCACAGATGGCTTAAGACATAAAAGGTAATGAAGAAATATAACCAGATTAGGGTTAAAAATATATGAAACTTGAACAACACATGAAACACAAACCCTAATCCCCATTAAATAATTAAGAGAAATTTTCTTGTGAAAACAAAAAAAATACCAAGGAAACAAAATTCTTGCAGATACATTTTAAAGCACTATCAGGTCTCTCATGAATCTCGATGCTTTGTTACACACATCCTAAACCATGTTTAATATTAGGAGGATAAATTCTAGGATGATATAGTTTAATAAGTGACACACTATGCCCTTTTCAAGTTCTAGTGATAAATTTAGGAATTTTGTATTCACCCATGAAAGATGGTGTAAAGTCTAATGACCCCGAATCATCTTCTAGGAGTTTCTTTTAAGGAGTAAAAGATGTTGTGCCACCTTGTTTTGATGATGGAATTGAAGAATCTTCCAAATGTAAGAAAATTTGTAATTTATGATTGACTTCTATGGTATAAATTATATTGTTATAAATGAACTTTACTTTGTGGTGAAGAGTTGAAGAGACGTCATGCATAACATGAAGCCACTGTTTACCTAGAAGAAGATTATAAGTAAGAATATTGAGCATGACATGTATAGGCATAGGTAAAGTAACTAGACCTATTGAACAAGTAAGGTGATTGTACCTAAGGATTCTCCAACAACATTATCAAAGCCACAAATAAAGATAGAATTATTAGGTTGGATAAGCTTGGGATATATATTGATTTTATGCGACAAGTTTTTCCTAGAAACATTAAAACCATAGATATTATCAATAAAGGTTCTTCTAGTAGAATTGTTATTACTAAGTATCACAATCATAAGAGGGTCACATAGATTTTGCACTTCTAACTCATCTTATGAGAACATAATGTTTCATTTAATTATATTCATACTCTCTAGCAAGGTTTACACAACATTAGGTACCAAAAGAGGTGGAACAAAATAATTTTGTAAAGCATATTGAAGCATATTATGTTGTGTGGGTGAAATTTGACTCAAGTTACAAATGGATACATTTGTTGGAGTACCATGAATTTGTTTAATAATATTGTACTCCTTACTAATTTTTGAGAAGGATAATGGTGGGAGGAAGACAAGGCTGGGTAGGAGGGATAACATTTGAATCTTTCTTGTTGTTTTGAGAGTTATAATTATGAGAAACCGCATGATAATCAAGTTGTTGAGCACCTTTACCATAATCACTATTTTATTTTGAGGGACATCTTAACAAGGGTGGAAAATAATATTAGACTTATCCCTAACCAAAACATGGAAAATATTTGATTATGATCTTTGTTCTCGGATATTTTATTTGTGGAAGGGAGAGAATCAATGACATTTTCCTCTTTCTCCAAATTATATTCACATGTAAGAAATGTTTTAGGAAAAGGTCAAGAATAAATTATTAATGATTCATCTTTAGAGGGAAGGTCATTGAAATGAAAATAAGGTAAAATAACATAGAGATAATTGTCAACCATATCAATCTCTTCCACTATAATATAATCCTCTTTTAGTAAGGTTCTTTCATAGGGGAATGAATAATCAACATCATTCTCCAATGGTTCATCCCAAATAGGCAGGTCATTGAGAGAAGTGTTATCTTCTTGCACCCACATGTCCTCATCGATTGGAGGGTCTTTAGGAGAGGTATAACATGATAAAAGGGATGCTAGTCCACTATCACCTCTAGGAAATATATGCATGAAATGAAAAAGATGTGCTAAGTGCATGAAACAATATGTAATTTTTATTTCTTTTTTCATTAATGAAATACATTAAAAAAATGAAAGGATCTATATTTGCATGAAATGTACAAATGAAATTATTACTAATTAGGTGTATACAAATTAGATCTATACATCTAAATAAAAATTAAGAAAAATGCAAGATGCATCAAGTTTACCAAAATGTAAGGAAGGAATAAGGATTAACTAGGGAACATGCACAAAATAGAAACTTGGGCCTATTTCCTCCTAAATTGGAAGGAATATTGTCCACTAGGCCTCAAGGGGAATGAAGCAATAGGTGGATGTAATTATCCTTCATTGTTATAGAAGGCTATGATTATGGATATGTTTGTGATTGAGAAATTCTAGATCTAGGGCTAAATGGAGAGAAAAGATGGTTTTTTGCATGTATAGGAAGACTAAGAATTCACATACCAATTATGATACTAGATTTGAGAACTAGAGACTATTACTGACCTGCAAACCAAATTTTAGGTTTAACTGGGAAAACTGGGGCAACTCACTTATCTTTATCTTAACACTTTTCAATGAAATCAGTTGTAGACATTAACCCTTCTCTTGGTTTGTTTGTGTATAGTCAGAAAATGGAAGCACTTCCATGATAGACTAGTTTAGCCTTCTGAGTAAGTGGTTTGGGGTCATGACAAGCACCTTGACTGGGTTCTTGATCTAGACCTGGCTTTCCCCCTATTTTACCCCACTTTCCACTTCTTTCCAACCTGATTTCTGCATTCTGGACTGCAGACCTGAGATCTTCGACCTCAAGGTTAGGGTCGACCTTTTTGGTATATGTCAACCTCGACCTTGACCCAGGGTTCAAATCTCAGGGTCCCACAATTTTCAGATGTCGGTCTTTGCAAAAGTTGTTTCCCGCTTACGGGTCGACTGTTTCAGGTTCCGAAGCATCAATTCCTAAATTATATTTAATATAGGTCCTCTCCTAAGAGTAAAGGCTTTAATGGGAATTTAATTATCCTGTGTCAGCCTCCTTAGAAGATTGTGCCCTAGTTTCTTATAAAAGAGAGCTTTCTCCTCTCATTTTCTTTATCTTCTAATCGTGATCAAGCATTCTCAAACTATCATCAAGTGCACTTCCAACAAGCTAAGGAGCAAGAATTCAAGAAAGTATTCATCCATCCTTAAGCATTCTAGCATCCATTTTCATGAAGGATATCCATTGGAGGCCATTGAAGGATTCAAGCTACATAGTGCCCTTTTGGTGATCTCTCCATCCACCTTCCTCCTAACCTCTTCCAAATCAAGAACCCATTCAAGACTTGATGTTAGAGATCTACAAGCAAGAGATTGAAGACATCATACATTCTATATTCCACATTTTGGTCTATACTTTTGGATCCACAGATTCGAATCTGCCACAAGGACTTTTTACAAGCAAGGTGAATTTATGCATTTACTTTGTTTACTTCTGCAATTTCAAATACATATATTTAAGGTTAATTCCAAAACTGGGGTTTGACTAAGGCAAACCCCTCCCCCCCAAACAAACAAACCTCTTTTTCTTGCAGGTACATGTTTGGGACTGTGGATTTGGACTCAGATCTGGATACCCTTTTCGACTTTCTTTCAGGCTCCGCGAACAGATTTTATGTCGACGTTGTGCAGGTTAGGGTTGACATTATTGGGTCAGGGGTGACATTTGTGGGTCAAGGTTGACCTTTTTCATAAGACAGTGTCAGATCAAAAAAATATTTCTGGGTTTTGTTTGTCTCTACGTGTCGATTCCGGATCATACTTTAGATTTTCTAGAAATAGTCTATAGACCTCAGAAAACAACATTTTCTGGATCTAAAATACCTTAAGGTTGGCTATTATTCTCATCCTTTTCAATTATTATAATATATCATATCTATATAATCAATTAACAGAATTTAAGATCTTCTTCTTTACTCTCATTTCCAAATGGTTGATTCATTTGTGCATTAACCCCTCTTTTGGGTTGATCAACTTGGATCTTGCATTTGTGCATTTGGGGATAAAGGTGAAACATCTTATCTTCCTCATAATCACATTTCAATACAACCACAATTTAAATTTAAAGGTTAGGAAATACACAATCAAAACCCTAATAAAACTAAATAAATAAATAAATAAATTCTTCCTTTACATTTTGGTGAACCCGCGATAGACAACTCTTTCTTTTTGGTGTTAGATTTACATGTTTATGCTAGATCTTGCATGTTCTTTCAATTACATTCAAAATTAATAAATCAAAATCTTGTGTTAAGTTCATTTGCATTATATTGGTGTATGAGCTTTACCACCTCTACTCCTACTTATAGTATCTCGGTTAGAAGAAGTCGTAGACTTATGGGTTCCTTCTATCCCGAGTCTTCCTCTCCTTTCCTTAGGATTCCTGATGATAATTTGATAACTCATGATTACAATCCTTCTATGGAGCATAACTCTTCTCACTCATCTCATGATGAGGATGATGCTTTAAGAGTTCCTCGTGAACAAGTGTAAAACCTTTCAACCGAACTTGATAAAATGGGAAATTGGCTTATCCAAGAAAACCATAATAAAGATTATATCCAAGCTATAGAGGCTCTTAAGAAAGTCCTCCATGATAACGTCCAAGGTATTAATTTATTACGTAGTATTACTCATCTTGTGAATTTGAATGTTAAACCTTTAGATCAAGAAACTCAAGAGTTAGGATTCACACCTATTGTCACTAGCGAAGGACCTTCTTCTATTTCTCTACCTAGTATTCCTACTTACACTCCTCCTTTGATGACAAATTCTCTCCCAAGTGCACCTATCCCTATGAGTGTTTCGCTTGTATCTTTCCCTACCTCACAACCTTCATATCATAGTGTGCCTTTTACTTATACTAATCCTCTTCCAACTATGGTTCCTAATGTTCCACCGGTTGTGTCTTCTATTCCTGCTGCTTCTTATACTTTTCCTAGTGTTCCCAATATTGCTATGCCACATGTTTCTTCTAATGATTCCACAATTATTAGTTTGGCTCAAACTGTGTCATCTTTACAACAACAATTTGCATCTTTAACTCAATCCAAATTTAGCATTCCTACATGTGACATGGGTAGTCCTTTATCTTTAGACGTCATTCATGCTACTGTCCCTCAGCAAGCCGATATGCCTCGTCTTGAGAATTACAATGGTAAAGGTGATCCCGTTACTCATATTAAAATATTTCAAATCCTTTGTAGTGATTATGCTCATGACCATAGGATCTTAGCTAAATTGTTTGCTAGAACCTTTCGAGATAAGGCTTTACAATGGTATTGTTCCTTGCCTTCTTATTCCATTGATTCTTTTCCTAAACTTGCTAATTCCTTTATTCAACAATTTCAAAATAACATTGGTCCACAATTGTCCTTATCTGATTTAATGCATTGTAAACAAAACATTAAGGAAAAAATGACTGACTTTATTGGTAGATTTAAGCATTTACATGCTCAGATTTCTTATCATGTTCTTGATATTGATATTCAACATATGTTTATCTCAAATTTACAAAAGGATATTAGAGATAAGATCCCGCTTACTGAATTTGCCTCCTTTCAACAATTGTGTGCAACACTTCACCATTATTAATTACAAGTGAGTCAGTTTGAGAGCAACACTCCAATGGCTGTTGTTCCAGTTGATAAGAGTGACAATGCTCCTAATCCTAATAAGTTTCTAAAACCTAAAAAATATGTCAAGATTAATAAACAGACGAATGTGGTTGCTGATCAAGTTGCGGCTACATACAATAATGCTACTTCTGCATCCACTGCTTTCCGTATGAATTGTACATTTACTCCTCTCTCTGAAACTTTGCATTCTATAATGAGTAGGTTGTTAACTGCTAATATGATTACCTTGCCTCCTATTTGACCTCTTCTTCCCACCATGATTACTTCAAATTCCTTTGATTCTAAAGCTTTCTGCCAATACCATCGCCAAAATGGTCATGACACTGAAAAATGTTATTCTCTAAAGCATAAAATTCAAGACTTAATTGATTCTAAAGCTTTAACTGTTGGTAATTTTGATGGTAATGGGAATAAATATGTTTCTCCTCCTAATCAAAACCTTCAAATCTATACCAATCCTTTACCTACACATGATACGAATACTATAGCTCAACCATCTTCTATGGATATTGTTTACGATTCAAAAATGGATGATCTTAATCATATTGTTAATCATGTGGAGAGTGTTGTGCCATCTCAACTTACTGTTCAAGATCCTTCACCTCCACTTCAACTTCCAATTCCACCTAAACATCAAAAACAAACTAAGGATAAGCAACCTAGGGAAATTTTAATTACCTTTGATGATTCTGAAACAATTAAAGCTCCCGATGGTCCCCTTTATATCTATGCTAGGATTGCTAAGATACCTACTCGTGGTTGTCTAGTTGGTCCCACATCTCTAATAAATGTCATTACTAAGGAAAATATCTTTATGAAATGCCTACAATGTGATTATTATGATCCATCTGATGCATGGATCCAAACATGTAATGGTTTTCTTTATCCTGCACTTGGTTCTATTAACTTACCTGTTGAACTTTGTGGTAAAGTTGTAGATAATACCTTCATCATTATCCCTACTTCTGATCAATTTTAAATCAAATTTGGTTTACCTTGGATATCTGCTATGCATGCTATTGCTTCTCCCATTCATAAATATCTTAAGTTCATTCATAATGGAGAAGTCAAGATGATTAATCGTAGTTTGTATCAACCTTCTAGGCCTAGAGATTGTGCTACTCTCGATTTCCTTTGGCCCTCATTACCTAACTCATGGCCTCCTCGCCCTAATCATCTCTTTCTCTCATACCAAGCTTACAAACATCACAAAATTTTTGAGTTAAGTATGCCTCAGATAGATCCTAACTGTAGTCTTTTGCCTACTCCTTCCATACCTCCTTTATCAATTACTTCTAATTCTACTTCTACTGTTTCATCGCAACCTATTGAGAATCCTCCCATAGAACCTGTGAAGGAGTCTGTGGTCATTCCTCCTAGTTCTCAACATGTGGTAAGCAAAGCTAAATGTAACAAATATGCTAATGAACATCGTAAGAAGCATAGAGATAATGCTAGAGCCCGTGCTTCTGCTATTCAAAACTCCTTACCTTCTTTTGATCAACATATGCCTGATGTGTTGAAAGAAGTCAATATGCATAATGAGGTTAAGATGAATAAGTATGATGATCCTATTCGCATCTTAGAACCCATTTTAATCAACCTTAATGAGGAGGACACTCTCGATGATCCTATTGATCTTAGTGATGAATATGAGACCATTGATCTTGATATTGATCTACCTCATATGATTTCAACTCAGTTAACAATTACACCTAGTATCGAGCATTGCGATTCTCAAGAGGATCCTTGTTTGGAACTGGCTATCATTCCTACTATATTGGATATAGTCCCTCTTGTGAGTTTCCCACCTTCCATCAATAACATAAACCAAGATGGGGAGGGTCGGCAATGTGCTTGATTGACTTATCTTTTATGGTAGCCCTTTTGTGTTGTAATGTGCTTCTCCCATAATGTATTTGCTAAATGTTTGTTAGAATCTTTTATACGACCCTTGCTACTTTGTTGGTGCAAGGTGATAAAGGAATCAAACCCATTGTACAATTCTTCTATATGTATCTTTATTCTTCTATATGTTGTTTCATGTAATATTGTACTTGTGCTATTGTTTGTAACTATTTTCCTTGTGTAGTCTGCTTGGATCTGCGACATGGTAGCACTGATTCTTTTTGGTCTCCAGGTTGTGGTCTGAAAAGATTCTTCTTCATAACACTTAAGTTTCTTTCCTCCATTGTGATTGTAGTTCTACTTTCTTTGGGGAATGATGTCAATTCATTTGCAATAATATCATATTTCTATATACATGTTATCTTATGATCATACTGACCCCACAATAGGTAGCTCCCTTGTGTGCTCTTGTGTATGTTTATGTTTTATTTCCCTTTATTTGTCTTTGTTTGGGGGCAACTCGTAGTGGAAACGTAATCTGTAGAGTTGTTTATGTTTCCATTAAAACCATTGCTCCTATTAAAGTGTTAGCAATGACTTTAACGTGGGGGCATACACTCTACTCACTTTTTGCATACACTCTACTCACTTTTTGCACACACGCACGTTCAAAATATTTTCAAGCACTTAAATTTTTTTCCCTTTATGGATTAAAAAATAATCCTTAAAGCATGGACACTTTACCTTTTTAGGATCTCTTGATCCCTCCAGTTTAAATTTACATAGATCTCTCGATCCTGCTAATTTTTAATTTACAATGTTTTTTATCCCTTTAAGAATGGATCTCCCTGATGGGTTGACTAGTGAGTAGCCACATTCACTAGGCAGTTCAAATCCATCTCTCCAGTTACGCTTTTTGTGTGGTTCACAATGGGACACAAGTTCTCATTGGGCAAGATAATCACACCCTCTCTCTTTCTCTCTTTAACTAAGTGATGTCTCTCTTATCACGATCTTAGGGTTGACAAAGACTTAAGTCCCTTGGGGACTTGAGGATTTCTTTATCCCTTTTGATTCCAATAAGATTGTATGTTCTGTATGTTCTCCTTTACCAAGAGTTTGTGTTGAGCTCATACTCTTGCTAAAGTGGGGCTAAATGTATAGTCAGAAAATGGAAACACTTCCATGATAGATTGGTTTAGCCTTCTGAGTAAGTGGTTTGGGGTCATGACAAGCACCTTGAATGGGTTCCTGATCTAGACCTGGCTTTCCCCCTATTCTACCCCACTTTCCACTTCTTTCCAACCTAATTTCTGCATTCTGGACTACAGACCTGAGATCTTGGACCTTAAGGTCAGGGTCGACCTTTTTGGTCTATGTCAACCTCAACCCTGACCTAGGTCAAGGTTGACCTTGACCTTGACCTAGGTCAAGGTCAACCTTGACCTTGACCCAGGGTTCAAATCTCAGTGTCCCACAGTTTTTGAATGTCGGTCTTTGCAAAAGTTGTTTCCCGCTTCTAGGTCAGTTGTTTTGGGTTTCGAAGCATCAATTCCTAAATTATATTTAATATGGGTCCTCTCCTAAGGGTAAAGGATTTAATATAAAATTAATTATCCTATTTCGGCCTCCTTAGAAGATTGTGCCCTAGTTTCATATAAAAGAGAGCTTTCTCCTCTCATTTTCTCTAAGTCTTCTAATCGTGATCAAGCATTCGCAAACTATCATCAAGTGCAATTCCAGCAAGCTAAGGAGCAAGAATTCAAGCAAGTATTCATCCATCCTCAAGCATTATAGCATCCATTTTCATGAAGGAGATCCATTGGAGGCCATTGAAGGATTCAAGCTACATAGTTCTGATGAAGGGTGCTCCCAATATTCTGTAGGACAAAGCCTCGAATTATTACTTCCATCCACCCAGAACTGTCCCAAAATGCCTAAGACAACACTATAGGCCTTCTTTATATAGGCAATTTCCACCACCCGAGAAGGTTCCAGAAATTTAGCCCTTAGGGCCGACCAAACTTAGGATTATTTTATTTTTCATTTTAATACATCAAAGTCGGCTCAAAATAACTTTTGAAACCCAAAAATTTTGAAGGAAAATTATTTTCTGCTATTTCAGGTGGCCCAACTTCCGGAGAAATATTTTTGGGTGATGCAAGATTGCCCTTACACCCAGGATGCTCCTGCATCAGACACCCGGGGTAATTTGAGAAGTGACCCTGTCACGACTCAGGTGTGCAGAGGAAAACCAAGATGGTTAACCTCCTCCCTTGTCATCCATGATGAATCTTCAACAGGTCATCCTTTCCACTTGACCAGATATTCTTCATATGTCCTGTTCCTTGTGCTTCTACCAACATGACTGTCCAGTATGTCTTCAATCTCCTTGGTATCTGAACTACTTGCTGGAATACTCCACTGTGCCGCTGTGATCTCATCTTCAACGCCTCCTTCATGATACTCTGTCAAATCTGAAATGTTAAACACTGGTGAAATATTCATCTCACTAGGCAATTCTATCTCATAAGCATTTCCTGAATCATGCTTCTTCAGTATTTTACACGGTCCAAACT
>MU227130.1:306160-324974 GCA_018584345.1 Thuja plicata
TACGGGCCTTCTTTATATAGGCAATTTCCACCGCCCGAGAAGGTTCCAGAAATTTAGCCCTTAGGGCCGACCAAACTTAGGATTATTTTATTTTTCATTTTAATACATCAAAGTCGGCTCAAAATAAATTTTGAAACCCGAAAATTTTGAAGGAAAATTATTTTCTGCTATTTCAGGTGGCCCAACTTCCGGAGAAATATTTTTGGGTGATGCAAGATTGCCCTTACACCCAGGATGCTCCTGCATCAAGTTCCCTTTTGGTGATCTCTCCATCCACCTTCCTCCAAGCCTCTTCCAAATCAAGAACCCATTCAAGACTTGGTGTTAGAGATCTACAAGAAAGAGATTGAAGACATCCTTACATTATAGATTCCACATTTTGGTGTATACTTGTGGATCCACGGATTTGAATCCACCACAAGGACTTTTTACAAGCAAGGTGAATTTATGCATTTACTTTGTTTACTTCTACAATTTCAATTACATATATTTAAGGTTAATTCCAAAACTGGGGTTTGACTAAGGCAAACCCCTCCCCCCAATAAACAAACCTCTTTTTCTTACAGGTACAGGTTTGGGATTGCAGATTTGGAATCAGTTTTGGATACCCTTTTTGGCTTTCTTTCGGGCTCCGCGAACAGATTTTATGTTGACGCTATGCAGGTCAGGGTCGACATTATTGGGTCAGGGGTGACATTTGTGGGTCAAGGTCAACCTTTTTCATAAGACAGTGTCGGATCAGAAAAATATTTCTGGGTTTTGTTCGTCTCTGTGTTCCAGTTCTGGATCATACTTCAGAATAGTCTACAGACCTCAGAAAATAGCATTTTCTAGATCTGCAATACCTTAAGGTTGGTTCTTCTTCTCATCCTTTTCAATTATTATAATATATCATATCTATATAATCAATTAACATAATTTAAGATCTTCTTCTTTACTCTCATTTCCAAATGGTTGATTCATTTGTGCATTAATTCCTCTTTTGGGTTGATCAACTTGGATCTTGCATTTGTGCATTTGGGGATAAAGGTGGACCATCTTATCTTCCTCATGATCACATTTCAATACAACCACAATTTAAATGTAAAGGTTAGGGAAATACACAATCAAAACCCTGATAAAACTAAATAAATAAATAAATAAATTTCTTCCTTTACAGTTTGTATCTCTTCCCACATATTTGGCACCTATTCACACACTAAAAAGAAAGAAAAAATTGTGTAGAAAGGGGTTTGCCTAAGTCAAACTCCATTTTTGAAATAACCAGGAAATTAAAATAAAATATGCTTGAAAGGAAAGTGTGCGATGTATAGCGGAGGCTAGATCTGAGAAACAAGACGTCTTATACCTTGATGCTATAATGCTCTTTGAATGTGATCACAGGTGTTGGTGAAATAACATGACTCCAAAAATATTAAAAATAAATCATAAAAGAAATGCTTGAATGAAGGTTGTTGAATCTTTCCATGATGAAGAATATAGTGGGATAAAATGGCTTGAATGATTGAAATTTTGGTCCTTGAATGCCTTGATGCAAAATTATAGTTGACAACTCTTGAATTGAATTAGATATTGTTTGATTGCTTTATTAGTTTAATACTTGCCAAAGTAAGGGAGGTAGACTTGATCATATACCTCTCATAGCCATTATAGGGTTCAAAACTCAAAGGAGGTCGACACAGGCCTAGAATCCTCTCTAAAACCAAATAACCATTACTCAATTCAAATTTGGGGCCAAACATCGGGGACAATGTCAACTTTTATGACAAAGGTGCCCCAAATTTCCTCTTGTATGCCCAATACAAACCCAATTTAAGACAAGAGATCCTATTTGGAGAGAGGATGCCAAGACTATGTGTGAAATCAGGGCTAACTAAGAGGAAATATATGCGAGAGGCCACACATGCAAAAAATGGTCCCTGAGTAAGCAAGAAAATATATACGGGTGTAATTTACAGTGCTACAGGATGTTCCATGATGAAATGTGACAAGTAAAGAATCTATGATTTGGAATACTCTTAGAAGAGGAGTATAGATCATTAGGTAGGGCTCTTTTGGATTTGTAAGAAGAGAGATGAAATTTATTCTGGTATGACTCTTGGGATGGATTCTCTCCCATTCTCTCACAATTTTTATATTTGTAGTGGGTACATGGAAAGAACTGCATGAATGGCCTCTTGGAGGATCAGTGGATGCTTAGGAGGAACTTTCTAGGATTTTAGTAAGAAGAATGTGCAACTCCTTGAAGAGACAAGATGTCCTTACTTGGGGCCCAAAATTGAAGGGAAGATTCTCGATGACTTTGTGATGCATGGAGTTGGACAAATTGACATATGGAAAGGTGATTGTTTCTTAGTGGAATTAGGTTTAGAATTGATTTTCTCGGCCAGGTGTAATTTCTTCATGTGGTTGGTGATACAAAATAGATGTCTTGCATGAGAGAATCTTTAGAAAAGGGGATTCCAAGGACCTTTGATGTGATTTTTGTGTAATAATAGTGAAAATACTTCTCATCTCTTATTCCACAATATTTTTTCTAAGGAAATTTGACATTTTTGGTGGGGAGCCTGGAAGCATTCTTATGTTCATGCTAATTATCTATTGTAGTTGTAGAATAGTCTTGGGAAAAACCAAACTAAAACTTCCTTTCTCCTAATGGATTATGATATTAGCCCCTCCTTTGTTATTTGTCTGTCATGGTTAGAAAGAAATAGCATGATTTTTTAAGATACGAGATTGTTGGGACAACAAGTGTGGTAAACAATGATTAAAATGTTACAAGAAACTTTGATGGTAAAGTGGGATCTATCAGTAAATCTAAATCTAGGTGACATGCCTATTATTTCAAATTTAAAAAGGGGGGGGGATTATAGAGATCCCTTTCGAAGAGGATTCAACAAGTCAAATGCCAACATGTTAAAAAAGAAGGTTCGTCATAACGGTAAGTGGTCTCCTTCACGCCCAGGAGTTATTAAGATTAATACTAATGGATCTTCTCAAGGAAATCTAGGACATGTGATAATTAGAGGTATTGGTGGAGATAGTATGAGAAATGTGATTTTCTTACTTTCTATTTATAAGGGACAAAATGCTCATAATGTTCATAAACTTATGGAGGCTTTAGTTTTTCTTTATGCGCTTGAACGAGGATGTGCATTTAGATAAAACATGGTTATTTGTGAATTTGAATCTCAGGTTGTTAGGGAAATGTTGAATAAGAAGAGATTGGAGGTTGTTACTAGCATTTGGAAGTAGTGGGTAAACAAACTCTAACTTTGAGGGACTCTTTTGAGTCAGTTTATCTTTTTTATATTCACGGGGAGTGGAATAAGGCTATTAAATATTTTGAAAAGTATGATATTGAGAGGATGACTGGATGGAATCTTTGGGGAAGGGTGAATTGTCCTAGGATTGTACTCAATCACTTGATAAGATTGTTAAGGATTACATGATGGGTTAGTTTGGGCCCCTTTTGAGTAACCTATTGATTGGTGCTTCTTATTTTTGTAGTGTTCTTTCTAATTCAATATTTTTTACCCATTTTCCAAAAAAACCCATAGTCAATATAATTCAAAAGGGTTGAGCCTAAAAATAATTAATGAAAATAAATGTTTTCCAAGTGAAGTAAATGATAAATACTCAATAAATGACCAATAACCATAAATGAAAGGCAAATAAGTTTTTGTAGACTGTCCCAACACTTGCATCAAGTTTAGAGAGAGTCTAACTCATGTCAAATGGGTCACATACTATCATAATCATCAGGCTTGACATGTACACCTATCCATTTTTAGGAACTTACATTGTTTCTATCTTGGGAGAGGTGATCTATAGAGAGTGTTTGTCTTTTCCTAAAACGGGCATGTTGGATGGTAGTATTCATTTGAACTTACTTAGATTTCCCACATTTAATCATAAAAATAAAAGAAAATATCATGTGCAATGCCAAGTCATCTTAGAAATGGAATTTTGAATGAAAATGCAAATTAACTTATGTATCAACTTGGTCTAATTCATGTCAAATGGGTCACATACTATCATAATCATCAGGCTTTGCATGTACACCTATCCATTTTTAGGAACTTACATTTTTTTCTATCTTGGGAGAGGTGATCTATAGGGAGTGTTTGTCTTTTCCCAAAACGGGCATGTTGGATGGTAGTATTCGTTTCAACTTACTTGGATGTCTCACATTTACTCATACAAAAATAAAAGAAAATATCATGTGCAATGTCAAGTCATCTTAGAAATGAGATTTCAAATGAAAATGCAAATTAACTTATGTATCAACTTGGTTATGTTCTTCTGATATCAATATAAAAAACTTGTAAAATGAACACAAAAACATTACTCAAGTCTCAAGTAAGAAATCAATTCAATTTACTAGAGGAAAAAAACATGATGTATCATTTGAATAAGGAAAGTACCCATGTCACTTTGGCATGATCGTCTGCACAAGAAATGATGGAATGTGACAAAGAAAAATAAGAGTGTAATTTATAATCTAATATTTTTATTATTTTTAGCTACTTGAAAATTTTGAGCTTTGGATTAATCACAACGATTTCAAGTGAAATTTTAGTTGATGGAGATCTTGTGACATGTGAGTCATCATCATAACAATGAATTAGCCCCAAGTAGATGCATATGCGTGTAAATCAAGAAAATCCCCTAGTCCCCAATTTTTATTTTTGTTAGATCTAAAATCCTCAAGCCAATACATTTAGAACCATTGAAGTTAATATGTTGGTTGACATCTAGGTCAAGAATATCACTATTTTTTTTTTCTTTTTTCTTTTCTCTTTCTTTTGTTAAAATTTTATGAAAATTGCCAAAGTTTATATTTTAGATGTTATATGGGGTTGTCACTTTGATACACATTTATTGGTTTTACTAATTGTTAGACTACCTTAAAGTGATTGCATAATCAGTGTGATGATCATGAAACCACCCATGCAAGACCCAAGACAACCACTTGATTAAAAAAGAAACCTAAAAATATAGTGCATTTTTCTTTATTTTAAGGCCAATTTTCTAACTTTTTATATTCATTTTTATGATTTTTGTGATTTTTTTGAATTTTTATATGAAATTTTGTGTATTTTTTTTAGCTTGCTATAAATTTTTGGTGTTTCTATTTTTGTAAAGTTCAATATAAAACTTTGACATGTAATGACTACCTTGATAAGCCTGCGCTGACCATTTACTCCACATTACTAGGAGCTCTAGTGACGCATTAACTCTGTTTTAGGTGTTGCTAAAGTTTTGAGAATTTTTTTGTGACCTTTGGAATGATTCTTCATTTTATATTTTATTTCCTTTATAGTATCATGTGTTATAGTAAATGAACCAAACAAGTGGGACTTATTTTATTAGATAATGACGTGTTGAATAGTTTAGATATTTCTTAATTTATATCCAAACTTTGTATTTGGATCATGAACCTTACTTTCCTTTTTTATTTCATTCTTGAGTTATATTTCTAGTTAGCGGATACAAATGTATGTTCACCTGTATAGGCGAGACTGTATACCCTATTGACCCTAAAGGTGACATTTTCCTCATAATCATTAACAACATTTGCTTAAGCACCACACATCATTCTCAAGCATAATTTTGTTTTTCACATGTTTTAAATCATCACATTGTGTGTGATAAATCAATAACAGACACATACATAATTAAAAATGAGTATATAATATTGAATACTATAATTTTCAAGGAAATAATTAGTGCAATGTTGGGGGATCATGTGGGCTAGCCTCTTTAATACGAAGGAGTGTCCTATCGAACATGGAGATGTTTAGTCATGGAATAATGTATAGATGTTTTGGATTTTTGTGGGATATTGATCTATGTGCATATGAAAATATGATATAGATGAGTGTTTTGGAGGAATATATGAAGATAGAGCCTCCCTCTCAAGTATAACTTGTAGATGCACTAACTCAATGACTAATTGTTTCTCATTTTTTGTTGGACATGTTACATGGTTTGTGATTATTAATTTTTAATGATTTGAAGAGGAGGTACATTTTATCTCAAATTATTCAAAGTGATTTCTATCGTATATTAATTAGCCCCTAGACATGTATGTGTGATATGTTAGGTGTTCTCAAGTGAGAAATATTGATTACAAATTTTTCTTGGAGCCTTGATTTGAATATTTCTATTTGGTTGTGATTTGTGAATAGTTTTTAATTGATTTTATTTGTTGGCATTACATTGCTTGATTACTGAGTGTGTAGTCTATGTTTAGGAGCTTAGTTTAAAAACAAAAGTCCTATGTAAGTTTAATCTTGTCATTTCAATGTTTTCGTAATGTCTGTTCACATTCATTCTAAGTGCAAACAACATAAATAATATAAATAAATTAATTAAGATTAATCCAACCTTTGTAAAACCGTAGAAAACATCTAAAGAATAATTTTGTGAATGTTGACTATTCAAAAGATTAACTGAATTTAAATATTACAAATTACCAAAATTAGTATTTTTATTTGTTTATTTATCTTTTGTATGTTGTAGGCATATTAGAAAAAAAACTATTTTGCACTATAATGATGAATCCAACATAAATAAAAATAATAACATTATAGGTTTATTTTGTCTCTCTTTTTTTTAATGTAATTTAAAGAAGAAAATATGCCCAAAATGATTGTAGTTGATAGGCCATCAATGTAACACTTCTTTATAATCTAATCACTACAATTTGAAATGAGAAATGAAATCTCTATTTTTCTATGTAAATGTTGTCAATTCTATGTATTTTCTTTGTTGATTATTTATTACAACAAAAATTCGTTGATATCTAAGATTTTTCTACAATAAATTCTTAATATAATAGTTTAAAAGAAGCTAGTACTTAAGACAATTATTCTTGTAGGTCTAGAATTGTAACATTCACTTGTAAGCTTCATAATTAAACAACCTTCAACTTTACTAGGTTATGATATGTTAGATTAATTTATATAGACACAATTTTCACTTTCATTATAACAATATAAACCTCTTCTTAAGCATTGGAACAACAAAAAAAAATCAACCAAAGGTAAATATCATTGTAAGGATATGTGAAGAGCATAAAATATGTTTGAGATCAAGTACAAAGATGTAGTGTGAAGTGGCTTCTTCCATATGACATTGTATAACATTACCCTAGTTCAAAGGTTTATTATATTTTAGATATATCTTCTATATTGTCTTATCTCTAATGTTTTTTTATGGTATTTTGTTGCATTCAAATTGTTCATCTTTATTTCTAAAACAAAGAGCACCGATCTTTTATTTTCTATTTATCTTTAAATAATATTACTTTACATACATTTATTTTGATTGGTAATAAGTTTAATATTTTTTTATTAATATCAAACATAAACATTATAATATCATAATTTTAATGTTCGCCATGACCTTCTACCGGCAAACCCTAACCAGAATGCACCTATCAATTGTATCAACAAAAAAAATAACCAAGTTGTAATAGCAAAAGGTTGAGCACTCATGAACAAAAGCTCAAGCCTCACTTATACAAAACACCCAACCCATAATGGAATAATAATCTCATCATTTACAGACACGCACTATAAAAAATAGAGCATATCACTATGAAAATTACAAAAATTGTCATTCATAATGGCTAACCTTTAGAGACATAGTAACAAGACGAGCCACTAAAGCCAAGTCTTTGAATCCCATTTAGAAAAACATAAATATAAAGACAATTTTAACAAAAAGGAGCAATAAAAAACATAGAGAGACCACTATTTTTTTTCTCTTTTGGAGGCTTGATAGGACCCTTGATCCAGTAGTCTTCTAGATCAAACTTTGGAGTCTTCATTTTTTTATTTGATGTTGTGTTCTTAGCTTGGCATGCCATCTCCCATTCCCTAAGGAATCCATTTAGTGCCACCCAAACCATTTGGGCCTCGATTCTCTGCTCCTCCTTGTTGCCTTACACACGTCAAATGATGAATGGACGAGTTGTCATCTCATTTCATCCAATTTGCTTTGAATCTCCATGACGTTCTAGAAATCCATTACCAAGTAATGTCATTGCTAATCCATACAACCACTTCTTTCTTATGCATTCATTCATCACCCATTTTGCCTCTCCTTTATACCTAAATAAAATCCAAGCAAATAACATGGACAATATGTCCATATTGGACCTATATTTATGCTCTGTGTGTATGAATTCTTCACCTAACAATATGTCTATAATT
Organism: Thuja plicata; assembly: GCA_018584345.1. Lineage (NCBI taxonomy): Eukaryota > Viridiplantae > Streptophyta > Pinopsida > Cupressales > Cupressaceae > Thuja > Thuja plicata. The sequence goes on from MU227130.1 coordinate 314,386, forward strand.
TTCAAGAAAATGGGCTCCTCAAGTTCAATATTTTTTCATAAGCACTTCTTATAAATTCTCCCAACGAATGACAATTGTTGTTTCTATGTGAGGAGGGTGAAGCCTGCCTCCATTTTCCCTCTTGTAAACCTTACAAAACCCCAATGGTTTCACCACCTCATAGCTCCCATCTTTCTTTCTTTCTTTTTTTTCTCAAGGAAAACTTTGGGAAAATAAATATTACCTTTCCCATAAAAATAATGTAGGTGACCATCACATCAAAATTGGTATCATGTTGTGGCATAATTCCAGCCTATCATCGACAATATATGACAAGTCTATCTTCATGAGATTTAAATATCTAAAACCCTCCCATAATTTCTCTGTTAGATTTACATTAAATACCACTGCCACCTTTGATAATTTATCTGCCAACTCATTGTCTCCTCTCAACACATGATATTTTAAAAAAGTTTACAACTCAATTTAATATATTTATTTATTTTCCAAGCCAAGGCTTCACCCTTGATCAGAGCATTTACGATGTTTAGCGAATCACCTTCTAAATGTAACTTTGAAACTAATAGTTTTTTTTCCATGTACACAACTTGCATGTGCCTCTGCTTCATTATTTGTCCACTCCCAAAGTTGTTTGGCACCCATCCCCTATACACCCCCCAAATTGTTCTTTGTCACAAACCCAACACCAGATGGTTCTAGATTGTCTTTTGAGGCCCCATCAAAATTGACTTTAATCCATCCCTCATCTGATTTAAGGCACTCTTTTGCTCTATACTCCTAAGTGATTAGATTAGCGCATTAAGACCCATTAACATACCATTTGACATTCATTTATTATTCTAATTTCAAATACAATTATAAACATTTATTTAATTAAACTAAATTAATTTCAAGAATTTCCTTATAAATATTTTAAATTTTATTAATGTTAACTTTTAACCCTAAAAAAAAGTTGTGATTTGGAAAATTATGGCTCTGTATTTTCGCTTTGCATTTTCGCGACCGAAGATTTTTTCAGTGGATGTATTAGACCAACAAATGTGATTGTTTTCTGTGATCAAATATGCGGCTTCCAAATTTATTCCCTCTGTTGTGGTGGATTCCAACATTGGCAATGTCCGCTTGGCCAAAACTCATAGATCCTCTCTAGATTTGATGCTCTCTTCCCATAGGGTTTTTCCTAGGGCTACACCTCAGGAGAGTTGCATCAAGGATTTGATGAACCCGTGGATCCTGGCTCATCAGCAAAATGCTAAGCGAGCTCATCACTTCCGCTTTGATCTAGCTCAGTGTGAAATCCCTCCTCGCAAATCGGCCTTTGTGGTATCCACAAAAAATAGATTTTCCAACCTCTGCCCACTGGATTCTGCCCAGAATCTGGTTCTTCCCTCATCCTCCCCTCCTCACTCTCGGCCTGCTACCTCCATTACTCATAAAATAAAGACCAAAGCATCGCAACCTACGTTCCCTAAAGCTTTAGAACTTTTACCTAAGAAGGGCAAATCCTTTCCTTCTGTAGTTATTCCATACTCCCCACCTCACCGCAGAAACATAGCTGGGTCTCCAACGATGATTTTAGGTTCTTCCTTAAAATTAACCTACACCCCTCCTCATCGCAGAAGGGAAACCAAAATCTAATCTGAACCTTTTGAATCTCTTTCTTTAAAATGTACTGATGGCTTGATTGAAAAAACACAAGAATCGTGTGTGTCCTTTGGAATTTTTTGCAGGTGGAATGGAGTGGGATATTCTTCAAAATTCATTGCGTCATGGTTAAAGAAAGAACTGGAGTATAAGGTAAGTATAGTCCTCTTGCCAAATTTTTTTATCTATATAGACTGTAATAATTTAGATCTCAAAAATAAACTTCTCAGGACAGGATGCCCTAGATTTAAAGGCATATATTTTTTTGTTTTTGATTGGTCCCCGCTTTTTGATCCTAGTAAATTATCTAATTTCCAAGTGGAAAGACTTGTTATGCTAAAGAATATGCCTGTTGAATTCTTAAACGATGAATTGGTAAGGAAAATTGGAAACCTCGATGGAAAATTTCTAGGTTTCATAGATAAAGATATTTTAGAGGTAGATAAAGTAATCATTGTAAGGATGAACCTGACTACTAAAAGTCTAAAACCTACAGAAATCAAAGGAAAAACACTAACTCATAGAATAAATCCTATCATCTTGCATAAAAATCTGGATGACCTAGATGTAGATCCAAAACCAGCTGAGATCTTATTGGGGAATTACCCTGGTTATGAATTTGTCTATGATGATCTCATTAAACCCTGCGAACTTAATGTATCCTTTTTTCAAGAGAAAGGTGGTTTTACTATTTCGTCTTTGTTTCCTAAGACTCCTACCCCGATTATTCATAATCCTGCTAAAAACAATGGAGTCCTCAATGATATACCATTGGAAGCAAAGTTGCTTAGTTCTGGTTCTAGTGATCCTGACAGCATTCCCACCACTCCTCTAACCTCTAAACCACAACCTGTTGTATCCTTCATGTCCCCCCACCTAAGTCTGCAACCCTTTTTGCAAACTGAAACTGCTATTGATAAATCATCAGGAAAGGATAGCACGAAATTTGATGAATCCTCTGATAGATCAAATTTGGAAAGTAATAAGCTTGGGAATGGGATTCAAGATCAAGTTTTAGGAAATAGGTGTTGTAGCAAGGAAAGTACCAAAGGAAAAATTAATGACTTTTCCTTGTCGACCTCAGATTCACAGGTGATTAGGATTTCCTTGTCCTCCCAACTACCCAAGGAAGATTATGACGGTAAAACTCAAACCAGTGACTTAATCATAGAAAACACCAAGGATCGGATGGAGAGGGACCCCATTAATCTTGCTGAGGTCTCCTTATCGAAACCCAGGTGGATTCATTCTGTTGACCTTAAAAAAATAGTCGGACCTGCCCTTATAGTTCTGAGCAATGCCCAGGGGATTCAGCAGACCATGCCCTTATTGGTTCCCCTCCGACTAGTGTGCCTAGTAGCATAACCCCCTCCAATATCGCTATTATGACACAGACAACAATCCCTGATTTCACGGCCCCTCCACAAGGCGTTCTCAATAGGTCATCCAAAAAAGCCTCGTTAAACCATGAAGAACAAAGAACTGCTCCTGAGACTGACACCCAAATAGAAGATGAAGTTAAGATTATCATTGACTATGTTGGTGACTCTCTCCCAGATGAGCTGATTGATATGTTTTTAGATGAAATATGTGATAAGGAGGAATTGCTTTTGCAAATGTCTCTTCTTATCAAGGGTATTGAGAGTACATTCTTAGAGGATGTTGATGATACAACTAACCTTCTAGTGGAAATTGATAACCTAGAAACCATTAATCCTGAGTCTTACGGTATTGCTTTTACACAGACAAGTAAGGAAAACCCTGATTGTGGACGAACCTTAAAAAGGAGAGGTAGGAAATCGAATGGTGAACTAAGAAGTAGAGATGGAGAAGCTTCAGGTCAGGTCAAAATTACATCTCTCTTTAATGCTGGGAAGGGGCAGTGCCTTCCCAAGGGGATATGATTGTCTTTTCATGGAATGTTAGGGGCCTTAATGCCCCTAACAAGCAGTGGATCCTCCACCGCTGCATCAATAGGACTAAGCCAGAGATAGTATTAATACAGGAAACTAAGATGGGTAGAGAGGAAGCTCTCAATTTCAAAAGGAAACTAGGAGTTAGACTCCTAGAGGAGTCACAAGCTACAGGGGCCTCTGGAGGTCTAGCCATTATATGGGATCCTAGATCTATTTCCTTCAACATTTTAGAGAAACACCAAAATTGGATGGTTGGTCAGGTAAGGAACTTCAGAAATAACCTAGTTTATAACCTTATTAATGTATATGGTCCTACACAAAAAAAGGATAAACTCCAAGTTTGGTTAGAGATTGAATCCTTCATTGGCTCTCACCCCAATCAACTCTGCCTAATTGGTGGGGACTTTAACACTATTACTAAGCTTTCTGAGAAGAAAGGAGGCAGCTCCAAATTACCGCAAGCTACGAATTTCTTTAATGAATGGGTCACTAGGAACTCTCTTCTAGAAATACATACGGAAGACAGTGCCTTTACATGGAATAATAGAAGGAATTTTTTTTGTAATATTGTAGAAAATTTGGACAGATTCTATATTTACGAGAGTTTTACTGATGTTAATGCAACCTTTAATGCTGAAATACTTCCCATTTTGGGCTCAGATCACTACCCTGTCCAGTTACATATTGTTTCTGACTCCAGGCCAAGGAACTGCCCCTTTAAATTTGAATAGATGTGGCTCCAAGATGAGAATATCCTCAACCTCATTAAATAGTGGTGGGAAGAAGCTCAGGTATCAGGCTAAAAAATGTACATAGTAGCTAGAAAACTTAAAATTATTAAGAGAAAGTTGTTAGAATGGAATTGGGAAAAATTTGGTAACATTTTTCAAAAAAAATTAGATGTAGAAGAAAAACTGAAGGAGGTTAACACTCTGGTGATTAGGTCTGGAATGGATGAGGCCTTATTCCTAGAAGAGAAATCCCTCCTATCCGAATATGAAGATATATTTTCTAAAGAAGAGATCTTCTAGAAACAGAAATCTAGAGAATCATGGTTGGAGGCAGGAGACAGGAACACGAAATTCTTCCATAATAGCACTAAACAAAGGAGAGTAACAAATAGAATCACAAGGATAAAGATAGATGAAGGGAGTGTCCTCCAACAACCTTCGGATATAGTGGAGGAAACAATAAGACATTTTAAAGATATATTAAATAACACAGGATCCTCTAATCTATGTGATCAAAACAAGATGCTGAAGCATATCCCAAAAGTTGTAACACCCCAAGTCAACAAGATGTTATTAGTAAAATTCACAATTAATGAAGTCAAGGACACCTTAATGTGAATGAACCCTGATAAATTTCCAGGTCCAGATGGCTTCCCAACTGCTTTCTTTCAAAAATGTTGAGATTTCATAGGAGAAGAAGTTATAGATGCACTAGAAGGTGTCAGAAACTCAGGGAATATCCTGAAAGAAGTTAATAATACCTTCCTAACCCTTATCCCTAAAAAGGATAAACCAAAAAGTCTTAACGATTTTAGACCAATTGCACTCTGTAATACCTTATATAAACTACTTTCTAAAACCTTAACATCTAGGCTCCAAAAACTTTTACCCCTTCTAATTAGCGAGGAACAAACTGGTTTTGTCCCCGACAGATCAATTTATGATGGAGTCATAATAGCTCAAGAAGCTATTCACTCGATCCAAAATAATAAGTCTCCCAGCATGTTAATTAAATTGGATATTAGGAAGGCATATGATAAAGTGGATTGGAGATTTCTTTGCAAATGCCTTGAAGCTTTTGGATTTGCTAAAAGCTGGATCAACCTAATATATGAATGTATATCAACCCCTATGATCTCGATCTTGATAAATGGCACTCCGAAAGGATTTTTTGGGATTTCAAGAGGGATCAGAGAAGGAGATCCAATGTCCCCATATCTCTTTATCGTCATGGCAAAAGCCTTGGGGAGAGCTATAAAATCTCAACATCTAGATGGCAATCTCAAAGGCATCACAATTTCCAACAATTTGGATCCAACTACCCATCAACAATTTGTGGATGATACCATGCTTTATGGGGCCAGTGAAGTTAATGAGGCTATTTCGTACAAATCTATCCTAGACTCTTACACTGCATCTTATGGGCAGGAAATAAATGAAAACAAATCTGAAGTATTTTTCTTCAATACTAAAAATAAGATTTCGCAATAGATTTGCAGCATTTTAAACTTTAACCTAGGAACTCTCCCTTGTAAATACCTGGGATTACCTTTAGATAAGGGAACAAGAACGACCTCTCTCTGGAATCCAACAATAGAAAAAATAAAAATAAAAAATAAAAAAATAAAACATGAATTCCTGGAAGGGTAAATGGCTTTCCTCTGCTGGGAGAGCCACAATGGTTAAATCGGTCCTTGCCTCTATGCCAATCTACCAATTAGCATGCATCAACCTTCTTGCTAACAAAAAAGCAGAATTACATAAACATTTAAGAAACTTCTTTTGGCAAGGAACAAGAGATGATAATAAATACCCATTGATTGCCTGGGACAAAGTCTGTTGTCCTAAAGAGGAAGGGGGAGCAGGTATTAGAAATATTGGAGATCAAGGGAAAGCTTTAGGGGCCAAATTAGTCTGGCGCCTTTACAAGAATCCGTAGGCTAAGTGGGCTCAAATTCTTATATCTAAATATTTAACAAACAATAATCTAGATAACATCTTCAGAGAATGGAACCCGCCTACGGGCTCCCGCATTTGGAATTTTATGTTAGAATGTCGCGATATCATCTCTAGCAAACTGACATGGAATTTAGGGACAAGAGAAGATGCACTCTTTTGGGTTGATTCTTGGGGAGGGTTTGATGCTCTGGATAAACCTCAATTCACTGGTTCTAAGAACATTCTTGAAACATCGCTGGGTCTCTGTGTCAAAGATTATATTAAAAGATCACCTAAGGGCCCGGGTTGGGAATGGAAGGATTTTTCAGCCTACAATCTACCCAAGGTTGAAGCTGGTCTCCTTTTGGAGGCATTAACGAAAAGAAGAGTGGTTCTCACTGGAAACAAAGACATCCTGGTTTGGAATGGTGCTAAGGATGGGGAATGTAATTCTAGAGATGGCTATTAAACAATCAGAAGCAAACAAATCAGACCAAAAACTAACATACCTATAAACCTTTGCTGGAATAAATTTTGTCTGCCTAAAGCTAGACTTTGCACTTGGATTGCTATGCATCAAAGTTTACTCACAGCAGATAGATTTAAGAAAATGGGATATGAAGGTCCTAGCAGATGCCCTCTTTGCGAACAAGAGGAGGAGGATCTTAACCATATCCTACTTTCATGTAAATTCTCAAATCAATGTTGGATATGGTTAAGTGACATCTTGGGTTAGCAATCTACCTTCCCTAATTCCATACTTGGATTGCTTCAATCTTGGCCTGAATTAAAGAAAGGAAGCATTTATGCAAATTTATGGATCAATGCTCTTTTAATCATAATTTGGGAACTTTGGAAAGAGCGCAATAGAAGAATATTCAGGGATGAAAAATTGAAGGTACAACAATTGATCAATAAAATAGAGACAAGTATAATTGAATTCACAAATAATAAAAGTAGAAACCAGCAAAAAAGAGAAGCAAGGATGTCCCGATGGGATGAGGAAATCAGGAAAAAATGGGCTGGCCTCATCCTCCCACCTTTTTATGGTCTTGGAGAAAATTTATCCAAAACTAGAAGGGTGGAGTGCTTATGGACACCGCCATGCCATAGATGATTCAAATTGAACTTTGATGGTGCATCAAGGGGCAATCCAGACATTATTGGCATTGGTGGGTGTATTCATACTAGTGAAGGTAAAGAGATAGCAGGATATGCCTCTCCTATTGGTCATGAGACCAATAATTGTGCAGAACTACTTGCACTCTTAACAGGACTAAATATCTGTACGGATTTAGAAATAAAAAATCTGGAAATTGAAGGGGATTCAGCTATAATTATCAATGCCCTTAGGACAGGCTCTACCCCTAACTGGAGATTAAATGCTCTTCTCACTGAAGCAACTAAGATAAGTAAAGAGTTCTCCAATATCACAATTAACAATATTTATAGGGAAGGTAATATAAGGGCAGATAAATTAGCTAATCTAGGAGCAGATGGAATGATCATCCCTCTAGTGGTGCCACCACCAATAGATCAGGATCCTCAAAGTAGATATCATCACAGTGGGTTAGAGCGTCGTAATTAACCTATCTAAAGATTAAATTTAAAGAATTTCCAATATAACATATTAGTTAAATATAATTCACTTAATACCCCTCCATCGAAGATCCTTAATTTAAACCTCATTTTGAGGCTTCTATGACACGCTTCACCTATTAAAGTTTCAACCATTCTCCTATTAACATATCATGGACCAAGTAAAATCCCCCTAGTTTCGCTATAAACATATGTATATTTGTAAATACGTAGGTACATTAACATGTAGGTATATATGTATGTAAATATGTGCACAAGTAATTCGTTCATATATATGTACACATGTGCTTATGTGGGAATGTAGTTAGGTATGTAGGTATATACATATCTTCATCCTCAGATGGTTCTCCCCTCTCTTGCACACCTGGTAATAGGCTCCGTATTAATCCCAAGTTAAAAAGATGTTAACAAATTGTATATTTTATAGTATCGGGATATACATTAATCAAAACATTTCTTCTCATAAAGCTACCCATACTAAAATCTAGATATAGATATGGTTTCATCCTTATGGGAAGCAAATAGGTTCTTCACTTCTATGTAATGCCTTTGGATACTAAAATAAATTTAAATTGATCTCCCCTAACCTGCTTAAGAAGATAGAGCTCCCTAAAGAGAATTATATTCGAAGATTTAGACAAAAAGCTCACAGAGAACTAAATTAATGATTTCACATAGGACGCATACCTCATCAACCGTATCAATGAAGTATCTTGGCCATTATTATCTCATGAATGCATCTAAGAGCCACCTCTTCCTTTGATTAGGAATGATGAAGCTAGCACTTTTGGAGATTAATACAATTAGAAAAGGTGCTTTTCTCTAAATTTTAAACCCACGTGTCAGTTCTATGGTAATTATGATGTATTATGGCAAGCCAACTCGAGCTTTGGGACTGACATAGGACAAGGTAGCATTTGGAAGAAGAAATTAGCAACCTTTATTATGTCTTGAGTTGGGCACTTCGAATTATTAATAGTAACAAAGTAATCCTTTGGGAAGATTAATTCTCTGAAAAATGGAGTCCAGGCTTATAACATTCCAGCTGAGCGACAATCGGGCCATGGCGTTTAGAGGAGCCATCAAACCCGAAAGATGGAACAAAATTCTCAAGCCTATACCAGAGGCTGCAAGAAGAGCTCTTGAGAAGTGTATGGGGGAAGCTTACTTTGATAATGCCTTCACTTACCAAACCAACAGTAATATTGTTGGTATCTTTCTAGCCCTGGCTATCTTCGTTGGTTTCAAAAGAGAAGAGATTATGGAGGCAACAAAGTTAATCTTTGTTGATGACATTCCAGGGGGGCAAGAGAATATGGTATATAGTGTCAACAACCAGCTTCTGGTGCCATTTGTAGAATCATCAATGCAAATGGATTTTAAATTGGTTAAGGAAATCCCTAATAACAAAAGGGTTCCAATGCTTACCCTTAAGGACGAGAAGTCCTTTGATGCTCATTGGCCAGAGATGCAGAGGAATGTGGACTTTCTGTTCAACCAGATCTTGAACAAAGAAATGGGTAAAGAAAGGCTCATAAAATTTTGGCATGATGAAGGTTTCGACATCCCAGAAAGGTTGGATGATATGGAACTTGAGAATTTCCGCATCGTTGCCCCCTCTGTGAAGAAGTGCTCAAAAATGTTGAAGGCTCAGGAGGATGAAGAAGTAGCTATCATCATTATCAAAAAGAATGAGGGGGAGTGGAGTTGTGATTTACTCTATAAGGGTTAGAATAAGGAAGGGGTAAGCCTTAAGGGTGACTGTACATAGTGGATAACTGTGTTTTGTTATTATAGATAGGATTCAAACAAGTCACAGTCGAAGTTTAGCGTAAGTATAAGACGAAGTTATTACGGATAATTTTCAGAAAGTTCCAGACATTATACTATGTTACGATGGTTAAGGTTGCATATATATAATTTTTTGAATTTAATACTGTTTGAGACAATTCCTATTCTTCTGCTATACTATTTCTTGTCTGATTAAATTTTCAGATTGTGATTTCAATGGAAATAGATTAGAAAACATAAAGATAGCAAAAAATAGGTACAAGAGTGATGATTAGAAAAGGAGAGACATTGTTCGAAAAAGTTAGTTAAACCCTAGAAGCATCAATAAAATAATCTATTCCAACTAGGATTAGCTGATATTTTCAGCTGGAAATTACGTATTAATATTAGCAAGTACCAGTCCTGATATTCTGACATGATGATTTAGTCTTCCCATATATTTAATTTTGGGATTTCCTTATGTTCTTGAGATAAACCTCTCTCCTCGGAAAACTTTCTTCGTTACTTAAAATCTCCAGATTGCTTTTCGATGATAACCTTTCCTTACTGGTATATCTGTGGTTAAAACGTTCTGTGGATATTTAGCTAGATAGTGGGAATATGGAAGCTGGGGAGTTTTGTTTTAAAAGAAGGCAAGACATGTCAGAAAAAGTAGTTTAAGTCTAGAAGCAGCATTAAGATTTTTCAATCACTCTAGTAACACGGTTTCACCTAAATGTTCGTACCAATAACTTTTACTGAATGCAGAGCTTCATTTTATACCTCGCAACGCTCATTCATCCATGGCTTCTGAGGATTATGAACATATCTATTTTAATATGGTTAAATACCTTTCATATTTTAATATGGATAAATATCTTTTAATATGATGCATCCTTTAAATTCTTGTCATCCTTTAATACTCACTTTTTAGGGTATATATACATATATACTTATATATATATATATATATATATATATATATTTATAT
>MU227130.1:348206-397820 GCA_018584345.1 Thuja plicata
GACCCCCACACAGAACTACAGAAAGATCTTCAGAACTAGAAAACTCAAAAGTGAAAAAACCTTTTGGTAGGGCAGCTATGTCGACTTGACCTTTTAACCTCCATTTCCTTGCTGCATAAGCCCTTACAGTGTCAATGTTAGGTCTTGGGCCCATAAACTTTCCTATTAACGTATTTTTCATTAAAGCTACTGTATGATCAACCAATGAATCAGGGAGAGAAATACTAAATATTCCTTTCGCTGGATCCGACGTATTATCAACAAGGGGAAAAGAGGATTTCCCAGTAGGTTTCACACCAAAAAGAGAGGACCAAATTCCATTAGCAATATTTTTAGCTAAAGGTTGACCATCTTTTGCTTCAGAAGACTTACCATCACCTTTCGTTATCTTTGGAGCATCTTCACTGATTTGGAATCTCGATAGAGGAGTGTCCTCCCTTGTCTCTTTTGTGGAGCCCTCCACTGCTGCATCTTTTACCTTTTCCTGAATCGTTGGCACGGACAATATCTGAACATTGCCAGAGGTCTCTTTCCCGCTCATTTCATTGTTCAAAAAGTCCCGTTTACCTCATTCTCGAGGACGATTGCGATCTGGGTCTTTGTCCCCTTCTGCATCCTTCTCTCCTCCCTTGATAATCCTGCTGCCTTCGCCTAGATTCGTCTGCAATCCTCCTCCAGCAGGTTTCGCGCTCAAAGGGGAATTCAAATTCCCTCCAGCCGCTCGCTCTCCTCCTCTCCTCTCCATAAACAATTCTTTATGATATATAACTATATGTTGACTTCTATTGTTGTCCAGTTAAAGTTGTTTAATTCATACATTGTGCCTCATTGCTACTAGGAAGCCAATGGGCCCACCAATTTCCTCACCAATAAGCAATTGATGATCAATGTCCTCTGACTGAGGTGCCACCACAAACCCAGCCATTATTTTCATCTTGATAACCTTTTGTTTCTCCCTAATTTGGTCTTGATGGTGTCACTCCTTTACTTTCTCCTCCTTGTTCATGTCATGATTACTTTGCTGCATTAATATGTTGGCCCTCATTGCCCCGACTTCCTTATTCCTGGGTGTGGCTATAGGTCTCTGGGTATCCTTGACATTCTCCTCTCTAGTTGCTGATTGGGTATTGTTGATCTCTTATATCCAGGTACATATGTCTCTTTGCTTACAAATATATATGTGCATCTTTGGTCTACTATACATTTCCATCTTTTGTGTTTGGGCTTTATTCACAAGACACTACATTGTTCATATTTTTTGCAGCTTCTTTGCAAAGTGGCAGTGACTTGGTTGCCTTTTTTTTTGTTTCTTTAACAATTTGGGTTGTGTACATATTTATGTTTTATTACACCTTTTCTCATATTATAGATTATACGTTGGATATTTTCTTACTTCATGATTTTATGTCTCAATCCGCTCTTCGAGTTCTGCTAGCTGCTCTTTGCTATATTGTGTAAGCTGATGGCACTGATGCATCTCTTAAGGTTGTTGCGAAAGAAACTATGGTGGTTCTTCATCTTTGACTACTTCATCTTGTCTGGTTGATGCTCCTACTCTTATTATTGCATTGGTTTCTCCTGCTTTGGATGAGCTTACTTATGATCTAGATGAATTTTGCTCTTGCTCCTGGTGGACTTCTCCCTAGTGTTTGTACTTGGGTTTGGTAATGTGTCGTTCAATTATAAGCATGTTTAGTTTTTAGGTTTCCTCTCTGAACTACAACCAAAGGTTTTCTTCCTGGTTCTTTCCTAGTGGTATGCTCCCTTGAACCAAGATTGATGTAAATTTTATTATTATTAATAAATGAATATTTTAGTAGCTCTTGTCACTTTAATTAATTTTTTAAAATTTAAATAATTAAAATAAAAATATAAGAATAATAATTAATATAATAATATTAAATTAATTTTAAAAATTAAATTATTTTTTTATTTTTTTAAAATAGTAAACTATTTAAAATTATTTTGTTAAATTGGAAGAATTTTAGTTCACATGTTCATAGATTGCAATAGAATAATAATAATAATTTCAAAATTTAATTTATATATTATAATTTAAATTTATGAAATTAATATTAAAATAAATATAAAAATAAACTTAAATTTATCAAATATTAATTTTATATATATATATTTTTAAAATATTAATCTCTATTTAACATGTTAAGAGTTAATTTATATTTTCTCAATCAATATATAAATATATTTAAAATAAATAAAAAATGTAACTATAGTATAAAAGAGGTAATACAATTTCACGTTAACAAATTAAAATAAATACAAATATAATTGATCTAGAATTTGGTTTTGAGACAGAGAAAATTAGTTTAAGACAGAGGTTCAAATATTTAAAACAAATTTGAAAATACAACTACCTTTATTAATAATGTTAAAATTCTCAATTTAAGAAATAACAACACTTACTAAATTAAAATATACAATTGATTTAAACTTTGATTTTGAGTTCAAGAATTTACAAACAAGACTGGCATATCTAAAAGAAATTTAAAAATACAATTATATCTATAGAAAAATGTTGAAAATTTTAAATTAACAAATAGAAATAGTTAAAACAATTGTTTGAGAGTTCAGTTGTGAAGAAGCCAAAGCCAAAATAGAAGCCCGAAAAGAGAAGCCAAAGAAGTTTCAAGAAAACAACTTCTTTTTAAATTCTCAAATTAACAAATGAACAATAGTTAAAAAACATCCAAGATACAAGTGCCCCACACTTTAGTTGTGAGCCAAACCAAAAGCAGAAGAAGTTTCAGTCTAAGACTTGTACTCCCATAATAAACTTAAATTTATCAAATTATTAATTTTATAAATTTAAAAAAGTTTAAAATATTAATCTCTATTTAACATGTTAATAGTTAATTTATATTTTCTCAATCAATGTATAAATATATTTGAAATAAATTAAAAAATGTAACTATAGTATAAAAGAGGTAATAAATTTTCACATTAACAAATTAAAATAAATACAAATATAATTGATCTAGAATTTGGTTTTGAGACAAAGAAAATTAGTTTAAGACGAGGTTCAAATATTTAAAACAAATTTGAAAATACAACTACCTTTATTAAAAATGTTAAAATTCTCAATTTAAGAAATAACAACACTTATTAAATTAAAATATACAATTGATTTAAACTTTGATTTTGAGCTCAAGAATTTTCAAACAAGGCTTGCATATCTAAAAGGAATTTGAAAATACAATTATATCTATAGAAAAACGTTGGAAATTTCAAATTAACAAATAAAAATAGTTAAAACAATTGTTTCAGAAATAGAAGCCGAAAACAGAAGCCAAAGCCGAAATAAAAGCCGAAAACAGAAGCCAAAGCCGAAATAAAAGCCAAAAACAGAAGCCAAAGAAGTTTCAGTCTAAGACTTTTACTCTGGTATTGAACATCTCCTAGATGATATATAATTCAAGAAAACAACTTCTTTTTAAATTCTCAAATTAACAAATGAACAATAGTTAAAAAACATCCAAGATACAAGTGCCTCACATTTTAGTTGTGAGCCGAAACAAAAGCCGAAACAAAGGCCGAAGAAGTTTCAGTCTAAGACTTGTATTTCCATAATGAATAACCAAACAACCAAACCAAAACTATCACCTACATGATAGTGAATCCAAAGTGAATTTTTTTTACTTCCAAATGAATTTTTTCCATTCCAATTTTTTTTGGTGAGATGTTTAGGTAAAACACACAAAATAATAATAGAATGCAATGGTAAGGGTGGTGGTGCTCATGCTGGTCCCGGTCCCCTTATACAAATGTTGGACGGACAAAGGGCAGAATAATTTTGACCAAAAAATTTAAAATCCCGGTCCAAAATCTCCACCGAGTGTACGGGGTGGAGCTATATATAATCTTTCACAGGACAGAAGTTTTCGTCGTTATCATATCTTGCTCTGCACGCCAGGCCAGTGTTATAGGCATTTTGTTACCTTGCTCTTCTCTCTCCCGGGCAGCTTACGCTCCTCGATACCAGCTTCAAACATGGCCTTTCAGTACTTGGAAGCAGTTGTTGGTCAGATTTTCTTTTACTTTTTATTTTCCTCTTTTTCATATTTTGCGAGATTTTAGCCCTTTTGTTCATGTCTTCAGTTTCCTCAGACTTTAGCCCCAGTTGCATTAGATTATCCGCCTTTGCCACATTAAAAGAAAATTCTTAGATTATTATTTCATCAAGTACATATCTTGTAGTTCATACTTCGATTAAATTTGAATTTGGTTGAAAATCTTGGAAGTTTGTGTGTCGGTGGTTTGAATCATTGGACGCAAATTATAGTGTACTTTTTAAGATTTCTGTTTGACGGGAAATCAGGTTAAATGGTTTTTAGGGTTTTATAAAACTGAAAGGCAAATCGACACTGGAGTTGTGGGTGGGGAGGGGGGCTTGTTTTTCAAGGTTGCTATTTTTTATTTTATTATTCATAAATATTGAAAATTTGACCAGACTTTTGTTGTAAATTAGCTCACTTATAAAGAATGTAGTCGAACTCATATTTTTTTAGCCAAATTTATTTGTTCCTGGACCTGGGGATAGGTCCCTGCTGATGTTATTTTGTGAAAGGTGGTGAGTTCTTTTCCTTGTGAGTTTTTAACCGAGTGCTAATATAATCCCAATGATTGTGTTGGGAAAACCTACGTGTCTTCTAGCATGAAATTTGTAATTCACAGTTATGCCATCGAGTACAAAGCGTTTGTTTGAGGACTATGCAAGTGGTGTAAAGTCGATTGTAAAAGCATCATTATAATAATAAATCAAGACGAATTCTTCAACAAACATATAAGAAAATGAATTTACTATTTAGGCTTGCGTCCTCATTTCAATCAAATGAATTAAATTGTTGAAAAAACAGTCAAACGAACCAATACAGAGGCACTTTTAAGACAGAACATCAGTTTTACCATAAATTGAAAATCCAACTGTGCCATTCATGAAACTAGAACCAAAGGATGATATAGTAATCCATTGAGAATGTTGTGTTAGTGCTATTATTATTGGCCCTCCTCAGTTTTTGTGATATTCTCTGATAGTCTGCATTGACGTACTGAAGTGATAAATGAATATTGTTAGAAAATAAAAAGTAGAGAAGACATTTTTTCGACAGGGCTTTGATTAGGAATAAGTTAGGGTGCAAAAGTGGCAAAGTTTCAGTGGAGATTGGATTAAATGTTCCAATTTTATAATTTATAACATATCTCATCAAAAAGATGGGTTCAGAAAGCATCAATCTAAAAAGGAGGGTGTTGAAGTCAAAAATTTGATTTGCTTCTTTATTGGTACTTGATCTTAATGCTAAAAATATTGGAGCTTGTTCTATGTTTTTGAAAATATTATACGAAATCACTATATTTTAAAGAATAGACCAGTTTGGAAATAGTCTTTGGAAATTTTATCTGCCCATTTTACAAGTTTTAATATTTTTCCAGATTGATATAACCGGGGATGATGATAGTGATGGATTGATGTCCTTTAGATTTCATTGCTGATAATCATAATAGTGATGATAGTGATGTATTGGTGTCTTTCTGCAAGGTGCAATCTTGGAGATGTCTTTGTTGTATAGTAATAAAATGTTCGAATGGATTGCTTGGGATGTGGTTCAATGGAGTGGTATACTTTACCCTTTTATTGGTGCTTGTTACCCCATGAAATATTTAGAATATGATTATGGGAATACTTAGAATCTTGAGCTTAAAATTTGGAGCGGCCATATTTTAGTCGGTGACTCTAAGCAGCCTTTTGGAAGGGGTAGCTGAATGTTTTCTCCACCCACTGAGTTTTTAGGGAGTTTCTTTTTCATTTGCACTTGCTGTTAAAATAGGATTATGTGAATAATTAGAATCTTGAGCTTAAATTTTGGAGTGGCCATATTTTAGGCGGTAACTCTAAGAAGCCTTTTTGAAGGGGTGGCTGAATGTTTTCTCCACCCACTGAATTTTTAGGGAGTTTCTTTTCCAATTGCACTTGCTGTGTAGTGTATTTTTTATTTTCAAAAACTACAGCAACTTGTAGTTTTGGATGTGGATTGCTAGAAAACAGATGTATAAAGCTGAAAATGTTAACCTCTTTACTGTAAATTATTTCAAGTTTCTATCAACAGGACTTTAACTTAGAAATTTCTAGTAGTTCCCATTCCATGGAACCATCTTGTTAGGTGTTTGAGAATGCAATGCCGAATTGTTAAAAGCTGATTATCTAGTTGCATTTTTTTGAAGTCTCAACTCTCAAGTGAAAGGTCATTTATTTAATCAGGATTAAGCCATCGGATGCTAGACTACATTCTTCTTTGACGCACTTGCCTTTAAATGCATGGTATGCTTGAAGCTATGTTCCATAGAGTTTCTAGTATGGTAGGAATGGGCCTTTGTTATGGCAAGGTTTTTGCTTGGATTTCGGGGAGGATAGGATATGAATTATGTGACATAAAATTACATTTGTATATGCATTTTTATTTATACATAAAGAATAAATAATACAACAAAAATATACAAGTTTAATAGCTCTTCATTCGTAAGATTCTTGTCACTTGCCATTCAAGAACTTTGCCTTGCACCAGCATATTTTCTAAATCCTCTTATGCTAGGGTCAATTTCACAAGCTCCAAACCCCATTTTATTTGCACAGCCATAAGTGGTAACACATAAAGGGTTGCTATCGTCGAGCTCCAAAGATATCAAATTGCAATTAATTACTTAATACTAATTAATGGAAATTAGGAAAAATATATCAAGGTAGAGTGAGAATTGTAACCTAGGATTCACCTTATACAGATGAAAACAGGGAGGATGCAGTGACCATTGCCATATGCCTCCGTCCTATGTTGCGAGAGACCTTCAATAATCTTATGGGGCCATCCCATCATGACGTAGGCACTTGCTTGCATAATCAATCTTTGGTATAATTAAATTTTGTTTCACTTTTCTTTTATTCTTGTGTTTATTTCCTTCTTTTAAATCTCCTTTTTACCTTCTAAAAAGGTGGAGAGTTAGCTTGCAGAATGAATATATCTGTGGTCACCAAGTGACTTAAGACAAATAAATTGGATTCTCAATTTGAGATGAGAAAATGTTTCATTTTGGGATGTCCCTGCATCAGCCAACAAATCAGCTGGCCTGTTTGTTTTTCTGTAATATTGAGCAAGGCTGACTCTTTGGAATATTTAATCAAGATCCATGGCCTCTTTGAGGATTGGGATCGGCTTCCAGCACAGAGTTTGACATTTATATGAGATATGATTATTGAGTCACATTCCACATCGAGGACCAAAAGGTTGGCTGGAGGGACAGTTTTAACTTTTAAGCCTTCCACCATGCCAATGGCTTTGCTTCATTTTTCATTTCCAAGGGAATGACTGCTGAAGCCTTATTTGATCTTACCATTGATTTCTACTTGCTTAGGGTTGTTGGAGACCATTATTGTTATATTATATGCAATGCCACAAATAATCGTGACAAGTGTAAGTCCTAAATGACATATGAAAATATGGCTGTCGTATATGAGCCATGAGGTCTTGAGGGAAGGAAACCTGTCCCCAAGTCCTTGAAACTCAAGGGTGTCCAAAATGAGGCTCAGACGGTACAGGGCACATCCCTAGGATACACTAGCTTGAAATCCTTAAATTTATTCAAAACAGTAATCAATAATGAAAATAAAAATGAAAAACATGGCATAACCTGTGTGTTGGAAATTTGTATGTGTTAGAAGTATCTTTGTCAAAACCTGTGAACAATTCATGTTTATCTTGTTGCTATTGTTAGTGGAATATAGAGATAAAGTGCATGATGCCTCATGCTGTTTCACAACGCTGCAGTATGGAATGTTATTCTGCACTCCATCCAAAACAATGTTAAACTTTGAGCAGAATGCAAGAAAATTAATCCATTGTTAATTCATCGTACAGCATTGTAAAATAATGGCAAGATGGATAGTTGACTTTTTGTTTGTATTGGTGCAAAAAGTTTTCTTGTGAGTTATTTGGCAAAGACTGATATTGAAATGCAAATGATAGGGGAAATTACATATCAGTTATCACATATAGTTTGCAGTAAGCTGGCTTATTGTAATTGTTATGCTAGGAGGCATTTATATTAGAGCTGGTAAAGCATTATCAAGTTTATTTGATCGTGTTCTACCGGTTCGATTATCTTCTGGGCTTTATAGGAAGTGGCGGTATGCCCAATCCTATGTCCTTTGTTAATGAAGTGTATAAATTGAATGCATTTTTGTGTACAGAGTCTTGAAATTACTGTATAAGAAATATGTTAATGTGATATGAGACATTTTTTGTTTTTTCTTGCATACTTATAGCTGATAACTTGTGGCAGGTTTCATGATCTTCATGTACTTTGTTGAGACATACCTTGATTTGCGGCAACATGTAGCTCTTAAGCTTCCCCATCTGCCTAAGCCTTTAGAAGGAG
Organism: Thuja plicata; assembly: GCA_018584345.1. Lineage (NCBI taxonomy): Eukaryota > Viridiplantae > Streptophyta > Pinopsida > Cupressales > Cupressaceae > Thuja > Thuja plicata. The sequence goes on from MU227130.1 coordinate 356,649, forward strand.
TGGTGAGCAGAGAGAAGTTTGAAAAGTCCAGGGCCTATAGTATTGACAAGAGGTTTGTTTCATCCCCTTTTCATGTTTCTCAAGCCCTTGATTTCTTGCTATCCTTTTTTTAAAATATAGATGATTATTTATTTTTGAAAGTGTTTCTGTGCATTAAATGAGGCTTGTGACGTACATGTGGGAATTCATACTTCTGTCACATTCTATATTTCAATGGGTAGATGTTACATACTTGTACATGCAATTCTACTTCAGTCATTTTCTGTTAAGAACTACTCTTGCAATATATTATTACTATCAGTGTCATTATCCTAGTCTGACCAGTATTTGACAATATATTCTGATTGCTTCCTGCTGCAGTCGCTTTCACTTTGTCCATGCTGCAGTAACAATCATTGCAGACTCTTTAATTTTGCTTTTTAGAGTACTACCATGGGTTTGGCAGGTATTTGTTTTGACAAATATACATATATCTCAATTTTTTTTATGTTTAAGGAATTACAGATATTTATTTATTGGATCATTATGGAATCTGAGCTATATGTATATGTATCTTCTATTGCCAAAAATATGCTTTCAGTTGTGTACATGCTACACATACATATCTTTAATTAAGTATGTGCTTTCAGTTATCCACATTGAACTTGGTTTTTACCCTAACAATACTTATTTTTGATTGCAGAAATCAGAAGTTGTAGTTTTAAAGTTAGGGTTGGATCCTCAGAATGAAATTATTCATACGTTGGGATTTTTGGCAGCTATTACTGTGTGGTCTCAGGTGTCATCTGAAACCTTTGAAATTTGCATTCATTGCTCTTATCTAGGGGTCGGCGTTGAGAGTAGCATTCTTTAGTTCTCTGTCACACACATTTTTCTTCTTTGTTTGTCTAGACTTTTGCAATATTGATTTTTCTTTTGAATAATGATAACATTCGTCACAAAATTTATAACTTTTACATAAATAATAATTTGCAGATATGCAATTATCACTTGAGAAGATATGTTGTTGACATTAGTAGAATTTAATGATAACATTCGTCACAAAATTGACAACTTTTACATAAATAATAATTTGCAGATATGCAATTATCACTTGAGAAGATATGTTATTGACATTGCTAGAATTAAAGTATGTAGTGATTTTTGTGTAGGACAAATTTTTAAGCTATTAAATATGCAATCATCATTTTTGAGTTTTCACCTGCTTGTAGTGTCATTCCTCTTCATAATTCCAATTGGCATTGTGTTTTCCTTATAAAGCAGAACTGAAGCAAGCACTTCCTTTTACTACTGATTGTGAAATGCCATTTTTTAAATAGGAAATAGGGTAGAAGCTGCGTCAGACTTTTTTAATGTGTTAGTAACGTGTCTTCTAGCTCAAGTTTTGTCACGTTGTACATTTTCATGTTTTTCTGTTTAAACCATAAATCGTAAACGTTTTAGACATATATGGAACACATTCATTTGTACTCATTCATTGTGTCTTTATGTGATCATATTGTTGTCAAAGGTATCTATAAATAAGGTGACATCCATGTGCGCTCAGTGGTAGAGCCTTCATATAGGTGTACTGCATTTGATAGTTTATTATTTACATAGACTGCCCTAAGAATGGGTTACACCATAACATTTGGAGGATAACCTAACATCCAGCCCAACTTTTACACACCTAATAAATCAGCAGGATATTATTTTTAAGATAATTTTAGATGATATTTATGACACTAAAATGAGAATTCTAATATTTTTTAAAATTACAAATGCCAGCTAAACTTAAAAAACAGATTGCACCTTGATAATTGACTACTAACCTTGCATATAATTTAGCTTTTATACTCCTTATAAATGGCTCACTAATTATGCTTTAGCCATTTAACTAAAATTCATTTATAAATGAATTGAGCTCCTTTTAAAACCATTTAAATAGGTGAGCTACTATTTGAAGTGAAGGGTATTAAGCATATTTAAATTAACTTTAATTAGAAAAAGCTAACCATAATTTATAGTGCAAAATTTAAGTTAGGACTCCTACCTATATGCACATCGAACCTGTACTTTTAAATATGAAAAGACTAATCCTAATTTACATCTTAAGTAATGAATAACTTGCTTTTCTTTAATGAGTTATAGCCCTGCTATTTTTAGAACATTATGAATAGATGGGCTATTCTTTACCTTTTGAGAATATTTTAATTTAATATCTTTGTTTCTCTGAGTTTTCAAGATAGAGTAATGCGGTTTTTTTTTGTGATCAAATAGCTCTGCCAGAGGGGGCAGCTCCCGTCTATACAATTTTGAAGATCATAATAAACAACATCAATCTGCATACAGGTGAAGGTAGCACAAGTGTACCTAATCATCCCGAGATCTAGTAGACGTACACAAAAGTCCATCATTTAGAGGCTCAGATACTCGATTTCAGGATGAAATCGGCCCATGTTAGTGCAGTTCAGATTGCTTCTGGTTCAAAAAATCACCCATAACCAACAGGCCTTCCTGTCCTGGAGAATCAAGCTTTCCAAATTTGGCCAATTTGAAGAGCTATTGAAAATTTTTTCTTCTGAATTTTCATCCATTGTAGCATTTGCTAGATAATCGGCTACCTTGTTTGCCTCCCGGTACACATGGTTGATTGAAAAGAAAGTCAATCTCTCCAAGTGTTGCCATATCCTCATAATCCAACCTTGGAGCTTCCCGCTTTTCACTGATTTTGCTTTGATGGCGTTCACAGTCACACACACCTGAGAGTCTCCCTCAATCTCTGTTTCCAGCAGGTTCTTGGTAATACACAACCTGAGGCCTGCTTCCAAAGCAGCAAGTTCTGCTTCATTGTTGGTGCCATCAGCAATCTTCTTCGACAGGCCCCAAACAATCTTACCACGGCAGTCCCTGTTAATACACCCAATGCTGTATTGCTCGGGATTGCCCTGACATGCACCATCAAAGTTCAATTTCAAGCGTTCACTGGGGGGCATACCCACTTGGCTGAAGGTCTTTTTTCTTTATCCTTTGGAGCAGGATTAACATAGTGTTTAGGAATTTTGAGCCCCTTCCAATTTTTCATAACTTCATCATCCCAAGTTGTGTGGATGGCATTGGCAGGGATGGGCACTTTGGCATTGAGAAGTTCTGTAATTCCTTCCTCAATGCAATTTAGTAGTTGCTCCACACATCGTTCAACATCTTGAAGTATGTGTCTGTTACGTTCCTTCCACAACTGCCATAGGACCATTGACGGGGATACTGTCCATATGTCTTTCCAAAAGGAATTGGATCTGGGGTGCGCCTAGCTCTTGACAAAGGCTAATGAATTCTCTTGTCTTGTCCCTTGCAATCCTAACTTTTCCATTAGCCAGTCCTAACAGCGGAAAGCCACCTTGCAGTTGAGGAGTAGGTGATTAGCATTTTCCTCGCTGGCTTTGCACATTGGGCACCAACTTGGCCCTTAGATTCCCACCAAGTGCAAACGATCCCCCGTTAGAACTTTCTTGTGCAGAGCTGTCCATGTGAAGGCACCTCCTTTGGAAGGATAGATTTGTCCCAACACAGCTTGACTGACCATTCTATAGATTCACGTCTCAGGTTTAGCATCTGATAGCCCAGTTTGTGTAATTGCCAGAGTTTGCCCCACACCAAATTATTTTATCTGGCGTTTGAGAGAGAAGGATTTTCCTATACCTTCTAGCTCTGCTCTTAGTTCTTCTTTGGCTTGATTACTCACCTCCTTTTCTTCCAACTTTTGCCAATCCTAGTCATATCCACCATCAGGGGATTGGAGAACCATGCCAACAACATATCTGCCATCCATATCAAATCCTAGTTGCCTCAAATTTTCCATTTCTATTAGTTGCCGGTATCCATTCCAAGAGTTGAGCCAAAACTTGGCCGGAGTTCCATTGCCAATCTGCCAAGTGATATGATCTGTTATCACCTGTTGACATGACCACATAAATTTCCAGATATGAGAGCCTGGGCGAGTGTTTGCAACTGTCAGGATCCTCTCTGGCTCGTTTGAGTCCAAGTACTTTGCCTTTAGGACGCGACACCATAGTGAGTTGGGAGACTTGTAAAGTTTCCATATCAGCTTGGCTCCAAGGCAATATTTTGGAGATCTATGTTTTTTTACGGCAGAACCACCATTAATTTTTTCTTCTCTGACTATCTCCCAACCAAGCAAAGGTACCCTGCGGGTTTCATTTGACCCTTCCCACATAAAATGTTTTAGTATTTTGTTGATGGTCCAGTTCCACTAATTTTGGTATCTTTAGGGTAGACATGGCATAAATCAGAACAACAGCTAATACAAATTTCAGCATTGTAAGCCTGCTTGATAACGTCAGCCATTTCCCCTTCCAGCTCACAACTTTCTTTTGACATGCTTCCAGTATTCCTTGTTAGTGTTCTGCCTTTGTTGCTCCTTGGAAGATTGGAACCCCAAGATAGGTACACGACACTTCCTTAATACTGAATCCTAATAAATTTGTGATCCGATGTTGAACTTGTCTATTTGTGTTGAAGAAGAATATGGCTGACTTCTTGTTATTTATTAGCTGACCGGATTTCTTAGCGTAGAGAGACAATACAGATTTGATTTCCTTTGCTTCAGCTATACTAGCTTCCCCAAAAAGCATTGTATCGTCTGCGAATTGTTGGTGTGTTAGAGGTTCCAAATTGTTCGCTATTGGGATTCCTTGTCGTCGATTAGTATCCTTCCTCCGCCTTATCAGCCTACTTAGAGCATCTGCCATAAGGACAAAGAGGAAGGGCAAGATCAGATCCCCTTGCCTGAGCCCTTGCGAGCTTTCGAAGTATCCACAAGGAGAGCTATTAACTAAGATTGAGAAATGAGCAGTCGATATGCAATCATATATCCAATCTAGCCAATCGCTTGAGAATCCAAAGGCCTCTAATACCTTCATCAGAAACCGCCAGCTTACCCTATCATAGGCCTTGCAAATATCTAACTTCAAAATCATCGCATTCTGTCTACTTGTTTGGATTGAGTGAATGACTTAATTGGCTATCACAATTCCCTCTGCAATTTCCCTCACCCATACAAAGCCCGTTTGGTCTGGAGAGCCATAGTTTTTGAGATAATTTTGTATATTGAGTTACACAATGAAATGGGATGAAAGTCAGCAAATGAGGTCGCGTCATCCTTCTTCCTAATTGAAGCAATGTGAGTGTTATTGATCTGTTTGAGCATACGTTTCTTCTTTCTATAGTCCTCCACCACCTCCCATACTTCATCACCTCTAAAGCCCCAACAATGTTGATAAAAGAGGGCAGGGAATCCATCTAGGCCGGGAGATTTATCCGGGTGCATCTCAAACACAACTTTTTGCACTTCTTTAGTAAACGGAGCCATTAAAATTGCATTCATTTCTTGCGTGATCAATTTTGGGATGACTTCAAGAATCTCAGATAAATCTGCCGGTTCAGATTCGTCCTTTGGATCCAAAAGGTTTGAGAAGTACCTTACCCCTTCAGCTTGTATCTCTGCCTCGCTGGAAAGCAGCCTTCCATCATTTTGTTGAATACTGTCAATCCGGTTATTGATTCTTCAAACTTTGGCCGTGTTATGAAAGAAGCCAGTATTTGAGTCCCCTTCTGTAAGCCATAGTTCCCTTGATTTTTCCAGCCTCTTCTCTGGTGTAAATTTTCTTGAAGGCATTCACTTCACCAGGTCATTATTAATTATAAGTTAGTCTCCTAGAATTTTCAAGACTCTACAAATCACTTAGGATCAAACTTCTTATGTAGACAAGGGGCTAGCATGCTTGTCATAGGTTGGAAAGCCAGGGTCTCTCTTACAAATTGTGGCCACATTTGTTTAAGTATATAATGATCTGTCACATATATCTCTCCAAGATCAGGAGAGTTAAATGTACTTAATATTTGCTAAAAAACATCTCCAACAATTTGGTTTTCAATCTCTTGCCCTGTTCTGTCTTGGGCACTCCCAGCTAAGTTTACTCCTGAATATAAATTATAATCTGAAAAGGTGACTGCAATGTAGGCATCCCCTCCAGTAATATCAAATAAGATTGAAATCCTGACATGACAGGTTTGAGGACTTCCTCAAATTTAAGATTGAATTGATGGCACTATGCTAGTCACAGATAATATTCGACTCTCTTTACTGTTACATGTTTGCATCAATCAATTTTTCCAGTGTTTTTGAATACATTCTTCTTTAAATGCAAAGGAGGAGTTCAATGGATGTGCATGAGGTGATTTTCTGGCAATTTTCTTGCTGCCCTGTGCACACAAGCTGCATTTGTAACTATCTGCGCAATAATGGTGTGGCAAATCTCATCTATTGTATCTCTCAAAATTTGAAACTGAAAATTGGCATCCTTTTGCTTTCCAAAACAGTAAGATTCCTTAAGGAAATATGAGTTTACCTCACATGAGACAATAATATTTGATGTGTGGGCAATGCCTAACATCTGTCCATCCTGATCTGTCCACAATAATAGAGTGGCCCGTTTTCACACATGTCTCCTACTTGTTCAACTCAGATATCTTATGCAGATTTGACTTGTTTGAGCAGACATCAGGGCTTATCTTAGATATGCTCTTTTATTGCTAGAAGATTCAAAAACTGCATGTCAATGGTCCATCTCTCATATTGCAGACATCTTTCAGTTGAAATGCTATGTCAAAGGAAATTCTATTATGCCAAAAATCACATGGGACTAATATTTGGTCCATTCGTTATTGCATTGCCGTTTGAGTGGAGCATAGGGAAGCCAGAATGGAACCTTTGTGAATAATGCCAAATTCTTCTACTCTAACAGTTAACCAAAGTTCCATAGTAACCTGAATGATTTCTTTGATTTTATTGCTACAAAGTGTCGTTATTGGGTCAATATATGTTGTACACTCGAGATTGGCAATAAAGGAATGATCAGAAAGAATGAAAGATAGAATGAAAAGCAATGAAAGCTGGTATAGTCATATTCTGTTAACAAATGTTGCATATGTATAATTCCTCCGGATGATACAAACAATAATTGTTTTTGATGATCTAGAGGATCATTTATGAGAAATCCTAAATCCTATGTCCACTAAATGTACTAGTGTTGAGAATCCCAAAAATGATGCACGGCATGAAGTGGCATTGACAGATCATATGGGCTCTCAGTTTTTTAATTTTCATCATGCCTTTATTTTAGAATATTTAATCCTCAAAATTATAATTTACATTTATTCTATCCTTATATAACATAATGCTCTTATATGATATATTTTATGTTTGTTATATGATCTATAGTATTTGTATAATTCGTCCATATATTTTTATACATTTTGTAACTTTAATTTACAGTTTTTCTATCTAATACCTGCCTATGATGTATAAATTTAAATATTACATGAATGATAGAACAGAATAAAGTGAAGTCTAAGCGCCTTCCAGTGCGGAATGCAGATCATATAATGCTCTAGTCTATAACATAGATATGGAAATGAAGTGGGCTCCATCCTGATCTGTCCACAACTTAGTTACCGATTCGCTGGCATTAAGGCTGGATTCGCGGACAGATGCTCAGGGATGCGGATTCGGATCCAGATGCCCTGTGGATGCGCTCATGAAGCGCATCCAGGGCCCCTGGATGCTCTCTGGATACGTTGTAATGCATCCAGAGAGCATCCGGGGGCCNTGGATGCGCTTCCTGTTATATAGAAAGGACATAAATCAAACTTTAAGATACCAGTCCAAATTTGTGGCTGATGCTTTCCAGTGTTTTCCATTCCCATTCTAATAATGATGTAGACAAAAAATGACTAATATTACTTGTAATTGATATTCTCAGTACTGTTATTCTAGCAATCAAACTCTTAATATATGGTAGTCAATCATAATGATGCAGGCATAAGATTTCCAGTAAAGCACGGCTCAGAGAAAATATCCAGTTTTAAGAACATAATTAGTGTGCCACAATGTTCTTTGATGTAATTCTCATTCGATATCATTTCTGACCACCATCAGAATAACTTCAGACATTATATCCCTCAATCTATTTTAATTTTTACTCCTTTAAGCCCTGATTTTCTACCAAGCTTTACTCAGTGATCCCTGATGGCCCAGTGAATAGAATCACTTAATAAGATAAAATTAATAATGTATATTCAGTAGAGTTCTTCCCAAAAATATGTTTAATTTTCTCAAGTACAGCCAAGGGTATATATAAACTGTCTGCATATGGAATCAAAGCCATCTGCTTCCTTAAAAACAGCATCTTAAATGTGAAGCCAGATCTTTTACAACTGAGATGATGCTGTATTGCATTGGAATCGTGAACATAGACGTATATGATATGGCTTACTAGTTATTTGAATATTTGTGAACTATCAATTGGCATTGCCATTTAATATTTATCTTGATCAATGATGAAGTATCATACTATCAAATGATTTAATTTTGTATATTTCTTGCATTTCTTTGCATATATATATAAATATATAAATGCATCCAAAACCCCCCAATTTTTTTTTTCGCACATCCACGCACCCGCACCTGCACCCGAATCAGTAACTTAGGTCCACAATAATAGAGTGGCCCGTTTTCACACATGTGTCCTACTTGTTCAACTCAGATCTTATGTGGATTTGACTTGTTTGAGGAGACATCAGGGCTATCTTAGATATGTTCTTTTATTGCTAGAAGATTTAAAAACTGCACATCAAGGGTCCATCTCTCATATTGCAGACATCTTTCAGTTGAAATGCTATGTTGAAGGAAATTCTATAATGCCAAAATCACATGAGACTAATATTTGTTCCATTCATTATTGCATTGCCATTTGAGTGGAGCATAGGGAAGCCAGAATAGAACCTTTGTGAATTGTGCCAAATTCTTCTACTCATAACAGTTAACCAAAGTTCCATTGTAACGTAAATGATTTCTTTGATTTTATCTGCTACAAAGCATCTTTATTGGGTCAATATATGTTGTACTCTCAAGATTGGCAATAAAGGAATGGTCAGAAATAAAATAATAATGAAAGATAGAATGAAAAGCAAAGAAAGTTGGTATAGTCATATTCTGTTAACAAATGTTGCATATCTATAATTCCTGTTGATGATACAAACAATAATTGTTTTTGATGATCTAAAGGATCATTTATGAGAAACCCCATGTCCACTAAATGTACTAGTGTTGAGAATCCGAAAGATGATGCATGACATGAAGTGGCATTGACAGCTCATATGGGAACTCAGTTATCTAATTTTCATCATGACTGTTTATTTTAGAACATTTTATCCTCAAAATTCTAATTTGCATTTATTCTATCGTTATATAACATATGCTTATATATGATATATTTTACGTTTGTTATACAATTTATAGTATTTGTATAATTCTTCTATATATCTTTATGCATTTTTTAATTTTAATTTACTGTTTTTAATCTAATACCTGCCTATCATGTATAAATATGAATGATAGGACAGAATAAAGTGAAGTCTAAGTGCTTTCCAGTGGGGAATGCAGATCATATTATGCTCTCGTCTATAACATAGATATGGAAATGAACAGGGCTATAACTAGTATTGTAGGCTTGTAGTCTCCTAAATAACCCAGTACATGGTAAGAAGCAGAGAAGCAATAATCTGCAAAAAATCGCGCTTATACCTGAATAATTGCAAATCATGGAGCCAGCCGATTCTTTCCCTGAAAAAATCCCAATTTGTTAAAAATTTGATGACCAATTGTTGACTCAATTTTTCAATGCTTTTTAATTTTTTTGCATTTAAATTGCATCAAAATCATGTTTAAATCCATAAAAGTGGCAAAAGAATGTGCAAAAATTGTTGCAAAAACCCGCAAAATCGTATAAAAATTCACAAAATTACCGAGACAATCAGAAATAGGGCCGATTCCAGGACAAAATCAAAGTCAGTGCAAAATTGGTGTGGAAACAATTTATTAAGTTGTCTTAGTTTTCTTTTTGATCTCTGGAAAATCCTAAGCAGAGGAGTGGGAGGAGCAATGACGATCATCAACTGAATTTGAAAGGGCCGCAATCATCCTAAATCACGGGGTGCGTGTAAGATAGTGTCAAAGCAGCTGACAAATTTGCTCTAAATCGCGGCTTTGATATAACTCGAGCTCCCTACATTCCTTGCCCCATGGATTCTGATGTGAACATGTAGATAATTAATATTATACACTAATTTTAAAATTATAACTATTTTGCACTAATATAGACGACTTTGACGGGGAAGGAGCGAACCTCTATAGTCCATAATTAATATTATGAAGTAGTTTTAAAATTTAAATTATTACTTGCTATCGATATATATTTATAGTTATATAATAAATTATAAATTAAAAAATTGTAATATTTATAATGCATACATTTGATTTTTAATATATAATTAATATATTCATTTTTTAATATGTGATTTTTAAATTTTAATTAATATATTTAATTTTATTATTAACATTTGTCTCTACCTAAAATGGTAGTTGCAAGCTAGGTATTGCCAAAACTAGTGGCTTGCTAATCTTTTACTTCAACTAAACAAATGCCTTTTCTTGTATTCTACTTTAGATAAAGGACTTACCAATTGCCCTTCTGGAATATAGTGCATTGCAATTGTGGAATATGATTTGATAAGCCTTCTCAAATATTGAACTACCCTCACAAAACTCCTTTCCTCTATTGCGATGAAAGTCTTGGTCCACTTCAAAATGGCTTCGACTTTTACTAAATTCCTAACAGTAGCTAGATCACTGTCTGGTAAATTTTGATCTCAGTTACTTCATAAGCTTTAGCTATCTCAAACTTAGACAACTATGTGGTGACTGCCCTCTTAAAAAGTCTGATAGATGTTGATCTCAGTTACTTCATAGACAGCTAATATTTGATCTTAAGACTTAGGCAACTATTTGTTGAATGCCCTCTTAAAATGTCTGATAGATGTTGATCTCAGTTACTTCATAGACTTAGCTAATATTTGATCGCATACTTAGACAACTATTTGGTGAATGCCCTCTAAAAGGTTAACTGAATATTTGACTTTGTAATCAGCAACATGAATGTAAATGACAAAAATCTATTTTCTACATTTCATGGGTTAAACTCTATTTTATTTGCTCTCTATATTTCTATGTTATTGAAAATGCCCTAAAGTTTTAAAATATAGATTTTGTCTCTTTTTCTACAAATTTTTATGTTTTACTTTTTTTTTTTAAAATCTGTTTTTTTCCTGATTTTTTCAAAAAAGCGTACTTCTGATTTGCCTATATTTTCCCCAGATGATTTTTGCCACTAATACAAATGAAAGGTCAAATTGAATTGTATAATAAGTTCTCAATTTTTTTCATTTCCTTGTTTTTGTTGTATCAGAATTGTATATTTCAGCATTAATCAAAGAGGGCTCACATAGTTGTTATACTATATGTCAACTTAACATTTCTGGTCATCAACTTCTTTATTCTTTCTTTTCTATTTTTGGGACAAGATTAATAGAATAAGATTCACATGATTGAGGTCATAATACTTATCAACTTTGGATTTTTTGTTAGCATGTAAGTTCAGGACTTTAAACATGTAATTTGTGTCTTGATTCCCAATCAACAATACCAATGGTTAAAGATATATCAACTATCTGTTATATGGGAAAGAATGTATAGTACCTTCTAATTGCCACTGAAAGTGATGAAATTAAAATATTTTGCAAATGTTAGTATTTAGTATTTACATTGAATCTTGTCTAAGGATTGACACCCCTTGATTACTCACAAAACGCCATAATTTTAGTTTTGTTAGCATGACACCGGTTTGCAGGTGAATGTGATGAGATAATTTGGATACCTTTTTACTTTTTAGGGATGTTTGTTAGTAATCTTTAAACAGAACTTTGATGAGTATTTTCAGTATCTACTACCATTTTCTTTTTTCTATGTAGCTGTGTATAATGTTTAGAGAATGAACGCTAGTGCAGATGATTCTGAGGCAAATGCTTCAGTTCCATTCTCTACCAGGAGTTGATGAGAACTGAAATCTTCATAGGAATTTATATAGTTTATTTTTCGATTTTACTTGAGTCATAATCATAGCCATAAGATATTCTTGAACATAATCTGATTGGTGTTATGTGTTTGGTTGCAGTTTACAGATCTTCCCTTCTCATTGTATTCAACTTTTGTCATTGAGGCTCGACATGGGTTTAATAAAGTTAGTTGCAATCTCTTTGATTCTCTCTCTTGATATAAATCTCAATTATTCAGTTTATAGAATCTGGTACAGGCCATCTACTCAACATAATATATTTTGGATAAACATTAAAATATTTGGGTCTCTAACAACTGCTTTTCTTTTGGTAATTTTTTATAGTTAATATACTGTAAATTCTTAAGAACTAATTAAGACCTTGTTTTCATGTGATTCATAACAGCAAACAATTTTGCTATTTTTTAGAGACATGCTCCTTAGTTTGGGTCTTATGATTTTGCTTGGACCACCAATTGTTGCTGCAATTGTCATAATTGTCCAGGTATTTGTATTTTTTATCGTTTATGCACTGTGTGAGGTTTGAAGTTCTAATCATATAGAATGACAGGAACTACATATGCAAATCTTAGACAGGCAGTCCCATTCCTGTCCATCTTTCTGGCTTTATAAATTCACTGACAATATAGAGTGCAATATTCAGTTCCTTGAATGTCTTTCAACTGATAATGTAGGTTTATTCATATTTAATTCTTGAATAGCTTTATCAAGAATTCCTGCATCCTTATCCAAACTGCCACATTTATGGGACAGGTATGGTTTGATGAGGAATTTTATTTTTGCCCTTATGATGATTTTTCTTTGTTGCAGAAAGGAGGTCCATACTTAGCAATCTACCTCTGGGGATTTATGTTGGTTTTATCAATTGTGATGATGTCTTTATACCCAGTTCTTATTGCTCCACTCTTCAATAAATTCACTCCTGTGAGTATTAAACAATATGCTCATCTAGACAGAAATTTTATAAGGACACTGCTTCATTCTTCATGATGCAAAATAATTTAAAATTCTTTTTCTCAAAAGACTGGAAAATGATGAAAATTTTCTGACATCTGGAGTTTGTATTCTGTGTAGCTTCCAGAAGGAGAGCTCAGATCAAATATTGAGAAGCTAGCATCATCTCTTAAATTTCCATTGCGGAAGCTCTTTGTTATTGATGGATCAACAAGATCGAGTCACAGCAATGTGAGACTGTAGCCTTTCTATTACAATATTTATTGGAACTCAGGCTGATATGTTTTATAGTTAATATTTGAGCTGCCTACATTAGTATGCCTGGATATCAAATGACAAGGATAATAAAGAGAGACATATTGCATGGTTGGTTTTAGTAATATGCTGGCTTAAATTTTAAAAAATCAAAATAGTGAAATTTTCACATGTTTGGGTGCGCTACCTTTTCAACAAACAGTTTGCATGCAATTTGTATTGATGAATTTCTGATTGCAAGTGTTTATGACAGATTGTCTAGAGTATTTGGAACATATTTGTGTTGCAAGAAAATCATTTTAACATATAAAAAGTACTGAGGCCCGAGGGCATTATAACAAACATTTGTCATTCAAACGTCATGACTGAGATTGATAAATGACGGACTTAGTAACTTGCTGTTCAATACAGTATATAATGTTATAAACGTTTGGCTTTCTGACCATTTTTGACAACCAATTTAACACTTAACTGCAGCAATTAATGGTACACAGAACACACAAAGAGGTTGGAGTCTCTTCCCAAGTCAACTATACTCCTCTTTGCCTGTAGATTTTTTAAATGTCTGTGCCAATTTTCAGAGGCTTCCTTTGTATCACACAGAAGTTGCAGCAATTCAGTTTCATTCCTACACCACTGTTGAGGTGATGGTGGCCAGCAGATAGTCTCCCAAGACTGACAACTGCTATCTAAATTGCATTGCCTTTAACTGTTAGGTGTAATGCCCAACTTGGAGGATATTATATCTCCCATGACTTGGAATTCAGTTAATCTCAGCCAACAATATAAAGACACACACCCAACATGTATAATATTCACGCCTGGCAATATCCAACCACAAGAGGCATGGCATCAATCAAGGGTGTTACAGTGAACTTTTTGATGGACCGACACTTGTCCAAGGGGTACAGCAGCCTCTGAGTTTTTATTTCTGATGATTCAGCATAAATATTTCAAATCAGCTTGCCACCTCCTCCCTAAAAACCACAAAAGTGAGAAAGAGGCTGTACTTCATATTTGCTTGGGTTGTTGACAAAATGAAAGTTGAGGGAAGAGATATGTGAGGGTCCCACAACCATATTCATCTCACTTTCTATGCTAATAGCTTCCATGTCCTATCCAATAGGTGCTTTGTAGAAAGGACGCGACTATGTATGATAAAATATACCTTAAATAAAATGTTATTCCCATACTTGAAAAACTCGGACTGGGCAATAACTCAGCTGACCCAAAATATTTGAAAACTCAGGACTCGCCAAAAACTTGGCGAAAAAATTGGCACTTTTATCAAACATTTGAAAATATATAATTTCTTAAAATAGTTTTAAATATACTATATTCTGTAATTATAAATATATGAAACTAATATGAATAAATTAATAATAATAAAAATAGATTTATAAACCTAAATATAGGTTCACCGTATAAAATTAATAAATACATAAATATATGAAACTTATATAGATTTATTAATACATCTAAATTTCTAATATATAAATTTATGAACATTGAATACGAGATTTAATATAAATATTAGAGATGTGATATTTTTAATATTAGCAATGTATAACTATAAATTTATGAATAAACAGTGGGCCTGAAAAATGTTGTCATGGTAAGTAATGGGCTCAAGCTACCATCACAGTCTTCGAATCTGTTTTCACGGGCCTGACAAAGAAAAACAAGCTACTTCTCTCCTGCTGTCGCAGCTACAGGAAAAACATGTTGCAAATAAGTTAACGAAAACCCTAAAAAATGCCTATTTCACTTTATGCATCCGGCTAAGTTACTTTTATTGCTGGTTTTCTGAGAAAAATATTGTGCGACTTGGTATCTTTTAACCAAAAAACACCCGCGATTTTTTCCTAATATCGACGCCAATTTATTGTGCGATTGAATCGCTTAGGTTTGTGAATCACGATATCTGCAATTTTTT
This sequence comes from Thuja plicata, assembly GCA_018584345.1. NCBI lineage: Eukaryota > Viridiplantae > Streptophyta > Pinopsida > Cupressales > Cupressaceae > Thuja > Thuja plicata. The sequence goes on from MU227130.1 coordinate 371,823, forward strand.
TTTTTTTTTTCAACTTATTCTATCAATCCCTTTTTAAATTGAAATCTCCGAAGAACTTCTAAACTATGGATTTCTTCAATAATCTTCTCAAATATATTATTTATTTGTGTATTTATGGATGCGCTGATTGCAATTGCAATCATTGAATTCCCATATATCGAAAAATGCATTTGTTATTTTCCTGCAAATCTAAATAAATTTGTTTATTCAATTTGCTCCAAAATTTTGCTAAACCTGAATCGTTTTGGACACTAGCAAACACTGTATGAATTCACCAAAGATTGGTTAAGTGGGTTTTCGTCTACAAAACCAATATTTGCCTTAGGGTTATCATCCTAAACAGAATAGCTGAATCACAACTCAAACTCCCACAGAGGGTTTCTCCAAAATGAACAATCCAGAATTCCTTTTATAACCCCTCTTGGAACTTTCTGGAATTTTAATTTTAAAAATCAGTTTTAAAATATTAAATTTTAATTCTTTTTGCCATATAATTGACTTTATAATATATATTTTTTTGCTCTAGATAAAGTCGCTTTATTAAATAAAGAATTCTACTTATAAACATAATTAATCAAATACAATTTGCCTTGAAATTTTAATTTAGACAACTTAATTTAATTAAATTCAATTGCTTCTCCTCTGCAACCCTGGGCTGAAAACAGAGAGATTACAGTGAGTATTTTTGAGTTGGTCCTGAAATGCCTGTGCATCATATATTTAAATCCCATTCTAAAATCTGGTTGACCATCTTGGTAGCCAACTCAACGTCCTGATGTTTTGATATAGAATTAATGATAAAAAGAAGAAAAATATGTCTTTGGGTGTGATATCATTGAGTCTTCCATATTGATCCTCTTCCAATTTCTGGTATTGCTACTGAGTAAACATTTTTTTTTCTGTTAATGTTATTAGCTGTTTTTGTTACATTTCTCTGTACATTTCTGGAATAACCTGTGAGGTAGTACAACACCACATGACTATCCTTGGTAAACTAAACCTCTGGGCACTGAATATCAATTTTCATCTTGTTCCTTATCATCTTGAGTAGGTTGAGGGTTTGAGCTTCCTTCACATGCAACCAACTCCTTTTGCTACGATCCATCCTACATCCATTGTATTTAATTTTCCCCAAAAGGTTGCTCTCTTTTTCTGTACTGTACTTCATGAATTCGTTTGCATGTTAAGATTATAGGTTCCCAAGTTTCTTAACAAGGGAATCCATGGATGTTATCATCTCATCCATTGGTACAGGGATAAAATTCACAATGCTAAACATATTCAATTATAGTTATTTTTAAATTCAAATATTCCATAACTCTTTCACCATATCATATGTTTTCCTAAAGTTTAACCTCTTTCATTATTCTTATGTACATCTTTACTTGTTTATTCTCATTTCCAACTTCCTTCCTTTCCCATCTAGCAGTGAGTATCTTTCGGGCTTCTACCCAAGCTAATTTATCCTTTCCTCATGGCTGTCCAATTAATTACTTGTTTGACTTTTTAAGTTTAGTGTTTAGAAAACCTTCCACAAATAGAGCTATACGAGTAGAACCCCACCATGGTATTAACTCTTGCTTCCCAAACTATGACTTGTAGCTCTTGCAAAATATAGAATCACATATAACATTCAAGTTAGAATGCTTACCTTTTCTGCTTCAACTCCCATTCTCTTATCTCATTTTGATAGTGAAGATGTTTTCTCTTATTGCACCATGTCATTGAATGGGTTCCAATTTTGAATTTGTATTTTCCCACCGTAATTTTGGTCCAGCTTCCTAATTTCCATTTTCCAACCTTTGTGTTCACTGGGTATCAGCTTTTGACCTTTTCTTTCTCTGGATTGTTTGTCAAGGTACAAATCATCCCTGCCTGAATCCAAATTTTGGGTCTTCTCTCTCCATCAAATGGAGTAGTAATTGCAAGGACGAACTACTCAAATTTGCCTAACACCATGCTTAGAGGACAGTAATAAGGGTCTCATCCTTCAGGAAAAACTTAAATAGCTTGGGATGGAAATACCTCCGAAGGAATTTTTTCACTGTGGTTGAGTTGGAGAACAAGTTATGGTTTCTGAACAACAAAGCAGTAATAAGGAAATTTATGCAGGCTTTTCTCAGACAAAAATACCGAGTGCCTGGATTCAAGAAATCTGAAAACCCACTGAATGAGTAGATATTTTTGATGATGGATACGGGTTGAATAGTGGCCATTTTCCCAAGACTGTCTTTCAACTTCTAAATGCATGCACAATTGTTATCAATAATCCTGCAGTAAAAGTTTATAATGTATCCAATGTCCATCACTTGCCATAGAAACCTACTTTTACAAATGCAAGAATCTAGGAGTCGTGCGTTTTTCATACTTGATCATCTTTATTTGAAGATTCAAAAGAAGAGTGATACAATAGTGGGGTTGTAAGAGAGTGCTTTCTTTTATATTTATTAAGAAAGTCCTGGTCTTTTGACAGTGGCAAGGAATACATTTTGAGCACTTGCAATTTTAAGTGTGTAGGCACTTGATAGATTCAACCCTCTTATTCACTCCCTTGTTTGGCTATTTTCTTGCTGCCCATTTGATATTTGTTGATATATTGGCATTTATTTTATTTGTATGTGAACAGCAAAATTATGACAAGGCATTTGCATTTATTAAGAGATAATAACACAAGCACAGAAGAATCATTATCGTAAGGATTTGCATCTAAAATTGTATCTTGTTGTGGTTTGCAAACAAGTATGATTTGATTTTTATTTTTTTTAAGGAAGATTAATTATTTTCCCCCCTTTGACAGGCATACATGTATGGTTTTTACAATAGCAAGCGGATTGTGATATACGACACCTTGATTCAACAGGTAGCTATATTTTGATGATAGTTGTTTGAAGTTCCAATTAGATAAATTATAATTTATTATGAACTACTATTAAATTGTAAAAGTTCCTGCGAAGATTAACTGCTTGCTGGGAGGTGGCTGAAATTCCATGGGGCTTCTAATGTGATGAATCTCCTGGAATAAAATCTTTATTGCAGGGTTCTTCCAGGGAGCATGATTATTCTGCATTTAATTTTAGAAAATTTAACATCTGCATACTATTGGATTTTTTTACCAGATCGTGGCTACACATGCTCTTCCACTTTCAAGTCATTTAAGAGTTATAACTAGGCCAATTCGAGTTCTAAAATATTATTCAAGCCAATTTCTATGCTTCTCTTGGCCGTGGTGTTACTTTCTAAAGTTTGGGTTATTTTTGCACATTTTGCTTTCCAAGCCTAACCCATATCATCATTCAGTATGCACTATGCAGTGAATAGGCTATTATAATTTATACTTATAGTAATAGATTAATTGTATGGCTATATTCTATTTTTTAAGTTATGATTTTCATCTGAGTTCTCATCCCCACTCCATCAGGAGTACCATTTTAACCTTTTGTCAGAAAGTAGAATACTACCATCATACTTATACCTCAGGGTTTCATACTACGCATGTGTCGCATAAAAATCTTGCTCTTTTTTTCTGTCATTGCAATCTCTCGTTTTTAATTTCTGCTCCCCTTCTTCTGTGCCCCTTTCTTCTAGTTGTCACACACCTTTCACTACCTTTATTATAATTCCTCTTTCCTGGTGGGGGGGTGTAGGCTTGATAAGCTTTTATTGATTTGTGGCTATGCTTTTACTTTAGGCAAGATCCTCTGCCATCCATGGTTATTTTTGTTTAGCTTTTCTTGACAAACATTCAGTACTTTCTATTGGCATTTATTTTTCTTCTCGTATCATTTACTAAAGGAATAAATTGCTTTCTGCAGTGTCCTCACGAGGAGGAAGTGGTTGCTGTCATTGCTCATGAACTGGGGCATTGGAAGCTCAATCATACAATGTATTCCTTTATAGCAATGCAGGTAATTATGATTGATAGACCAAACTTGAAGTGAAACATTGTTTCAGTGAAGCTTTCAAATGTAGTGCAGTTTAGTTTGTTTTTATTGAGAGTTTACTAAATTTGACCAAATCAACATTTTTGTAAGAAACTTATACACATCCACCTCTACTTATTTTCATTTGAAAGGAAATTTAGAAATGGATATTGGAATATGTAATGTGTACTTTTGAAGAATAAAGTTGATCAATATCGACATGTTTTCACAAGGCAGGGTTGCCATTGTTCTTTCAACCTTATGCTTTCTAATGTAGGGCAGACTTTGGAAATTTTATTATTGAAGAATCAAAGACAAAATAACTGTTGGCAGGAGGATGATTTATTTAAGGAACTTCAATTAAACTTGTTAGTCAATAAAATATATTGAGATCTTGCAACAGGTATCAGAGTGCTACAATGTCCATGCTTCTCCATCCTTCAAACCACATCATATTAGATCTACACTCTCTAGCCATTATTCACGATCCTTGTCATCTATCCACACCATCTCTAGGAGGCTGTGATTTCAAAATGCAACTGTCAACCTAGCTTTATGTTGGCTATTTCTCAAGAAACTTTTGAGGTTCAAAACAACGAACCATAGTTCAAAATATCGTTATCAGCAACTTATCGCCAAGGGCAAAAAAAAAATATCGGGAAAATATCGGAGATAAATCGGCAACTTATCGGCAAAGATATCGGGAACTTAAAAAATTGCTTAAATTTAATTTGAAATGCATTTTTTTGCAAATTGCTCTAAAACACTGCAAATCACATCCCTTCAAACCCTTATTTCCTCTCACAAACACCAATTTGCAAACAAGGAAATGTGAAATAACCGCTTTTTGGGCTGTCAGTCCCTATTAGCAGACTGTGGCCGATATTTTGGTGAAATATTGCAGATATTTTGGTGATAAGTTCATGTTTTTTCGGCGATAAGTTTGAAACTTATCTGCGTTATGTACTCCGTGATAAATTTATGTGTTTTATTGCGGCCTCCAACTTATCGCGATAACTTTACTTATCAGCGATATATCTGCCATATTTTAATCTGGTCCAGGAGTGACCATAGCATTACCTCATCACTTGAAATGCTAGAGTCCTTGATGTTACTGCTTATGATTTCATTGCCTTTATGACTGATTTCATAATTTGCAAGTCTATCTTCTAATTTGTTGCCCTCTTTTGACAAATTTCGTTTATGTGTATGAGTTCAAATTTGATAATTTGCCATGCTTGCTCCATAATTTTCTTTATCTTCCAGCTTACTGATCTCTTGTTCTTGAGCACATATACTATGAGCTTTGAATTACCCTCAATTATGTTGTCCTTGATATTGTTTGCTTCACATACATGAAGGCTGAGAGGAATGGCTTGTGCTTCATTGTTAGTTCCATCTACTGATGACTTGGAGGCCACCGAAATTTGAAACCATCCTCTTATCACCATTCTTGATGACACAACTGGCCCTTAACGCACTCAGGTTGCCCTCCTTAGGTTCACATTGGGTCCTCGCAAGTGCATCTGGGCATGTCTGGGTACACTCAAGAATGACAAGGAAGAATGAAAGCTTAGTATTATATCTGGTTTGTATGCTTGTTTTTTAAACAAGTTAAATTTGTTTGTTTTAACGTTTTGTTATTAATAAGTCAAATTTAGGGTTTAGGTTTGCTTTTTAAGGTTGACTATTCAATTCTAGTGGTCAAAAAGAAAATAAAATTAAAAATAAAAAACAAAACTATTTTGGGTGTCCAATTCTATCTAGGCTCACCTTACTTCCTCTCAAGTGCATCTGTGTATGTCTGGGTATTCCAGTGGTCAAAAAGCAAAATTAAAATTGAAGTTAAAAACAAAAATTTTCTGGGTGCCCAGCTTTGCATATGTTCGCTGTGGGTCCTCCCAAGTGCATCTGGGTATGCCTGGGTATACTCTGCATCACACCTGGGTATGCCTTTGTACTCTCTGCAGCATGCCTGAGGGCTCTTAGAAAAACCTGTAGTAATCTGCAAGGAACCTGGACTTGGGTCATTTTTTGATTGAACTGACAACTTAGTGTATGGGATGAGTTGAATTGTTGCCAAAACCATCAGCTGTGCCCTCTTCCATCATAATGAGTTCGTATGCAGTTGAATATTTTGAATGGGTTTAACTGCAATTAAAAGTGGAACTTAGATTTTTTTTCATTTTTCATCCTCTTTTTGACATGAGTGTTTAGCTAAATGTCGTTAAATATCTTCCATATTAGAAAGATTTTGGTCCTCACCTTCGTTAAGTTTTCGAACCAGAATACAAGAACACAATATGCAGAAATACAATAACAGAAGACACAAATATTTACCCCGGGAAAACCCTCCTACTCGGGGGAAAAATCAAGCCACACCTGACAAATTTATCCTTTATTGAATCATCAAAACATGCAATACACTGCTTCACAAGCTAAGTTAGATGAATGACTTCTTCATCAAGATTTGATATCACATAACAACCATTAGTAGTACGTCCTTATAGCATTAGACATCTACTGAATATAACCTTCTCCTTTTAATCACAGAGCATATACAAGACTTATCACATGGAGATTACATATAGAATGGTATATTGCTGAATAATCTGAACCAACCCATCACTATCCCAATAAAGTATATTGACCACAAGACACTTCAGCTCCAAATCACAGCGATAATCAACATGTAATGTCCCCTTTTTCAGGCACATTATTTCTGTTGCATCGTTAGCCGTTTTATCTTGGCTCGATAGGCTAACCAGGGCTTGACTGGGGTCAGTATGATATTTGGCCCAAGGAATTCCAGTTTCAGGCCAACCTGAGTAGTTTTCGCAGGGTTTCCAGATACTTACTATTTATAGTAAGTCGACAGAGTTCAGTCTTAGTGGCATTTCAGTATTGGACTTGGAGCGCATCGCCGAGAGCTTTCCGGCAAGCTATCACATGTCCTCTTCCGAGTTCGTTTGGTCATCCGTTTTAATGCCAGAACATTTCATACTTTATTATTAAATGGATGTATTACTTTAAAGTGACAAAAAGTGGGAATATGAAAAGATAGAGAAGGGAAACTGAAGTCACAACTGTTGCTTTAAAAGAAGTAATGGAGACTCATTTGAGATATGCTTAGTTTATGAATTCATTTTCTCTTGGAGAATCCAGAGAGCTCCCAACTTTCGATTCTGAAACCTGAGGACGGAAACCTTCAGGCTTTCTCGGTGGATTGGATGGAAATCCAGTTCATCTCTGTGGTGGACTCGCGACGGAGTTCACTATTGCGCTTCCAGGTTCTTGTTATTTGATATTCTGTTGCATTCTGTAGTTCGGATTTGGATCGAGAGAAATCCCACTGTTATTGTATTGTTGTTGTATAATGCAATAATATTTGCTAAGGGTTTTAATGGAATATATTGCTGGTTATTGTTGTTGAATCATTGGTTTATTGCATGCATTTATTGTTTAAATCTGCATGAGATATATTTTTGGAAATCTCGGGAACATACCGGTTTGGGACATTTCAGTGGTACCAGAGCTAGTTTTCCTGCCAGCCTGTGAAGTTATAACAGAGACAAATTTACAAAAAGGATTTATTAGAGCTGGTTTTCCTACCAGCCTGTGATGTTTCAGAAATATTCTCCATACATTTCAAAAATATTCTGCATACTATTTTTTTTGAAATACTATTTTCTGAATATTATATTATCCGTGGAATATATTTGGCATAGAGAATAAGAGCCTGGGCATTGAATATTTCATTATTGGAAACGCAAATATAAAGCTTGAACCAAATGTTATTATTTCACCATATAATGTCTGAGAACGAAATATTGGAGTTTGTCTTTGCTTCTTTCTAGCGCAAGGACTATAACCTTCAAGGAGTCGACATACATTAGTTTCCAAGCATAGATTTATTTTGCAGTTCGTGGGCAAGTATAATCACATTACAGGTGCAAGGGAAATTTTTGAAAGTGATTCACAGTGAAGATTGTGCATTTAACATTTATTCGAATCGGGGAAACACATCGAAGAGTGGTTTGGGGAGTCACGACAGTTCTGGAAGAAGAAAAGAAATGGTTCACATCCTCATGTGGTTAAAATAAACGCGTCTAACTATGAATTGAAAATGTCTTTGCCGAACTATATATTATTATAGTTTTCGGGATTAAATGATTAATATTACCGTCGGTGGCTTCTTTAAATTGGCGTCCAGATATTAGATTGAGAATATGCCGTAAATGAAAAAAAAAGTCTAATTATTTTATCTGGCAATATAAAGATGACTTATAATACATCCTTGAATGTCGTTTGGTAATTATTAAAGCTCGACAAATATATTATGAAGACATTGTCATGGACTTCTAGTGCAGTGGCAGAGCTTATATTTCCACGGGAATTAGAAAGCTCTCTGGCCGGGAGCGTTGAACAAGCCAAATTTTAATGGAAATCTGAGAGGTGTTGCGGACGCCTACAATCTTCTAAGCAGTATATGAGCCTAGTCTAGATGGCCAATATTTGAACAGGTGATTATTAACGGAGGAAAGGAAATGATGTTGAGTTCGCACTAAAGCTGAAGAATAAGAAGCCGTATTTCACCAGATTCATATCTGCTAAGTTGGGTGAAATAAATCATTATAGTAGAGCCGAAACTTTCTCAAGGGTCTGAACATTCTTTTGAATGCATTTGAAGAAGCTGCTTTCATATTCCTATGAATTTGTGTTGCACTGGAAACTACAGTCTAGCCGTTTTTCTTTATCTAAGACGTTGAATTCTCTGCGCATATGAATGGAGGCACTTATGTTTGTCAGAATTGTAGGGGCTTGATGATGGTCAAGTCCTGATGATTAAATCTTTATGGGTACCACATTTGGTGTATATTTGAAACGATAGGCATACCAGAGTGATTAATTGTTCTTTTGGTCAGAGAATATTCCAAGTTAACCATCGCCCAGTTTGAACAGGAGGAGGGAAATAGTGTCAGAACCATTTCAAGAAGCCTGTAATCCTCTTCTGGCAGCGTTCTGTATACTATTATCATAACTTTGTAATTTTCCCTACACTAGAGGCAATGCATGATAGTAGAACAATGTCAATACATTGAGGAACACACAGGAAATTGGTTGAAGATGCTGGGTGCTATTGTTATTCCTGAATTGACTCAATACAGTTGAAACATATCTTGGTTACAGTTGTCGTGCGACAATATTCTTCTAGCTTGAATATGAAATATCAGAATTGAAGTTTGAGAAGTCCATTTCCAGCTACCGTGGACCTACAGAACACCGTTTTATTTTTGCCTATGCGCTCTTCCAGTGACAAGATGAAGACAACGGAAAATCTGGAAAGCAAGGTGTTCTCAAAGGAATTCAATGACACCTTTAAGGGTGAACATTTAAGGGACCTGTGGAAAGAAATGGAAATAGGGAATGAATTATATTGCCTTGGATGGCAATTGGAAAATATAAAAGTTATGGGAGGTGTGCTTGTCCAATTGGAAGAGATAGATTCATATCTATCTAGGATAGACCCGACTGATTGCATGCTCTTCAATTGGGCCTTGCAACCCTCAATGGTTGCTTTAGTCCAATGCAGGTTTATGGAACATCCACATAAAGACGTTAGGCTTGCAGTCGCCCCATGTCTTAGTGAGATCACACGGATTACAGCTCCTATTACCCCTTATACCGATTACATTTGGAAGCAGGTATTACAGTTGATTGTGGATAGTTTAGGTGGACTAAATAATGATAAAAGTCCTACCTTCGGTAAGCAGGCAGAAATCTTGCAATTAATGGCAAGAAATAAATTTTTTATTCACATGATGAATCTCAGTTGTGATAAGATGATTCAACAGTTATTTCAGTGTCTCCTAAGTAATTGTAGGGAGCATCATCCAAACAGGGTAAAAGCTTGCATGAAAATTGTCATGTCCTTGATCTTAGATGAGGACAATGACATATGTAAGCAGTTGCAATCAGATTTGTTGGCAATCTAGAGAGGGGAACAAAAGACCTCACCCGTGGCATATGAGTTCTCATCTGAATTGATTGAGCATAAGGCTGAAAGGTTCAAGGGTTTGATGACTGAAAATGAGCAAATATCAGTAGGCATATAGGTTACAGGGTCTCCGAGAATGAGCAAGAACCAAATGAGAAGAGGACAGATTTGTTCTACATGCCAAGGGGCTGGGTCTCTTAAACATGTTTGTGGTATTATGCAGGGAAAGGATATGGTTAAAGATGGTGACGACCAGTTGGATGCCCTTAACATTTCATGTCATGAGGAATTGTTGGATGACATAACAACAACCTTACCTCTTCACACAGATCGGGTTGAAGCCTATGGTGATCATGATAACCCCTGTGAAGGATATGAGGAATCATGTGATTTCTATAGCAGCATATCACTTATGCATAATGATGATTTGGATGACGAATCAAAGAATACATTTCAAAATGACAATGGTGAGAAGCATGCTTTGAAGAATCAGCTGAAGGTTAGTGACGATATCATTATTGCAGCTCTTGCGCATCATGATAGCACTTACCGGATTATTGAGGATCTTTACAGGAAGGCTCATGGAAAGAGGACAAAATGGTGTGGGGAGTGAATCTTATGTTGCTGATTTACAGGAGGTCAAAACATCGTTTGAGGTTTGGAAATCAAAATATCTATGTTTACTTTCAGATCGTGACTAGCTGTTACAGGTTGCTGAAGAATATGTTGAGCAGTTGAGGAAAAAGAATGATGAGGTTAATAAGCTCAACAAAGAGCTTAATGTTGCTCAGGAAACAATGGAGCACACACATCTTGCTCTTCAGGAAGCAAGAAATCAGATTGTTGCCACTAGTCAGTATAGGGAACAGGACGACAAAGAAAGGTCTGAGTTCTTTCAGGAAGTGATTCAGGAACTTGATAGCATACAACAGATTTATGACTTGGATAACTTTCCCAAAAGATCAGATAACAAACCTCTAGATCATCGAGGACCTCTTTATGAGTTGGATAACTTTCAGTCGGTTGACAATTTCTTGTTTGAGGTGGACGTTGTTTTGACATTTGATAATCCCCTTTTTGAGCTTGATGAGGAATGTATTTCCAACCCCCATGACGAGGATGAGATTGATTGCAAGATTTGGGACCAAGGTCCAGTTACTAGAGATGAGTCTTGGTCACCACACTGGAGTGACAGGGTGAGTTCAACTGTTGGGCAGTTTGGTTTCTACATCAGCGGTTCAAGATGGGCAGTTGTGTCTTATTGCATGATGGGTGATATACTCTACCTTGCGTTACCTCTTACTGTTGAAGAGGTGTCTAGTTTTGATTGCATCTTGAGACTTTTCGATTCACTCATATTTGGTGATCGTGTCAGCCTGATTATTTGGGATTCTGGTATTAGTATGACTGATGCATTGCTGTTTTGGGGAAGTAATGTGTGGCTTCACTTTTCTGGTCACGTTTTTGTCAGGATAGCATAGCAGCCGAGTGGGGCAATTTCTTTGAGGTTGGTATGGGATCTAGGCATTTTGGTCATAGCATGCAGGTACCGATTGCTTGAGGGCAAGCAATCTCTGAGAAGGGAGGATTTGTAATGTCCCCTTTTTCGGGCACATTATTTCTGTTGCATCGTTAGCTGTTTTATCTTGGCTCGATAGGCTAACTAGGGCTTGACTGGGGTTAGTATGATATTTGGCCTAGGAAATTCCAGTTTCAGGCCAATCAGAGTAGTTTTCGCAGGGTTTCTAGATACTTACTATTTATAGTAAGTCGACAAAGTTCAGTCTTCGTGGCATTTCGGTATTGGACTTGGAGCGTATCGCCGAGAAGTTTTCGGCAAGCTATCACACGTCCTCTTCCGAGTTTGTTTGGTCATCTGTTTTAATGCCAAAACATTTCATACTTTATTATTAAATGGATGTATTACTTTAAAGTGACAAAAAGTGGGAATATGAAAAGACAGAGAAGGGAAACTGAAGAGTCACAACTGTTGCTTTAAAAGAAGGAATGGACTCATTTGAGATATGCTTAGTTTATGAATTCATTTTCTCTTGGAGAATCCAGAGAGATCCCAGCTTTCGATTCTGAAACCTGAGGACGGAAACCTTCAGGCTTTCTCGGTGGATTGGACGGAAACCCAGTTCACCTCTGAGGTGGACTCGCAACGGAGTTCACCATTGCACTTCCAGGTTCTTGTTATTTGATATTCTGTTGCATTCTGTAGTTCGGATTTGGATTGAGAGAAATCCCACTGTTATTGTATTGCTGTTGTATAATACAATAATATTTGCTAAGGGTTTTAATGGAATATATTGTTGGTTATTGTTGTTGAATCATTGGTTTATTGCATGCATTTATTTGTTTAAATCTGCATGAGATATATTTTTGGAAATCTCGGGAACATACTGGTTTGGGACATTTCACAACAACTCAAGCTTGAAACAACACGGTGAACATAAATAGCATCTCCTGACCCAACCAGAATTAACATATCGAGAGAAACACACAAGACAGAGCTCGTAGTAAGAAGAATTGCGGAAGATACACACTTTGTCGGTTCATATTCCCACAATTTTTAGATGCCACACACTCTCCATAATAATTGAACCTTTTGCAATACAAAAGAGTGAACAATGAATATCCACGAGGACATTCCAGGTGGAAACATAACGTCAAGATGGTGCCATGTCATCCAAACTCAACGGAAAAGAATAAGACGAATATATAAAAGAGAACCGTTGTTGATAGAACAACTGGACCATGATTAAGGAAGTCACACGGTACGAGTGGTAACAATAAATTGAGGACGATACAGTGTATAGAAACCGGTAGAAAACTTTCGATGCCATAAATATGCTGACCATCGACAGTCATGAACACTGCTGTAACGAAGCATGAAACATATACTAGTTGGCAGGAGTAACTTAATCGCACCATATCCAAAAATCACGACAGGTATAAGCAAGTGTGATCGGAATGAAAGAAACTGTTGCCGCATGCAATATATAATCGTGACTCTTATAACACCAATGAAGAGTCACATAGAAAGATACACACAACATATTTTTTGCAGGACACAGAACATTAGAGCATGAATTAGAAAGATCATACTAGATAATTGAACTCTCTCGCAACTACACTATCTTTAACACTCCCTCTTAGCAAGAGAGATCATTCATTTGACTTGGCATTTGTTAACATGGCAAGCATAAGAAGTTGCAACCAAAAAATGTCAATAACAAAATCTCATCACAAATTTTCTTAATATAAAATTGTTATCTCAGCATAACAATATTCACCATAGCTACTCCTAGAGGGTGGGAATCTGAAAGCATAAAATAAGTCATAGAGTCACACACATGACTTGCACCATGGCTACTCCTAGAGGGTGGATCCACCATAGCTACTCCTAGAGGGTGGAACAAGGGATTTCACCTCGAACTTCTCTCGCAGAGAAGAACTCATTAACAAGGGATTTCACCTTGAACTTCTCTTGCAGATAAGAACTCATTAACAAGGGATTGCAACTTGAACTTCTCTCGCAGAGAATAACTCATTAACAAGGGATTTCACCTCGAACTTCTCTCGCAGAGAACAACTCATTAAAGCATATAAAGATCATCTGAATGCTGAGACTCCCTCTCAACAGGGGCGGCATATTCATAGTTTGAATAACACAATAATTTAATCCAATGTTTGACCAAGCAAGGAGCTTTTGCACTCTCCCTCTGCCACACAAGCTCCCTTTGAATATCAATTCTTGCTCTTCGAAGAAACTAATCACAAATAATCTGAATGGGTACTTCTTCAAGAGCCACCAACTCAACTCTGGTTGCAATCTCTCATCATCCTTGTGCTCCTCGATCCATCCTGACAACATTTTAGAGAGATTAGTAATCGAATCAAACAGACTAATGCTAGAACCATACATGATTGACTACCCTCAATGTTATTGTATGAATTAAATATATAAAATTCATGGTCTATATTTAAAGATACAATCATAAAATACTTATCCCTTTATTGTCTGAATTTCGTCACAATCCAGCAAAAATCTTTTGACATCACAAAATTATAGTGCAGGCAGAGAGAAAAATCGAACACCAGCACATCTGCCTCCAAGACTTCTTCAGGTACACAATCTCAAAAGAATCCCTCAATTTTTGCATTTCTTAAATTTCCAAAATTTCTTATTCTGATTCAGGATCTTTACTAAACCTTGCTCTGATACCATGTTGATGTTTTGAGCCTGAATAATATAAATGCAATATATAGAAAACCAGAAAAGCATACAAACAGATGACACTATTAAGGAAGTCACACGATGATTCTGGCTGAGTAGTAACAATAAATGGAGGACGATACAGTGTATAGAAGCCGGTAGAAAACTTTCGATGCCATAAATATGCTGACCATCGACAGTCATGAACACTGCTGTAACGAAGCATGGAACATATACTAGTTGGCAGGAGTAACTTAATCACACCATATCCAAAAATCACGGCAGGCATAAGCAAGCGTGATCGGAATGAAAGAAACTGTTGCCGGATGCAATATATAATCGGGACTTATAACACCAATGAAGAGTCACATAGAAAGACACACAACATATCTTTCGCAGGACACAAAACAATAGAGCATGAATCAAAAAGATCATACTAGATAATTGAACTCTCTCGTAGCTACACTATCTTTAACAACCTTTATATAATGATGGGATATCAATCTCTCTGCTCTCTTGGAGTCTTAAATTATGAAATTCTATCATTTTGGAATCATAGCTAATTATGATAATAGCTTTTAGATAGTTTCTAATTTACTCTCTCTTCCGTCTTTTTCTAATGGTCACTCCTGTTTGTAATGTTTCCATAAACTCCTTCTGTTCGTTATGGAAACTTTCTCTTTCTCTCTACAAGATGTTTCTATTTCGTCTCTCCTGTTCGTTATAGAAACATTCTCTTATGTACTTGTATATATTGATCATTCATGGTCATTGTTTAATAACACATTCATTATTTTACTATAATATGGTGTATCAGAGCAAAATTTCTTGGCCTCTAGAAATTTTTTAATTTCTTTATGAAATTACTTGTTTAAAATTTTCGAAGCCCTCTTTGCCCGAGTGTGTTAAAGAAACAAAAAATTTTTGCATTTGTTTTTTCCTCAATAACCTGGCTAGGGTTTCGTGGAGATTCTTTTTTGCAAATCGCGAGTTGTAAACCTCTGAAAATCTCGAGTTTTAAACTCCTAAAAATCGTGATTTTTTTATTTGTGGGTCGTGGTTTTTTGCAGCCAAGTCCACACGTTCTTTCTCTGTGGGTCGTCTTTGCTCGACGACGCCATTCTCCTGCACTCCCCGCATGAAGACCACCTTTTTTCTTGCTGCTTTGAGAGTCTTCTTTCCTGTGCGGCTCCGTCTTGCGTTCTTTGCAACTCACTGCTACGCGGGTTGCAGGTTCCTTGAGTTTCGGCCCCTCATCACGCTGCCATCAACAAACCCTCAGTTTTGACCTATTTTCTGACCGATTTCTCTGCATCAGAAAAAAAACCACTCTTGGAGGCGGCTAGGGTTTTCTTCGAAAACCATACTTTTCTTGCTCGTTTTTTCAAAATTTTTGCAGATTCTTGGTGGGATTTTGTAGATCTCAACTAGGTTAGTCTCACTTTTTTTTGGGTGCATCGTTTTTCGTGCCAACGAATTTAGAATCTGACAGTAGATTCTATTTGGGTTTTTTGTGCTCTTCTCTGGGTGTCTTTTCCATTTTTCAGGGTCTTCCGTTAATCTGCCTCAAACTTTGTGCCATTTCTATTTTTTCTCGCTTTTTCATTGAAAAACGAGCAATGACATCTCTCACCAATCTTATGCTGGAAGGCAGTCAACGTTTCAACTGCAATAACTACAACACCTGGAAGCAACGCATGTTGACGATTTTCGAGTACCGTCGCCTTGAGGCGTTTGTTCAGGGTACTGAGAGTCATCCTACCACAGTCGATGTGACTCAAGTCTAGTTTGATGATTGTAACATGAAGCGGTTATGATCATCAAGCTTTCAGTTATTGATGATCAACTGCCTCAAATCCCATCCGGCAAGACAACTGCAGAGATCTGGCAAGCATTGAAGGATCTCCACGAGACATAAGATAAAAGCAGAGCCTTCTTTCTGAAGAATCAACTATTCTCCATGATTATGGATGAGAATATGTCCTTACAAGACCATCTTCTGAAGATTAAGGACATCAAGGATTAGCTTGAGGCCATTGGCTGTAAAATGGAGGAAGAGGACATGGTGGTCATTACTCTGAAAAGCCTACCATCGTCCTATGAGCACTTTATTGAGACGCACAACATTACTGCAACTAATGTTGACCTGAAGTTCTCAGGTCTCTGCACCAAACTTCTGCAGTAGGATCGTTGGAAACAACAGTTTGGTAGCAGTGCTCCTTCGTCCTCCTCTGAACAAGCATTTTCAGCCCAATCCTTTCACATGGATAAAGGCCCATCTCACTCCTCAGCTCCATCTCAGGATAGCTTCAAGAAGAACATTTGGTGCAACTACTGCCAGAAATTTGGTCATATGCTTCGAGACTGTAGGGCTTGCATTGCTTCTGATCAGCGGAAGCAAGGTGGATCCCAGCCATAGGCCAATATTGCCGAACCTGCAGACCTCTCTAATCAACCCGAGGCTGCCTTTTACGCTTTTTGAGGACATGCAAATTTCCGTATTTTGAAGATAGATTGACCATTAAGGGAGGGTATTACGATAATAGATATTAGATAGTTTCTAATGTACTCTCTCTTCTGTCTTTTTCTAGTGGTCACTCTTGTTTGTAATGTTTCCATAAACTCCTTCTGTTCGTTATGGAAACTTTCTCTTTCTCTCTACAGGATGTTTCTATTTCCTCTCTCCTATTTGTTATAGAAACATTCTCTTATGTACTTATATATATTGATCATTCATGGTCATTGTTTAATAACACATTCATTATTTTACCATAATAATAGCTTAGTGCACGAATCAATTCAAAATGTGTGCTAGTTTAGACTCCACCTTCAACAAAATACAAGTTTGCTCCATACACAAGGGCCATTGAGAATAGCTCAAAGTTATCTCCTCACCTGAATTGAATGAGCTCCTCAAGCCACAGATGATGTTGAAAATCAAAATAACTGTGTATTGTAGTGCCCAGAACACAAACCACTCTAGTTGTTAAATAAAAAATACCATAATATGCATGCAAAATGAGAAACAAACAATTCCCTTCTCTGTGGCATATTGTTAGACATCACTGTTGTGGAAAACCAGACTTATGTGCTGGCAAACTGCTAATTGTAAACTGATGCTTCACTAGGGAACTTTGGCCCAGGTTGAATCTGTCTATTGATTTTGACCCTGAGTGAAACAGTACAAGTTTAACTGCTGTCAGAGCTCTCAACTTTGACTTCAAGTTTTTTATTGATATTTTTGTTTGCAATCTTCTGCAATTAGTTTCTTGCATCTCTCTCCTGCAGGTTTTCTGCATTGAGTTCTACGCTTCAATGTTACATACTCAAGTGGTAATGGAATAACATGCAAGAAACGTAAAATTGAAATGTATTAGGAGACTGTACAGGCATATGGAAAGCCTGCTTGGATAACAATCTGATCTGTAATTGGCATGGATGTTTCATTGCCCAATTCAGCAATTCATATCTCGCATTCATTACTTTGTTATTCACAAGTCCTATACATGCATTGAGCAACATGGAAGGTCATCGAATGAAGTGCTTATTATCTATGACTGATTCATAAACATCATACTTCCATCAATGACAATCAAACATTCATACTGTCCATACTTGTATTAGTTGCTAATACATAACAAGAATAAAGCTTGAATTGAGTAAATCAGAAGGACAGCTCATTTAAAACACAACACAAGAAGTCTACCTGGGAGAAACATGTCTTGGGGATAAAATCTCCTAAGAATCCACCATAAAACATTGAGTTTTATAAGCTTGATCCTTTCTTGAGGTCACTAAGAAAATAAGAATACCAACCTCTTGTCTTAATTGAGTGAATTCCAATGGATGGATACAATCACACAATTTCAAGAAACAATGAAATGGCCTTCCATCTTTAAATTCCAAATAATTGTGAGACTACTATGAGTGGAGTGGATTTCACAAGGGAAGTCTATCTCTCCAATCCTTGCTTGCCTTATTGTGAAGGAAGAATTCCCTCATGAAGAAACTCCATTGGGTGTATTTTTGCCAGAGGATGGGGTACATGAGTTGATTAGGAGTTAATGGAACATCTCCTAGTGAAAAGGTGGAAGGAGAGCTTATTGTATGGAATGAATTTTCTCATGAATGAAACTATCAGCTGTGCTCAATTCCTATTATGATGAGTCAGTATGCAGTTGAAACTGTGAACGAGTTCAACTATGGCTAAAATATTGATCTTAAGATTTTCTTTCACCTTTAAGAGTATCCCATGTTAGATTCTCCTCATGAAAACTCTAACAGGGAGGGATCGAGCATGAGATTCTTCCTGTCGGAGCATCCTTTCAGCATTGGCAAACCCCTTAGCGACTTGAAATCAAATAGCCAAATGGATGCTATAAGCCCGCTAGTATCCAAGGCAAGTGATGCGATAATGTGAAGACACAGTAACACAAGGAGGAATATTGGGAGTCCATTCCTAAGCACTGGTCTTGTCTTTAGTAGATGTTGATACATTCTTGTGTGCGAGACCACTTGCATATAGAGCAGAGGCTTAATTAGTTTGTCAGACACCAAGGAGAAGGTCCAATCCATTAAGGATCATGCCTATTCAAAGACAATAAATAGATAAAGTCAAATAAACATTACGTTCAGACTCAATAGGGTGTTAGGAGCGCTCATGTGTTAAAGCGGCTAATTCTAAATCGAGATAAGTTTATTTTCTAAATTACTCTGAGAGTTTAAGTTAAATATTATCATGAAATATCTAATTTTTTTATTAAATTATATTTATAGATATATTATGATATTCATCTCAAGTAGAATTACTGTTTCAGGGCTAAATTTAGGTAAACCCCTAAATGGGGACATTACAAGTGGTATCAAAGCATGATCCTGCCATACTGCAGGGTAGAAGTAGATATATAAAAATCATTCGCCATGAAATTTTGATGTAGAGGATAGAAGCTATGGAGCAACGAACAACCTGTCACAACCCCACCACCTATCATTGCATCCATAATAGAGAAGATAAGTCTTTATTATATTGTTTTGATTTGCATTCAATAACGTCATAACAGTAAACATAGATAAATTTTCTTGTCAAAATTATGCGTAGTATTATTAAATTGAATATGAAAATAAGTTTTATTATTTTAGATAAATTTATGTTTATGATAATGTAGGTATTACTCCAAGTGGAAATTAACCTGATGATGATTAGCATGTCAAAGAACATAGGATAAGGGTTTGTGGAGGGAGAGGCAGAGTAATTCGGTCACATTGAGGTAGAGAGTCCCAAAACGGGTAAGAACCATGAGGGAGCCTCTTGTAGATTGTTTCACGTGCCCTTGGCACAATAATTGCACCTTCCTACGTTGGAGCTAGCAATAGGGAAAGGGTTGCAATTAAGGGAGAATCACTAGGGCACCCTATTGTAGTAGCAGTTAAGGGAGAACCGCTATGACGACACCCTACTGCTCTGCGATTAAGGGAGAGTTGCTAGGGCACCCTATTGCAAGTGCCTTTCCAACCGAGCATGCAAGTAAGGGAGAATTGCTAGGGCACCCTATCACAGTAACATGTTAAGGGAGAACCACTATAAGGGCACCCTACTGCTCTGCGATTAAGGGAGAACTACTAGGACACCCTATTGCAGAAGTAGCCAAGACTGTAATTAAGGGAGAATCGCTAGGGCACCCTATTGCAATATTAGTTAAGGGAGAACTGCTATGAGGGCAGCTTACTGCTCTGCAATAAAGGGAGAACAACTAGGGCACCTATTGCAGTACTGGTCAAGGGAGAGCTGCTAAGGGCACCCTTTCGCAAGAGCTTTTCTAATTCCTAGGATAGAGGAGGTGAGGCATGGATAAGGAAGCATGGCAAGCATCCTACTAAGTAAACCCCCTCGCGTGGATGTCTAAGACCTGTCACTAAGGCCAAGGGCCAACTTTTTCAATGACTTGGATGAGAATGTTTGCAATGAATGGACTGTCCTTCACCTCCCCTTCACAATCCACAACTTTCAAAAACATTGCACCTCTTGTGGACACTACAATAACATTGACCAAATTACAATTTCTCTCGTCTTTCCATCCATTAGATACTATGGTCACACCTATTTCGATCCATAAATCTTTGATGGGCTGCATGGAAGCCTCTACATGGATCACCTCTTTGTCCAATAAAGTGGTGCACACCTTCTCATAAACTAGACCTTTGAACCCCTTTGGAGCCTCGTTAATTGATCTAACCATTTTTTGCCAATACGGTGAGCAAACAACATTTTAATGATAATCCATTTGCATAGACACATCTCGCTATGTCTTCCTCGACAATGTCTCTAGCTTCATTCTGAAATGATATTTCGAAGGGCCCCTTTGTTCTCTTATTTGTCACCGGTTCTTGAGGAACACACAAGAATGGATGGCCCTCTGCGGGTTGTTCATTGGGAGTGAAAACTGAAGCATAAATGCTTTTGTTTTATTTCTAGACTTTTGCAAAGGATGAGAAAGTGCATTTCTAGCTGCTTTGTCTGCTTGTTTTTGCTCTTGACTATATTTGTTCACAATATGGTTTGGAAGAAGGGTTTTAGGTAGTATCCCATCAACTCTTGGCTTCCCTATGCAAAACTTAATGCCTTTTTGAGGAACAAAGCACAAATGCGCTTTCACTATACTATAAGAGCTACTAAAATTCCTCTTTGCAAAGATAGGCAATCCAAATTAAACCTCCTCCACCTACCCTTGCTTGAACCATTTCCACATATTTCCATAATGGAGAGGTTTGGTCTATTTTTAACCAGGAGTTTCCGGTGCTAGAAAAACTTGCCATTCTATGAATCTACAAACAACACAGCCACAAAACCAAAATGAAAAAAGAAAATAAACCTAGAGAGCTCATTTAATTTTGTAAAAAAATTCAAAAGAACTTTTAAAAACTAACAAAATAAACAAAACCCTACCTCTTTTGTTGAAATCTTCCTCTTCAATGTCTTTGAGGAGTATTCCACACTTGCAACCATGTAGGAATAGCTCACAAACAAGCTTAGAGCATGCAACAATCACTTGTCAACAGTCCTTGAGCAATGACAACCAAACAAGAAAGTTTAGCACTGGAGGCAAGAAGCTTTCTTTTTCATTCACAAATGCGCAAATGACATATAAAACAACCTTTTTGGTCTTTTTAGTGGTCACTTTTAGGGTGGGAGGGTCGAATAGACTTAATTTGGCAACAAATCTTTTTGAAAAAGTCAATGAAAAAGTGTTTTTTGGTCAAATTCTCTCAAAATTCGCTGAAAGTCTGTCCAAGTTCTTGTGCTGAAAACAAAAGTCTCTCAAATTCGCCCAAAATTCCACCCGGGTCCCTCTGCAAGACTTTTTTGCGAATTTCCGGCTCTATGGCAGACTTTTGGGCGAATGTGACAGGGACCGGACTTTTGGACGAACCAACTCAGGAATTCCTGAGTCTAGGAGTGAATGTGGTAACTTAGGTTATGTTTCTAGTTCTAGGTATTATTGAGTCAGGTAATGATCCTATAGGACATCTCCATTTTATAGTAACCATGTTCTGGTATGAAATTACTGCTTTGATTAAGTCTCATAAGCTGTCCGTACTGTTT
Organism: Thuja plicata; assembly: GCA_018584345.1. Lineage (NCBI taxonomy): Eukaryota > Viridiplantae > Streptophyta > Pinopsida > Cupressales > Cupressaceae > Thuja > Thuja plicata. The sequence goes on from MU227130.1 coordinate 393,563, forward strand.
TAATTTGACCTGACTACTATCATTTAATGAAATTATGTTTCTTTAAGTGAACACTAATGTATCTTTTGCATGAGATGGTCTTGATATTATAATTAAGTATAAATTTATGTGTCCACATGTTTCTGGTAAAATAAAACTAATTCTTAAGTAAAATACAATAGCTCTCAGGTAATTACAACAATTTTTGAGTAAAATAAAAACTTTTATGTAAATAAAATTATAATTCTATGTCCAACTTGCTCTTAAGTGAATGCTTTGTGTCCAATTTACCTACATGGATATTTCTCGGCGTCTTATAGATAGATGTATTGAAGTTATTTATGTGGTGCATATTATATAAATACTTTGATAGGTGTATTTGTGGAATAATAAATCATTAACAGTAGAGGGTGTGTGTGTCTGATTTTCTATTAGCAAATATTTGTCACATTTAACATTTGCAATGTTGGACATGGGCTGAGTGTATTGCAAGTAAATGAGACTGAATGGTCGCCAGTATTAATTCTGAATTTGAGGGGCTTTACAAGGTCTTTATAGAATGTTTGATATAAAGATGGAGCAAATCCAAATTTTAGTTGCCGGTGCTGACATCAGGTTTATATGATCTTTACAGGTTCTTACATTTCTGCAATTTGGTGGGTATACTCTTGTTCGGAACTCAACGGACCTTTTCCTAAGCTTTGGCTTTGAAACACAACCTGTACTTATTGGGATTCTTATTTTTCAGGTAATTTCTTTGTTTTACTTCTAGTTCTAACCCACACACATTTACTTTTTCTCTAGATAAATATTATAACAAAATTAACTGGACCAATTTGGCAAGGAAGTCTTTTTGTGGTTTGTTCCATATCATGGGTGAATGTTACTGTTTTTACTAAACCTTGACTTCCATGCTAACCAATTCGAAATGATTACATGAATTCCATTCATTGGATGAAAGTAAACAGAAATTCCTAAAGGAAAATTTGAGTGTACTTGAATTTTGCAACTTATGACTATGTCCAAGGAAATATTTCAAACTGTTATGATCAGTTCTGACTACAAATTTACCACCTACCAGATATTGCTTGAACTTTGCCAAAGCGTGCATGATTGCCAACATTTAATTGTATATTGAATAAAGTTTTTCAATGCCATTGAGTTTCTTGCTCTCATAAGCTATGGGATGTTTGTTTTGCATTAAGACTTCTCCTATTCCTTCACCAGATGCATCACATTCCAATACAAAGGGTTGATTAAAATTTGGAAGTGCAAGTACTGGGCAAGAACTTCTTACCTCCTTAAGCTTATCAAATACCTGTTGTGCCTCTTGAGTCCATTTGAACGCCCCTTTTTGGTGAAATCTGTCAATGGTGCCCTGAGCTGCGAAAAACCTCTGACAAATCTCCTGTAATAGCTGCATAAACCGAAGAATCCTCTTAACTCTGGAAGATTCCGAGGAGGTGGCCAATCCAAAATGGCACATATCTTTTCCTGATGAACCTGCACACCCTTAGCACTGATAATATGCCCTAAGTACAAGATTTCTGTCATTCCAAACTCACATTTAGAAACTTTTGCGTAAAGAGACTGTGATTCCATCATGCCAAGAATTTCATCAATATGCTTCAAATGATCTTCCCAGCTTTCGCTGTAAATCAATATATCATCAAAGAAGACTAACAAAAATTTCCTCAATTGTTTATCAACAGCAATTAGAAGATTCTTGCTAATTTGGTATCTATTGTTCCTTGGTATTTTCATAACAGCAGTCAATCTAAATAACTGAAAATATTTCCCCACAAGGCTAATCTTGGAACGCTCTTCACAAACCACAATGTGGTAAATTTTAGTAAAGAACTGCAAAAGTGGGTGATGTTTAAGWTGAAGAGCATAGAGATGGAGGTGAATTTGGTATCTGAATTCATKTTTAYGGGCATACATGGGAAAGGCCAGGCATTATATTGTTTTTCTTCTTTCTGATATTGTTCTTACTATAAACTTTTCTAGAAGATATTGTAGATGTAGGCGATTTCTGCAATTGACAGAGAAAAATTATCTTGCTTACTGCTTAGCAATGCAAATTCATTTTGAGGACATGTTGTGTAAGTTGTCGATGTATGCCATTTTTATCGACTCCAAAGGGTTTGTTGATTTCTGTACTACCATGAAATCATTTAGAAAAATGCATTATTTTGAGATCTCTTGCAAAACTCATGAGATACGTTAATTTTTGTACAGATCAGTTAAGGAGTCAAATTTAGGGATTTCTATTTGTTATTGGGTCATTCTAATATGGAGCAATCGTCCTTCTTGGTATGGCTCATATTTCAATACCTTTCTTTCGTTACAAGTACAAGGTATTAGAAATTCTAATTTGACCAAACTTTGTATGTAGTACCATGTTAAACTTTATGAACTAGTTAGAAATCACACTTTTAAAAATATAGTTAGAAATCACACTTTTAAAAATATGTTTAGGCATGAATCATTCTCCGACACCATCCCTACAGGTATTTAATGATAGTAGCTTGATCTAACTTTGTTGATGGTACCGTATTAAACTTTTTATGAACCAGCTAAAAGTCGAACCATGTCTGAATTTTAGCTTTCCTATTTCAATCAAATGCCCAACTGAAATCTCAGTCTTAAACATTACAGTTGTTTGCCTTGGCAATGACCTTGGCAATGATAAGTCGAAAAATTCACCTCAGTTTAACCAAGAAATCAACATATATAGCATAATATCAGCTAGGAGCATGGAGTTTTCCTCTCGGAAGAGTTTTCCACATGCAAATCATTGTGTTGTAGCATGAATAGTATTTATGCTTATTTTTGTTTAGTTTCTATAATTATTATAAAAATGTAAAAAAAAAATGTATATAACCCTCTTCTCATAATTAGTTTTAGGGGCCCTTGGTCTACTGGTTAAGTTTAAAGGTTCTCAGTGAGCTCACGAAGGATCAAGTCTTATTGAGTGCAAGGTTCTGACATCGAAAAAAGGGATGAGGTAGAAATCGTGCTCAAGAGAATTTGGCAACATGGATACCCCTCATTCCTTTATTCTTAGCCAAAGAGATGCATTCTAAGACTCGTGCTCTTGTATTGAATAGTTAAAACAACTTTATAGATTTAAAACCTCCATTAAAAAAATAATTTTTAAAATTTATTCCACTAACTTAGCTTTCTCTTATACACCTTACCACTCCAAAAAAACTATAAATAATATATCAACCTTGTCATTACCATATAATAAATTTTAATAGCATTAACAATGTAGAAAACACTCATTATCATTCTAATAGAATTAAAAACAACCTTTATCTCTTCAAAACAAATTTTCCCATATACCCCTTTACTATGAAAAATAAAAATTAACTCATTTATAATATATCAACCTTTAGAATGGTAAGTCTAATCCTAAACCTAAGTTCAATGGTTATTACTTTAACTGTAAGAAGTTTGGACATCAAGCACATGAATGTTGGGCAAAGGCAAATAATGCACCTCCTACACCTAGATTCAATGGGTATTGTTACAACTATCAAAAATTTGGACATAGAGCACAAGATTGCAGATCTAATGCTAAACAAGAATGGACATCAAAGACACAAGCTAAAGCACCAAGGAAAGGTAACACTTACAATTGGGATTACAACACATGGCATAGTTGTTATTACTATGGTGAGTATGGGCATGTTCCAGAAAACTGCATAAAGACACACTTCAGAGGAAAATCCAAGAGTTGGATGAATGGAAGCCTAGTTTGCTATAATTGTCTGAAAATTGGTCACACTAGGAAGGATTGAAAGACAAGGGTACCTGCTCCTACTATTGAGGAAATTAGAGCTCAGATGAACTAGACATGGATAAGGAAAACAAAACTGAGCAGCAATGAAGCTACTGAAGATGTACTGCTCCTACTACTGCCACTCTCCCCGAAGGAACCTGTCTCGGCACTTTTCTCATCCAGAGCCTCCACATCTATGTCTGCAATCTCCACATCCACGTCCTCAATATCAACTCTATCCTCATGACGGGGAGCCAAAACTGCTGTCGTCCGCCTGCAAACCCTGCGCACCAACTGAGGTGCCTCCTCCTCCTCCAAAATGGCGCCCAACCCAACTCTAGACTGACCACCACTCCTGCCACCTCTCGTCCTAACTCCACCTCCAGCACCCCCGGGACCAGGATAATCACCCCCATCATCTCCTCTCCCCCTACCCCTCCCACCATCTCTACTAGCATCCCTCCCTCCCCTGCCACCACCTCTCCCTCC
>MU227130.1:411526-450037 GCA_018584345.1 Thuja plicata
CCTTCTTGCACAAGTTAGGTGCAAAAATCTACATGAAGAGTTTCCAGCTATCACTAATCAACCCATAAGTGAACAAAAAACTAAATCAGTTTTTGAAGAAAAACCTTATGAGGTTGTCATCGAAGCAAGAGATTGTAAAACAAATATTGAACCCATGTATGAAGATGAGGCTAAAGAAGAGGCAACAAATATGCAGGTTACAGAATATGAGGAATCATGTGATTTCTTTAGCAGTGCATCACGTATGCATACTAATGAATTGGATGAACAATTTGAGAGTGCATTTCAAAATGATAACAATAAGAAGCATGCCTTGTAGGGTCAACTGAAAGTCAGTAACAATGCTATTACGGCAGCTCTTGTTCACCATGATAACACTCACCAGATCATTGAGGATCTTTACAGGAAAGCTCAGAAAGAGACAGGACAAGGTGATATAAGGATTGGATCTTATGTTGTAGATTTACAGGAGGTCAAAACAACAATTGAGGTTTCAAAATCAGAATATCTATGCCTACTGTCAGATCGCGACTACCTGTTACAGGTTGTAGAAAATTATGGTGAGCAGTTGAGAGGAAAAGATGACGAGGTCAATAAGCTCAGCAGAGAGCTTAACATTGCTCGGGAAACATTGGAGCACACACGTCTTGCTCTTCAGGAAGCAAGAAATCAGATCATTACCTCCATTCAGTACAGGGAACAGAACGACAGGGATAAGTCTGAATTCTTTCGGGAAGTGATTCAGGAACTCGATAACATACAACAGACCTATGACTTGGATAGCTGTCCCAAAAGAGCTTTGGATCATCCAGAGTTCCTTAGTAAGTTGGATAACTTTCAGGCGATCGACAATTTCTTGTTTGAGATGGATGTCGATTTGATATTTGATAATCCTTTCTTCGAGCTAGATGAGGAAGGTATTTCCTATCTCCATGACGAGGATGAGACTGATTGCAGGATTTGGGACCCTGGTTCAGTTACTGCAGTTGGGCCTTGGTCGCCAGATGGGAGTAATGAGGTGAGTTCAGTTGTTGAACAGTTGGGTTTCTACATCACCAGTTTAGGATGGGTTCACACGGCTGGGACTCCACCACATTACCATACCGATTCATCCAGTGCTTGTGATAATTCTATCACCACATATTTTAGGCATGATGTTGATGATCAGATAGAGCTTATTCAGTACGGGGTTATTGAGCTTGGTATGATGATTATGGTTGTTGGGGTGAATTTCTCACACCAAGGTGTACATTGTATGACTCTAGGTATCGAGAGACAGTTATGGAATCCTTATGCTAATTCAGGATTTCCAACAGAGTTGGTTAGTGCATCGCATATTGGCCACATTATATGGGATCATTGGGTTTCTCTTTCAGCCCACCTACGGAGAACTTCCTTTTTTGATTATTGCAGAGGTGTGGGGTGAGTGATTGGTTTGGTACGCTTCCTTGCTTGCAGGTGGAAGCCTTGTTCGACAGTTTCGGTACCCTGCCTCTTCAGTACAGTTTCCAGTTTGGACGACGGATCAGGGGGGCAGTGTTATGGCAGTTGGGCATTTCTGGTGATTCATTCAACATGAGCATAGGGCATCAGGATATTTCAGCCAGCTGGGGAGATGGACAACCCTTTCGGTTTCCCCCTGCAGTTGACTGTAGTCGTACTGGTGATCTCAGTTGGAGTGAGGTTCTTAGTTGGATTGAGGACTTTCTCACAGGTGATCATGACACAGGGCAGTTTGGTACAATTGATCCTGCAGTGATTTGGGGTCATGACATGAGACTAGTTGTTGTTTTGTTGCTGCGTGAATGGCTTCACAGGTCATGGCATAACTTCTGTTTCAGTTTCCCACGACAGATTGGTGGAGCAGTTCCCCTGAGATTGGTTTGGGATCCAGGTATTAGGATCACCGCATGCAGGTACCGATTGCTTGAGGGCAAGCAATCTCCGGGAAGGGATGATTTGTAATGTCCTCTTTTCGGGGCACATTATTTATGCCTTATAGTTAGCCTTTCATCATGGTCCGGTGGGCTAACCGAGGTCTGGCAGAGGATCAGAGGGGTGTTTGGCCTAGGTGTTTTTAGTTTCGGGCCAATCGGATCAATTCCGCAAAGTTTCCAAGGTGCTTACTATTTATAGTAAGTAGGAAGAACTCAGTGTACCTGGCATTTCAGTAGTGGACTCGGAGCGTCTCGTCGAGAGCTTTCTGGCAAGCTATCACACGTCTCCATCCGAATTTGTTTGGTCTTCTGTTTTAATGCCAGAAGATTGCTCACTTTATTTTATTATGTCACTTTATAACCAATGGTTATATTTATTTAAAAGTGACTTTAAGTGAGAATATGAAAGGACAGAGGGGGGAAACTGAAGGGTCACAACCATCGCTTTAAATGAAGGATTGAAGGCTCATTTGGATATGCTTAGTTTTTGATATGATATTTTATCTCTTGGAGATATCAGGAAGTTTTCAGCTTTCGAATTCAGCCTTCAGGACGGAAACCCTTTTGGCTCATAGGTGGATTGGACGTAGCCCCAGTTCGTCTATGGTGCGGATTCACATCAGAGTTCGCCATTATATTCACAGGTTCTTTTCTGTTGATCGTCATTCTGCTGAATATTATAGTTCAGATTTTGGATTGTGGAAATCCCGTGTTATTGTATTTCTGTTGTATAAATGCGATGACATCTCTAAGGGTTTTAATGGAATATATATTGCTGGTTGTTTACTGCTGAATCCATGTTTTATCTGCATGAATGTACTTGTTAAATCTGTATGAGTTATATTTGAGGAAATTTGGGAAAAATCCCGGTTTGGGACATTTCACTCTTCTTTGTATTCTTTATTCTTGTGTGAGATGAGGCACAAGTTGCATTGCACAGATACAAAGTTCTCTGCTTTTTTTGATTGCAACCTTTTGCACTTTATTAGGTGGATGAAAGAATATGTGCTCTAATTTCTTTTTGATGCAGATGAACTAGCAACCTATGAAGACAAGACGGAGTAAACAATTAAAATAAAATTTTTAATTTTATAAAATAAAAATTATTAGCAATTTATGAAGACAAAGTAAACTAAATTTTTTAAAATAAAACTTATGATATAATTTTGATTGCAAGGGGCTGCACGTTTGGAATCTTTGGCCATGGAGGAACGCCACCAACTATGAGCATCCTTCCTAAACTGATGACGAAGAGCATCATTACTTAGACCTCTTGCTTTCACAAACTCTATGAACTCATCCGTAATCAAATCTTGCATATCATCATTGGGAAAGAGTCTTTCAAATGCTGCCTTGTACCCATTAGACACTTCTAAATCTCTATATGGTGGCAGCCTTCCTAGTAGATCAGTATATTGGGTGCTATAATATTTGGGCGGCAATGCATAGGCAAGCAAATGTAGAGGAGTGGTCATTTTGTTCCATTGTTCTACAACAATTGCTTGCAATTGTTTGAAGGTCTCCTGGGGATCTTGCTCTTTTTCATTTACAATTTGTTTGATCTTCTCAAGCATTGAGTCTATGCCATAATAGACCTCTCCAAGGCAAGGCCTATCCATGTCAGTGTACTGAAGCACGCTCATAATGGGCTAGGTGAACTTAAGGAGATACTCCACACGTTCCCACCATGAGTCATCCAATATCTTTTGCTTTATTTTCGTTGCCCTCTCAATGTTGCTTTGCCTCCGTATAGACCAATTATTGATGATTACCATATTGCAAAGTGCCACTTTCACTTGCACAAGTCGTCTCAAGGCGATTAAGTTTGATGCAAAACGGGTCTCAACAACTTGTAACGTAAATTAGAGCAAAAAAATACAACTATTAGAGACATACTTTAAAAAATAATACACATTACACAATCAAATTAAGAAAATCAGAAATTGCAAAATACTAATTTTATTTTTTTAAATTAAATTACTACTTCAAGTTCACTTACCTTCAATAGCTCCAAATTTGATAATAATTTGAAAATTCCTTGAGTCATGTGGTGGTTTGTGACGAACATCTGGATGTCCTCAACCTCTTCATACACCTGTTTGATCCACCCAATTTTGTTCCCAATCTTTTGTAGCATAAGATTGAATGAATGGACTGCACAAGGTGTCCAAAAGATATGCTGATATCTCTCTTCAACCAACAAACCAGCAGCTCTACAATTCTTTGCGTTGTCCGTTATGACTTGGACAACATTTCTCGCTCCTACTTGTTCAATGATAGAGATGAGAATATCAACAATAAATGACCGATCTTTTACCTTCCCCTCACAATCGACAGATTTCAAAAACATTGCCCCCTTTAGGGGACACCGCCATGACATTGATCAAGGGATGATTTCTCTTTCCAGCTATCTGAAACAATTGATACCCCTGTCTCAATCCATGAATCTCTTATGGGCTTCAATGCGTCGTCAACCCCCTTGTCCTCTCTATTCAACAAGGTGGTCTGTACTCTCTCATAACCGGGTCCCTGGTTACATCTTCTAGTATGGGGAGCGAACAACACTAAAATGCAACCCATTTGTATATAAGCATCTTGCCACATCAATGTCGGCAATTTCCTGACTCTCATTTTGAAATGCAGTTTCCAATGGTCCCTTTCTTTTGTGTGTAACGGGTGCTTCAGTTTTACTATCAGGGTCAGTTGAGGTAGTATAAAAGGACGCTCTTCTATCACAATATTTGTAGAGGGGGGTTGCATTCCCTTTTCTTTTTTAGTTTTACTGCCAATGGCTGTATTTTGTCTACATGCTTCTCTCTCTTCTGCTACTTCATGCTCCATAATATATCTTAATACTGTTTCATTTGGTATAGGTGAACATTTTTTTCCAGGGCATTTCGTGACTCCTCTTCTAGGGATTCCACACAATTTTTTCTACATCACAACCCCGATATATCCAATGGAATGCACCACCTTTTGGAAGGGGTCTTACAATATCAACATACTTCCACAAAGGAGAATCAGAATGAGGTTATATTCTTTGTTCAGTATTGCTTACGGAGGAGGAGGTAGATGCCATTGTATTTCCTTTTCCTATAGCAAGAAATTTTATAGATATTCAATATAAAAACAAGAGAATGAAAAAAAAGGTAAATCTTATGGACAATGAAAGAGAAATGAAAAAAAATTAAAAACTTAAACAAAAACAAAATTGAATGGAAAAAGAACTTACCTTTTCCACTCATTGTAAGCTTGCAAAGGTGTAGGAATGAGGCACAAACACTTGAAGAAGATTCACAAATCAATCTTCCAACTCCTTGCACAACCACCTATTTGCTCCAGCTCAAGAGAAAATAACCTATTTGCACACCACAAATGAAAGTTAGAAGCCAACATAAGCCTTTAGAATCCACTTTTTAGGGGTGTGGATGTCAAAAAATAATTAAATTTGCAAAAAACATCAACTTGGCTGCTGATTTTGACCGTCCGCGGGACCAAGTTCGCCGTTTTTCCTCTTGCTCCACCCGGGTCCGAACTGGGTGCGGTCTGTTTCGAACCACCCCCCTGTGGATTGGACCTTGTCTGGACCCACATGCAAACCGAACCAGAACCACGGACCAGTTCGTACCGTGGCTGGTCTGGGGGCCCTTAGGGGCGAACTGGGTAACTTAGAGAAAAATCAAAAGACAACTTGTTTTAATTATTTAATAAGGTGATTTTTTAGTGACTGAAGTGCTTGAAAAGTTTAAAATTGAAATAAAATCACTTTATGGAGCAAAAAGGGATTTTAGTTTGAAGTGATTTTTAAATTATGTTTTTGAAAAGTTCTTCAGAAAATTATAAAAAGGGCCAAAGGATGATCTTGTTCATTTATTCTGGATTTTTGTCTTTGGTGAAACCCTTGGTGGGAATTGGAGCTGTTGTGCATCTTTTCGAACCTTGGGACCTATGTTTCCCCTGCAACCCCCAGTTCCTGGCCCTGTTCAAACCTGGTTTTGGTCCTACTCCGCTTCTCTGTGGGTTTGGCCAGGGTCCTTTGTGAAGCCTTTGGGTTCAGCTTGGATGAGCCGAGGCAAACCCAAGCAGAATTTCACCTCCAGATTTGTAATTTTTGGCATACAATTTTGTGTTTCTCTCTTCAGTGGGTTTCTGAGATAAATATTTCAATTCTTGTGTGGAATTATCATATTGCAGCATGTTTTCTTTCTACTTTGATGAACATTTCTCTCTCTCTCTCTCTCTCCCTCTCTCTCTCTAAGACCACCATTTGAATTACAAGTAGCACAGTATGCATAAATCTGTGATCACTGAATTCTGTTAGTTTCTAAATTTGAGATCCAGAGGACATTTTTGTTCCTTATACCAGAACCAGAACCAGAACCTCAAAAATACATCACTAATCTAAATACAACCAGCATGGGTTAAACATTACGTTGTGCAACTCCAATAAAGAGCTTTGCTATACAACATTCTCTACATACAGATGAGCAGTTATGAACACTCGAAACCATAAGATGCAAATATGTGCTATGCAACATTTGCATGCTTATTGTGTGTCAAGGCTCGAAAGGAGCAATGTATTGTTCGTTTCCACTATTTCATATGTCAAGTAATCTAGTGATCAATCACCCAGCTTCAGATGCCCAAAAATATTTCCACACAATAATTGAATTATTTACTGCTGCGTGTGGTGTTTTTTGCTAGGTTATTTGACTATTAGCATAGTGGTGTATTATAAACTTAATAACTGCTGTGTATGTGTATATGTTTTTAATTTCTATATGTTTTTGTATGGACAAGCCCAATACGATTCCAACCCCCAGAATAATTTTTGATTGAACCTGTGAACCCGAACCCCAAACCTGATCCCTACCTGGGACTGGAACCAGCAACAGCAACTTAGCTTGGAACAGTAACACCTTCAGTAGAGATTGATTTCAGCAGTGAAAGATTTGTCTTAGCTGATTGCAGGTGGAGTCAGTCAAATTTCACAAGTTAGCTGAATCAGATTTGTAGGTAACGATGGTTCAAGGATTCTGGATTTGTGTTGAGAAGAAGATATTTTTGGGTCAAATTATTAACTGAAATTTGTCCTTTGAAGATTAGAAAATTTAAGTGTTGTGTGTGATAATTAAAAGATAAATTTAGAATATAATGAATTTATTGCTGCTGAGTGTCACTCCTAGCCATGCTATTTTAAGGATTAAAGGGGAGGTTCGTAGCATTTGTTTAAGGCTTAAAGATTTTAGGAGATTCCATAATAGCTTAAAGACTAGGAAAGAATCCTGGGAAAAGGAATAAATTACCTTGTGGTGGGCCCTTGTATGACTAAGACTCCAGCCGCTTTTTTGAAGATTTCAATTAAGGAGAAATTAAGCATATGAAAGGAAATCATGGGCATAAGGGATGAAATCATGAAAGTGGAGCAGCATATAGGAAGTTGTGTAACTTTCAAAACTCAAAATTGCCAAGCATTGAAGGAGTAGTAATGGTTTCAAGGTTTTTTGTTGGCCACCAAACTTGCTTTGAAAGTGTAATGTCCCCTTTTGGGCACATTATCTCGTGCCTTATAGTTGGCCTTTTCATCATGGTCCGGTGGGCTAACTGAGGTTTGGTAGAGGATCAGAGGGGTGTTTGGCCTAGGTGTTTCAAATTTCAGGCCAATCGGATCAGTTTCCACAGGGTGCTTACTATTTATAGTAAGTAGGAAGAACTCGGTGTTCTTGACATTTTAGTAGTGGACTCGGAGCGTCTCGTCGAGAGCTTTCCGGCAAGCTATCACACGTCTCCATCCGAGTTCGTTTGGTCCTCCGTTTTAATGCCAGAAGATTCCTCACTTTATTTTATTATGTCACTTTATAACCAACGGTTATATTTATTTATAAAGTGACTTTAAGTGAGAATATGAAAAGATAGAGAGGGCAAACTGAAGAGTCACAACCATTGCTTTAAAAGAAGGATTGAAGGCTCTTTTGAGATATGCTTAGTTTTGAAATTATATTTTATCTCTTGGAGATATCAGGGAGCTTCAGCTTTTGAACTCAGCCTTCAGGACGGAAACCCTTTTGGCTCAAAGGAGGATTGGACGTAGCCCCAGTTCGTCTCCAGTGCGGATTCACTGCAGAGTTCGCCATTGCATTCACAGGTTCTTTATCATTCAGCCTTATTGTTATTTCTTTATTGCAGATTGGTATGTTTGTAATGCATGGTTATTGTATTGCAGTTGTATAATACGATACCATCTCTCAGAGAAATTGTTGGAATATATTTGCGGGTTGTTCGAATATATTGCTGGTTATCTTTGTTGAATCAATATTACGTTGCATGCAAGTATATGTTTTAAACTTCTGAGTTATATTTGAGAGGTTTTTGGAAAATGGCCGGTTAGGGTCATTACAGTGGTATTAGAGCTGGTTTTCTTGCCAGCCTGTGGAGTTTAGCAAAGACATATTTACAGAAGGGTTTTTTTTTATGAGTTCAGTATTATTGGTTATGTATTTCCAGTTTCAGACGTAGCAAGCAGAAGAATATACTCACTTCCAGAATTTGGGTATAACAGTTTAAACGTTGGCTTCATATCAAGGAAGTCTTCAAATTCATTTCTTAAGCTAGCAAACAAGTAGGCTGCTCATGCAGCAGGGAGATTGGTCTCGGGTTTGAATTCTCAGTCAAACAGCCTACTCTCGAAAAGGAGATTTATTTCATTAAATCATGCCAAGCAGGCAGTTAGCCAAGTAGCTATGCCTTTTACGTCAAAGCCAACACTATACAGGTGGCTGCATAGAAGAAGTTGGGTATTTACTACACGCCAAGGATGCATCGTGGTGAAAACCCCAGTGTTATGTTGTGTAAGTAAAACAACTCATGAAGGTTGGAATGTATTCTTTCTGTGAGTCAACGGTCGCTTAGACTGACGATTTAAACGCATCGTGTTGAGTGATTGGAAACGGCAAGGTGCAGACATCCGTTGGAGACGATTAAATGAGATTACAGTAATTAAAACATTTCACCTGCCACCTTCCTATCGGGTTGAACGGGAGTGAGTCAAGCAGAAATCGTCACAACCACAGAACCGTAGTTGGAGCACTCTGTATTAATTGTGGATGTCCTATACTTATCGGGTCTGTGAGAATAACATTCGACAGAGTGTGAGTATCTTCTTCCAGACGCGTGGAGTTGTTAGTAACTAGCGGGAGACTGCGTGTTGTTCTTACGCACTAGTCGGGAGTTGTTATTGTTGCAAACGCTTTCACTAATATCCTTATGGGCAGCGTCGGGTGTCAAGCTTGGAAGGCACATACGTCTCTCATTTTGTAGCATTCATTGGAAACCCGTGAAGAGACACACAGGGTGAAGAGCAGGCACGGGATAGCCTACACGACTGAGTGTGGTGTATGTCGTGGACTAACAGCCAACCACGGGTGGAGAGGATCTTGGACGTGCAGGGTGACTGGCCATTTGGGTTGAAAACTGGGCGACTAGAGTTAGGAAATAGACGCCAGCAGTCAAGCACGGGCAGCCATATCCAGTATTCGATGCCTACCACATACGGAACATGCTAGTGACACCAACAGTGAAACGCCCAGAAATTGTTACAGAAACTGCTACAACAATCTTCTAGCAGTGAACGAGAGTTAATACTAGATTGAAAGAGTTCGCGTGAAGCACGCTGGTCATCTTTAGTGCATAGACTGGTTTCAATCTCCAGAAAACTACAACACAGTGAACTCTTTATTGATAGCAGAAATTCAGGACTGCATGTCAAATGACTACAAATAGATTTGGGAATATATATATGTTTGATAGATGTTCTATTTAAAATAGCTCCGGTGATATAGACAACTCCTACATCAGATTACAACAGCGGTAATTAGAGGCATATAACAATTGGTGCTCCCTCATCACATTCTTCCATTGAGAATATTGAACACAAGGAGAACATACACACTTGTTATGCTTTAAGCAAAAATCAGTCTTAGCAGTTAAAAACGACAAAATTCTTAGGCAACTATTCAGGAGAAATCAGTAGAGATCATTACAGAAAAATTGCCAGTCAAATTGGATACAACCCGGACAGGATCATTACATCAGAAAGAACGACAATTGTGTAGCATTCTTGCAGTTGATTATCCTAATTCTGAAACTGTATAACAAGCCAACTGTGAGATATAAACTTTGGGCGTGGAACCTTGTCCTTGGCAGCTACAAGTTAATATGAAGATTTTGAGCAGTGTAAGGTTGGACATTCACTGGCAGAGTCTAGTAGTTTTCTAGCTATGGGGAAGACGCAGAGTTGGGAAAAAATCTTGAAGGATCTTGCTAGGGTACAACAACAGTTAGCCTAGATTTCACAGCCTAATGAAAGGTCAGAAATACTCGGCATGTATGAGGAATATAACACGCTTCCTCCACAGGTTCAGAGAGATTTAACCTTCTCTAGTTTCATGGACTTTCATCCAAAGCTACAACACAAGACTTTAATGGCAAAGAAGCAGTGGCAGGATTTGGCTCGGGATCTACTTGCACAAGAGAGGTGCAAAAATTTACATGAAGAGTTTCCAGCTATCACTAATCAACCCATAAGTGAACAAAAAACTAAATCAGTTATTAAAGAAAACCCTTATGAGGCTGTCATTGAAGCAGGAGGTCGTAAAACAAATGTTGAATCAATGCATGAAGGAGAGACTAAAGAAGAGCTAGCAAATATGTAGGGTACAGAATATGAGGAATTATGTGATTTCTATAGCAGCACATCACGTATGCATAATGATGAATTGGATGAACAACCTGAGAGTGCATTTCAAAATGATAACGATAAGAAGCATGCCTTGCAGAGCCAGCTGAAAGTTAGTAACGATGCTATTATGGCAGCTCTTGTTCACCATGATAGCACTCACCAGATTATTGAGGATCTTTACAAGAAAGCTCAGAAAGAGACAGGACAAGGTGATATAAGGATTGGATCTTATGTTGCTGATTTATAAGGGATCAAAACAACAGTTGAGGTTTGGAAATCAGGATATCTATGTTTATTGTCAGATTGCGACTATCTGTTACAGGTTGTAGAAAATTATGCTGAGCAGTTGTGGAAAAAGGATGATGAGGCTAATAAGCTCAACAAAGAGCTTAATATTGCTCAGGAAACATTGGAGCACACACATCTTGCCCTTAAGGAAGCAAGAAATCAGATTGTTGCCACTAGTCAGCACAGGGAATAGGACGACAGGGAAAGGTCCAAATTCTTTCAGAAGGTGATACAGGAACTCGATGGCATACAACAGACCTATGACTTGGATAGCTGTCCAAAAGAGCTTTGGATCATCCGGAGTTTCCTTATGAGTTGGATAACTTTCAGGCGATCGACAATTTCTTGTTTGAGATGGATGCTAACTTGATATTTGATAATCCTTTCTTTGAGCTAGATAAGGAAGGTATTTTCTATCCCCATGACGTAGTTGAGGTCGATTACGGAATTTGGGACCCAGGGTCAGCTATTAGAGGTGAATCTTGGTCACCAAGTCGGAGTAGCGGGATGAGCTCAGTTGCTGAGCAGTGTGGGTTTTACACCCGCAGTCCAGGATGGGTAGTTATGTCTTGTGGTATGATGGGTGATATGCCGTTCCTTGCACTACCTCGCGTTGATGGTGAGATGTCTCGTGTTAGCGAGCATCTTGTGGATCATTCCTCTTTCCACACAGCCGCTACTTCTCTACATGATCATACTGATTCATCCTGTGCTTATGGTAATTCTATCACCACATATTTTAGGCATGATGATGATGTTTTGGTAGAGCTTATTCAGTACGGGGTTATTGAGCTTGGTATGATGATTATGCTTGTTGGGGTGAATTTTTCACACCAAGGTGTACACTGTATGACTCCGGGTATTGAGAGACAGTTATGGAATCCTTATGCTGATTCAGGATTTCCAGCAGAGTTGGTTAGTGCATCGCATGTTGACCACATTATATGGGATGCATTGGGTTTTTCATTCAGCCCACCTATGGAGTACTTCCTTTACCGATTATTGCAGAGGTGTGGGGTGAGTGAATGGTTTTGTATGCTTCCTCGCTTGTAGATGGAAGCCTTGTCCGACAGTCTGCATATCTTGCCTATTCAGTACAGTTTCCAGTTCGGGCGACAGATCAATGGGGCAGTGTTATGGCAGTTGGACATTTTTGGTGATCCACTCAGTAGGAGCATTGGGCATCAGGATATTTCAGCCAGCTGGGGAGATGGATGGCCCTTTTGCTTATGGGAACCAGGAGGGACACACTTGCGGTTAGTATTTATTCAGGGAATCGATTGGTGTGAGGTTTGGTTTCTCCCTGCATCTGACGGTAGCGGTGCCAGTGCTCTCAGTTGGAGTGAGGTTCTCAATTGGGTTGAGGACTTTCTCGCAGATGATGGCGACACATGGCGGTTTGGTATGACAGATCCTGCAGTGATTTGGGATCCTGACATTAGACTGGTTGTTGCTTTGTTACTGTGCGAATGGCTTCACAGGTCAGGGCATAATATCTATTTCAGTTTCACACGACAGGTTCGTGGAGCAGTTTCCCTGAGGTTGGTTTGGGATCCACGTATTATGATCGCAGCATGCAGATACTGATTGCTTGAGGGCAAGCAATCTCCGGGAAGGGATGATTTGTTATGTCCCCTTTTGGGCACATTATCTTACGCCTTATAGTTAGCCTTTTCATCATGGTCCGGTGGGCTAACCGAGGTTTGGCAGAGGATCAGAGGGGTGTTTGGCCTAGGTGTTTTCAGTTTCAGGCCAATCGGATAAATTTCCACAGGGTTTCCAGGGTGCTTACTATTTATAGTAAGTAGGAAGAACTCAGTGTTCCTGGTATTTCAGTAGTGGACTTGGAGCGTCTTGCCAAGAGCTTTCCGGCAAGCTATCACACGTCTCCATCCGAGTTCGTTTGGTCCTCCGTTTTAATGCCAGAAGATTCTTCTATTTTATTATGTCACTTTATAACCAACGGTTATATTTATTTATAAAGTGACTTTAAGTGAGAATATGAAAAGACAGAGAGGGGAAACTGAAGAGTCACAACCATTGCTTTAAAAGAAGGATTGAAGGCTCTTTTGAGATATGCTTAGTTTTGAAATTATATTTTATCTCTTGGAGATATCAGGAAGCTTCAGCTTTCGAATTCAGCCTTCAGGACGGAAACCCTTTTGGCTCAGAGGAGGATTGGACGTAGCCCCAGTTCGTCTCCGGTGCGGATTCACTGCAGAGTTCGCCATTGCATTCACAGGTTCTTTATCATTTAGGCTTACTGTTATTTCTGTATTGCAGATTGGTATGTTTGTAATGCATGGTTATTGTATTGCTGTTGTATAATGCGATACCATCTCTCCGAGAAATTGTTGGAATATATTTGCGGGTTGTTCGAATATATTGCTGGTTATCTTTGTTGAATCAATATTACGTTGCATGCAAGTATATGTTTTAAACTTCCGAGTTATATTTGAGAGGTTTTTGGAAAATGGCCGGTTAGGGTCATTACAGAAAGGCTTGAGGGTTTAAAAGGAGTTGCAACCCAGTGATTGTGGGACATGAGGATTTTTTATTAATTTTATCTGCTCACCACCTTATGCAAACGCCAAATATAAATCCCCGAGCACTATATATTGTCATCTGCTACATATGCATGCGTGAGCATGTTAGAAGTTAATTTTAAGATTTTGGATGAGTTGAGGCAGGAAGTTACACTTTGTGAAACTTTATGTTGGCTGCAGCCTTCAAACAGGGTCAGAGCGAGGAAGAGCAAGTTATAGCACATTTTTTATGAGGGATATGAAGCCTTGCATGAACACCAAGAATATAGGTGCAGACATTTATGAGAGCTGCAGGCAGGTACAACTGACTTTGGAAACGTTCCAAATGTTTGTGTTAGGTGACTCCATGAGCAGCTTGCCCATTTAGAGCGTTTGATTTTTGTTGTTGAGAGGTCAAAAAGTCAATTATCTAAATCTTTGTTTTTTGAACAGAGTGGTAAAATTTTCCAATTGTCATTTTTGGTCATATAATATGGGGGACAATTTTTTGATATTATGCCTCAAGATTTCTATGGATGTTGTAATGATTTTTATATTGTAATAAAACGTCCAAAATCATTAGATCAGATAATTATAAATAATTGCAGTCAGAAACTTCTAGAAGGGGTTTGCATACAAACTATTTGACGATAAAATTCCTGTGCATCTTACATTGAAGAATCACAAAAACTTTGGTTTGAGAATTGAGTGAGGTTCTTACAAGAATGGATTAGAATAAGGGACATTACATATAAGCTTGAACAAGAGACAGCCATGGAAACTAGAATAAAATGGGATTACTGTGCAATGGTGTGCACTCAGAAACCATGAAGATACCATATTTCCAAAGAAAAAGGCCAGCATCAACAAGACTGATAAAGAGGGCATAACAAAGTATTGGATATTACTCAAGGTTAAGCAAAGAAGGTTATATATTTGGACCCAAATATAGAAAAATGATATACATCATGAAACAACAGCTGAAGCAGAGCAGGCTATGGATATGGAACACCACCATCCAAATGCAAATGCAAGTACGATAACAAATTAATTGCAATCAAAATAATTTATTGTAAACGAATTACTTCTAACTCTTGTATCAACTAAAATAGTGGATTTATTACAAAGTATTCTTGAACTATGAAATGCGATGATTACTAGTATTTCTAGGAAGAATGAGATGGTGCATGTTATGGCTAATTTAGAATTTAGAGATAATGAAGATTTCATAACTGAACCGATTGATAGTTAACAAGTCTGTCATAAATACTGTCTCATCATGAATACGTGGCATTCATTATTTAGACTTGCATTTGCACTTGCTTCATGCTACACAACATACCACAATTTGTTCTGTAATTTATAAATCTTTGATTGATTTTTACTTGTAAATTTTCTAGCTTCCCATTATTGTACACCTATGTAGTTTCTCACTTAGATTTATGTTTCAATGTGTACTAACTGTGTCTGTTACTTTCCTGGTTTAAATATGCAGCATACAATAATGCCTATTCATCATCTTGTGAGTTTTGCTCTCAATCTTGTTAGTCGTGCTTTTGAGTTCCAGGTAAGCTCTTATGAACCATAACATGTTCGATCTTTTTTGGAACTTTGTGCATTATATATTTGTATCAGTGTAGGTTCGTGTTCTCATATTACACTGTTCTAAAACCTTGGTGGATGATTGGTAGTCATCAGTGAAGCTTTTGTTTTTCCTGATACAGGCCGATGCCTTTGGAAAGTCTCTTGGGTATGGTGCTCCTCTCCGAGCAGGACTAATTAAATTGCAGGTAAGAACATTGTGGTCAAGCTATTACTATTGATTCTTAAAATGAGGGAAACACTGCACTTTCTTTGAGATTTATCTGATTCAAAGTGGTATGTACAGGAGGAAAATTTGTCAGCTATGAACACTGATCCATGGTATTCTGCATATCATTATTCTCACCCCCCTCTTGTAGAGAGGCTTGCTGCACTTGATGAGTCTGATAAAAAGGAGAAATAACAGCATTTTGTAAAGTTCGTATTACATCAATTTGATTCATCCGTAACTGCAATGCATCCAATATTTGTTCCAGATTGGATGCCCGTACATTTTGATGCCAATTTTGATGAACTGCAGAAGGCTGTTCGATGAACAAAACATTATTTCTGTCGCTATGATAGCATTCTATAATTGTCTATCTTCGGTGTTTTGCACATTAATGGAAAGTTATAATAGCATTAATGTTTGGATCATGACTGTTAATTCTTTCTTTATATATCTTGTCTCGGACTAAGGTTGATGAATATTAGCATTTAAGTTTTGTTTTCAATCTGGCTAACTCCAACAGCTATGCTGGGTTTGGGGATTTGATATTGTATTTATGGTCAAAGCTACTTAGTTGTACTTTAAGTGGAATTTGACACATCCCCAGTGAATGGAAACAATAATACAAGCGCAAAACATTGAGCATATGGAATCTTCTGCAACTCACAGTTGAATACGATAACCTCAACGGAGATATCTCATGGCTATTTTGTTTTATTGCCTGTTCTTTGTTTATGGTTATTCATGGCATCTTAACTTTTCATGTTGAGAAGCAATTGCTTTAATTAGATGAAGTTTCTAAGAGAAAGAAGATTAGTAGAAAGAAACTGAGTGGTTAGAGTTGACACTTATTATTTTAAATATTGGAAAGAAGAGATTTTGATAACTATAATTGTGAAATTAGTATACCATGCCATTTACTACTTTATCCTTATTTTGAGGAAATGTCTGTATACATGTATATGCTCATCTCGTGTAAAGTTTCCTTTCGGCTTATATGCATGTGGACCTATGCATTTGTTTAATTGCACATTCACTTGTACCTAGTGCATATGGATGACTGTTTGCCCACCTTGGAACATTTTTGTGGGTTTGGGGGGAACATGTGTGATTTGGATGATTAGGATGAATGCATTAAATGCCTTCAAATACAAGCATATCACATCAAGCACATCACATCAAACTGTGCCAAACATGGTTTTAGTCAATTAAAGGTGTGAAAGGTAGATGGGGCTAGTTGCCAAAAATTGAAAATGAATTTGAATCTTGAAAACAGAGGATGATTCTGCAACTCTGCAGTCATAGATTTGTTTCCCTGCTTTTCAAAAACTCAAATTAAAAAATTTGGCTCTTGGGCTCGTTCACCTTTTCCACCCCTAAGCTGACTAAACACATCTAGTACAATTTGATGCTATTTGCTAGTATTTAGCAGATATTCAATACAATCGTTCAAAGCACTTGGAATACACATGTTCTTTCATCCTAGAGCATTGAAACGATTTATAGCGTCACATTATAATTTAATGCTTTTAAAAGAGAGTATCAAATCCACATTCCAGGGCTTTTCCTATTATTTTTTTGGTCTTTGTACATTTTATCAAGGTTGATCTCAAACTTTTGTCCTTAAGATCAAATAACTTTTTAAAGGTATTTTTAGAATATCATTAATCCACAGATTTCAAGAAAGAGCAAGGCAGACGATTAAGAGAGAAAATCGAGACGTCATTTTCATTAAACTTTGATATAGTGTAGATTCAATGCAGAATTTGAGACATCGTTCTGTCAAAGGTTCTTATAGAGCATAGGTTTAATGCGAAAATATTAGATATCTTTCTGATAGAGACATTGCATTTCCAGATTAGACAATATATTTTAGAATCTTCATCATTTTTCAGTTGGCCATCATTATGTAGTTGGCAAGTGAAGTATTGCCCTTGGTTTTTACTTCTGAAACTCTTCCTCTTGCTTGAATCTTCCTCTTGCAAATTACTTGATTATTAATCTTGGATTTCTTATTAATGCTGAGAGGCATTCTATTATGGCAGTAAGGAGTGGAGTAATGGCATGTGGTAATAAAAACTCATCTTTTACTTAAATTTGATAGTCCTTTATAAATCACAATATTAACATTTAATAATAAACATAACATTTTCATAAAATAGTTTTGATGTAAAATAACTCTCAATTAAATACAGATGTCTCTACTTTTTTTAATAGGTGTATTAAGTAATCTGAATGGTTCATATTAGGTTTTCCGTAGTATTTCTCGATATTCACATTCCAGTTTGACTCTTATTACTTTTATTTTAGATTGTTTTATATATCTATTAAGCATTTTCCATAATATTTTTTTGATATTCACATTCCAGTTTTTGATTGTTATTTCATTGCTCTTAGATTGTTTTATGTTCCTCTATTAGGAGTCTATTAGGAGTTAGAGCCAGGGACTGAGCGGTATCCATTCCGCCAAAATCAGCTCAGGGCATGATCCTGACTCATCCCTAGAGTCCCACTTTTAAATTTGATATAAAGTTACTTTTTTATTTTGTAATATGAAAGTACATATATGGGCTTTAATCTTCACATCTTTTGTTTATGCCACCAAAGAGAGCTGAGCTATATTATGGTCCAAGTTATCAAGAATGTGGTTTGTTCCAATATGATGAGAGCAATGAAGAGTGAGCGTGAGGCACATTTAAAGGAACATGATCTTGCATGGGGTTATTTTGGCAAGTGTAAATGATCATATAGTTAGATGATATGATTCACAATGTGTTAATTAGTAGACCCTCTAGATCAGGTATCTTACAAATTGTTAGTACTAGAATTGCTTTATCTATTGTGAGTAGTGCATCTACTTTTACCTATGTTTATACTATAGGACCATCCTCTATTATGGCCACCTCCACTATTACTAGTTTCCTTCTATTGTATACTTATTTGTTCACCTTACCTCCTTTATATGTCTTGCCTCGTAACTAAAATTTGACTTAGAGTTCTTAAAGTAATATAAAGTTAATATGGGGATTAGAGTAATTGTTGTTGACTTATGATGGTTTTTGAGTTAATATTTATCACATTACATCTTTATTATAATTGTTGTTGACTTATGATGGTTTTTGAGTTAATATTTATCACATTACATCTTTATCAAGGGGCTAATTAAACCAATCCAAGGAAATGTGTATCTAACACTTTTGCTTCTTTAGAGGATGTGTCTAAATGTGAAAATTGTAAAATCTAAAGTATTGGCACAAATGTATTCCACGACGAGTCTTTAGTTCAAAATGCATTTAACCCTTACAAATGTCAAAAGTCAAAAAAATATTCCAAAATCAGTGGCCTTAAAATAATTCTAAAAAATCGAACCAAAACTTATATCTCAAATATAATTTCCTCTAGTTATCTTTCAGTCCATCAAGATGTATGCCTTGAATAAATTTAACAAATATAACTTGCTCAGTAAGATATACTGTTTATCTTTTCTAGACTTTATCGAATACCAGTAAATAAACTTAGTGTTAACCAACCAATCCAGTATCACTAATGTGTAAAACAAAATATCAATGCAATAAACCATATACACATTTGACACAGATTTTAACGTGGAAACCCTGTTAATGGAAAAACCACTTGGGACCGGTAATCCAAAATTTTCACTCTTCTGAAGTAAGCTCGGTGAAGAGCCAACCTTGTTAAAGGTTACAAACACACTATTAAGTGCGACCTTGTTAAAGGATTTAAAACTAACAATTTGTCTTTTGACCTAGCACTCACTATGCTGTTAATATGAACACCTTTAGATACTCTTGAGTATCTCAATACATTAAGGACTGTTAAATTCCACTCGGTTAAGAGATTTTCTGAATCAATGGTTAAACTGATACAGTAAATGATCTGTTCAATAATACAACTTTAACTTGCAGATTTTCAGATCTATTGTTAGTCCAATAATACCTCTTTGATCAATGTTCACTTCAGTTCCTTTACTTTCATTCTTTCTTCTTTCTGCCCGGTGAATGTTCTGTCCTCTGTTGCTCGGTGTCTGCAGAATTCCTTGGCTTTGTCCTTCAGCCTGTATGATCAAATCTGCATGAAGAATTCTATCTTCACCAGAATATATTCAACATTCCTCTCTTTCCATAGTGAATCCCTTGTCTCTTTATATAGACATGATTAGCCGCTCAATCTCCTTGTTTTTGTCATAGATCACTTCTTGATCCGTAAAACTCGCCATTCTTTGCTTTATCCTGCAAAGCTCTGCTTTAGTTTTATTCCGTAGATCTCTCCTTGATAACTATGCGTTAAATCTCTTCCATAATTTAGTTTAACTGATCGTTAAGAATAAAGCAATCAATCAGTCAATTTCTAAAAATAGCTCTTGCCAGCTAAGTAGTTTTGTTGTTCTTGAAGTTCAGTTCTGATCGGTCATCAACTCCAGTTAGCTCGGTCAATGACTTCAGTTATGCTCGGTAGCAAATTCTGTTATGCTCGGTACTCGGTATACACTGTGAACTGCTCGGTGACTTTCTCGGTAACGCTTGCTTGGTTACTATTGTGCTCAGTTTACACTGTCCGTTGGTGTTTACTGTCATTCGGTGTATATTGTCACTCGGTGTATACAAAATTTTATGTTTTACTGATAACATAAACTTTTTCTTTTCAGTTCTTCAAGGTTATGACTGATGTGTTTGAATAATTAAACCATATCAAGTTAAAATCAATGACAATACAATACATTAACTGATTTAATGTCTTGCATTCACTTTTGCATCTCGGTGATCATCAACTTATCATCTTCAAACATTCAATCAGCTATAGTTCATCAATCTCTCCCTTTGGCATTGATGACAACATACTATGAAATATGCAATATAACATATGCCATGACATACCAAAATTTATTGTTCTATAACCAATTCAAATATCTGAATCTCGGTAAGCTCTTCTAGCTTAGATTTGATTTTGCTATGTGCTCTCCCTTTCTTGTAGAATCTCTTCTCCCTTTTCTGGATAGATATGTAACAGTGTTAGCTCTTTCTCCATTTCTCTTTCTTTGATGTATGATTATTTCATTGAATATCTCTCTCTTTGTTTTGTATAAGCTCTTCTCCCTGATGTATATTTCATTCAATATTTCTCTCCCTTTGACAACAATGCCAAAAAAATATTCAGCTCTGTAGTATCCAACAATCTTTTTTTTCTCCCTTTGAAGCTTTCTGTCCCTTTAGTGGACTGATATATCATTTTAGTCCATATCTCAGCTTGCATCAACATGATTGATCTTCTGATAATGTGTAGGCTGATGCAACCTCTAATTCAGTTTAGTGACCAGTAGACAAGGGTCGAACCCCTAGGCTATTCCTCAGGTACTCAAATGTATCCTTTGGTAACGGTTTTGTGAAGATGTCTACTAGTTGTTCTTTGGATTGTACATATTCCAGTATCACCTCTTTCTCTTGTACTTGTTCCCCCAAGTAATGATACTTAATAGCTATGTGCTTTGTCTTAGCATGCATTACAGGGTTCTTTGAAATATTTATAACACTTGTATTATCACAATAGATAATTACTGGGTCAAAAATTTCTTCATTCAAACCTTTCAACAATTGCTTGATCCATGCAATGTTAGAGCAATTTGCAGCAACAACTACATATTCTGCTTCTGCAGTTGATTGTGATATGCATCCTTGCTTTTTACTTATCCATGTGACAAGTCTATCACCCATAAAGAATGGTCCACATGTTGTGCTCTTTCTATCATCTATGTTTCCAACCCAATCAACATTAGTATAAACTTGTAGCTCAAACTTGCCTTCTTTATTGTACCACAAACCATAGTCTTCAATATTATTTAGATATCTCAAAATTCTTTTGACAATAGTCATGTGTGATTCCTTACGATTAACAAAGAGTTTTGCAACTATAGCAACTACATGTGCTATATCAGGTCTAATGTGTACAACATACATTAGTTCGCCAATCATAGATCTGTATAAGGTCTGATTTACCTCAGTTGTCTTGTCTTCCTTTGTTAATTTGCATCCGATTGCTATAGGTGTTTCAACTAGTTTGGAGTCCTTCATCTTGAATATCTTCAGAACTTCTTTGATGTATTTGGATTGTGTAATGTAGATGCTTTCTTCCTATTGTAGAATCTGTAGACCAAGAAAATTTTTGATCTCTCCAAACATTGACATTTCAAATTCTTTGCTCATTTCATCAACAAATAACTTGCATAGCATATCATTACCTCCAAATATGATATCATCAACAAATATCTCAATAATCAAAGTCTTATCATCATCATCTCCTTTTAAATATAGATTAATGTTGTCACTTGTTCTAACAAATCCAATACTAATGAGATAAGAGTGAAGTCTTTCATACCATGCTCTCGGTGCTTGTTTTAATCCATACAAGACTTTGTGTAGTTTACCAAATATGTTTCTTTTGTTTGGATCAACAAACCCTTCAGGTTGTTCAATGTATACCTCCTCTTCTAGTATTCCATCCAGAAATGCAGATTTAACATCCATTTGGTATGTTTTGAATCCTTTAAAAGCATCATAAGAAAGTAGAATACTTACTCCTAGTCTAGCAACGGGTGCAAATGTTTTTCCATAGTCAATACCTTCTTCTTGTGCATACCCTTTGCATACTAGTCTTGCTTTGTTTCTTGTGACTTCTCCATTCTCATTGAGTTTGTTTCTGAATATCCATTTGGTACCAATGATATTTTTGTCACTCGGTCTAGGTACTAATGTCCATGTTTTATTCTTCTCAACCTGTTCAATCTCTTCATTCATTGCATTAACCCATTCTTGATTCTCAAGTGCAACATTAACAAATTTAGGCTCAAAATCACAAATCAAACGTCTAGTGTTAAGAGACGTACTTCTTGTTCCCATTCCCGCTCTTTTGTCTCCAATGATATGGTCCTGTGGATGGTGTCTTCTGACATATTTAGCAAGTACTTATTCAAATATTTGTTCTTCATTTTGATCTTCATTATCACTCGATTCAACATTGTGAGCATTGTCCTGATTCTCAGTGTGTGCAGCATGTTGCTCAATTGCATTTTTCTGTCGCTCGGGTAAGGTGTTAGGTTCTTCAATGTAGACAAATCTTTTGTAATCTTCTGGTTCCTTTCTACTTTCCTCATCATCTTTCTCAACAAATTCATCCAGTTTAACATTTGCACTTTTAATGATTTTGCTAGAAGATTTGTTCAGACATTTATAAGCTTTGATTTTAGTAGAATATCCTAGAAATATTCCTTCATCAATTTTAGAGTCAAGTTTCCCATTTCTATCATATTTCAATATATAACATTGACTTCCAAAAATTCTAAAGTAACTCACATTCGGTGTGTATCCATACCATAGCTCATAAGGTGTCTTATTGGTATCTTGACTCAATTGAACTCGGTTTAGTGTATAGACAGTAGTACTTACAACTTCTCTCCAGAATGTTTGTGTGATGCCTTTTTCAATCATCACTGTTCTGACACAATCAACAATTGATCTATTTCTCCTTTCAGCAATCCCATTCTGTTGTGGTGTTCTCGGTGCAAAAAGCTGTCTTGTAATCCCATGCTTATTACAAAAGTTAGTGAATTCATCAGAAATAAATTCTCCTCCTCTATCTGATCTTAAACATTTAAGTTCTTTTCCACTTTATTTTTCAACTTTTGCTTTATACCATTTGAACATCTTAAATGCTTCAAATTTATCTTTTAAGAACATAATAGTCATCATCCTAGAATAGTCATCAACAAATAGAATAAAGTATCTATCACCATAATAACTCTTTGTTCTCATTGGTCTACATAAGTAAGTATGGACTAACTGTAGAATAACATTAGATGTGTAGGTTTTTCTCTTGAAACTAGACTTTGTCATTTTTCCTTTTTGACAATTTTTGCACATAACATGGTCGGGCTTTGACATACTCGGTAAACCTCTTGCTTTTATTTTATTACTTATCTTAACCATGTCATCAAAGTTCACATGAAATAACCTTTTATGCCACAACCAAATGTCTTCATTTCTAACCAATAAACAAGTGGTCTCAATATAATCAAGATAGAATAGATTACCTTTTGTTTGTTCACCAGTACCGATCAACTTTCTTTTTCATTATAGATCATAGCCTTTTTGTTCTCAAATGAAACTCGGTGTCCTGTGTTGTTCAGCTGTGAAACACTCAATAGATTATAGTTAAGTCCTTTCACCCAATATGCATTTTCACATATGATCAGATTATTCAACATGATAGTACCTTTTCCTTCAACTAGGCAAGGTGAGTCATTACCCATCCTAAGTGATCCACCATTATAATATTCAAAAGTTTTAAAATTTTCTTTATCTCCATTCATGTGATGAGTACAACCAATATCAATAATCCATACACAATTTTTGCTAACTTTAGATATGAGTGCAATTTTAACATACCTTTCTTCTTCGTCCGAATCATCCTTCATAGAAACAAATACCACCTCAACATCTTCATCAGAATCAGTAGTAGAATTTTTAGCTTTGTTGTCAACCAGGTAACAAGCCTTCTTGCCTTTGTCCTTGTAATCTCGGTTATCTCTTCTGTCAGAATGTTGGTTGCTTCTGTAGTCTCGGTCATCACTTTTGTCACACTTCTTTTCATAAGATCTCTCATTGTTCCTTTCATCCTTTCTCTTGTTAGGGCATCTAGCAGCAAAATGTCCAATTTCTTTGCAATTTAAACAGACCAATGGTAATTTACCTTTATATCTTCCTTTACCTCTATGTAATCTTCTAGCCATTAGTGCTTCAAGTTCTTCAAGTTCTTGTTCATCACTATCACTGTCACTATCATTTCTCATAGTGTGTTTGTGACTATATTTTCTTATTTTCAGAGAAGATTTGAATGCAGACTCAATAGTTGGTAAGACACTATTGTCATAGTTGTTCATCTCAAATGAAATAAGTCTACCAATCAAATTATCAAGAGTAATATTGTTATTTGCTACTGCTCTCATTTCTTGAATTGCAGATACTCTAATAACATAAACAAGTAGTAAGGTTCTCAAAATTTTACATACAACTGTTTCTTCCTCAAGTACTCCTCCTACTCCACGGATAGCATTAACAACTTCTTTGAT
Source organism: Thuja plicata (assembly GCA_018584345.1). Classification (NCBI taxonomy): domain Eukaryota; kingdom Viridiplantae; phylum Streptophyta; class Pinopsida; order Cupressales; family Cupressaceae; genus Thuja; species Thuja plicata. The sequence continues at coordinate 435,963 of MU227130.1, forward strand.
TCTGCTACTGTACCGAGTGATGTTCTCTCCTTCTTTCATTCTTAGGTCATCAAACTTTCCTCTTAGGCTTTAAGCTTTAGCTCTCAGCACATTGGTGTCTCCTCCATGTACTAGCTTGAGTTTGTCCCACATTTTCTTTTGCAGAGGTGCATGATTTCACATCGTCAAATTCAGGATGGGATAGTGAAGAAACAAGTTCTATCATCATAGAATTGTGTTCATGTTTCTCTCTCAATTGATCAACAATTAGATGTCCAATAGGTGCAACATATTCAGTATCCAAGTATTGTGTGACATCATTTCCAATACTTGATAGATGAAGTCTTATCCTACATTGCCATGATGCAAAGTTGTCCTTGTTCAACTTAGGCACATCCCTTTTACTCATCTTGTGATATTTAGCTTGAGTCGTTAAACTCTCTTCCAAGCACCAAAGCTCTGATACCAATTGTTAGAATAACTGAGAGGGGGGGGGGGGGGGGGATCAANGGGGGGGGGGGGGGTGAATCAATGGCCTTAAAATAATTCTAAAAAATCCAACCAAAACTTATATCTCAAATATAATATCCTCTAGTTATCTTTCAGTCCATCAAGATGTATGTCTTAAATAACTTTAACAGATATAACCTACTCGGTAAGATATTCTGTTTATCTTTTCTTGACTTTACCAAATAGCAGTAAATAAACTTAGTGTTAACCGACCAATCCAATATCACTAATGTGTAAAGAAAAACATCAATGCAATAAATTATATACACATTTGACACAAATTTTAATGTGGAAACCCTGTTAAGGGAAAAACCACTTGAGACCGGTATCCCAAAATTTTCACTCTTCTGAAGTGAGCTCGGTGAAGAGCCAATCTTGTTAAAGGTTACAAACACACTATTAAGTGCGACCTTGTTAGACGGTTTAAAACTAACAATTTGTCTTTTGACCTAGCACTCACTATGTTGTCAACAAGAAAACCTTTTGATACTCTTGAGTATCTCAATACATTAAGGACTGTTAAATCCCACTCGATTAAGAGATTTTCTGAATCAATGGTTAAACTGATACAATAAATGATCTGTTCAATAATACAACTTTAACTAGCAAATTTTCAAATCTATTGTTAGTCCAGTAATACCTCTCTGATCAATGTTCACTTTAGTTCCTTTGCTTTCATTCTTTCTTCTTTCTTCTCGGTGAATGCTCTGTCCTCTGTTGCTCAATGTTTGTAGAATTCCTTGGCTCTGTCCTTCAACTTGTATTATCATATCTGCATGAAGAATTCTATCTTTACTAGAATATATTCAGCATTCCTCTCTTTCCATAACGAATTCCTTGTCTCTTTATATAGACATGATTAGCTGCTCAATCTCCTTGTTTTTGTCATAAATCACTTCTTGATCCGTAAAACTCGCCATTCTTTGCTTTATCCCGCAGAACTCTACTTTAGTTTTATTCCGTAGATATCTCCTTGATAACTACACTTTAAATCTCTTCCATTCTTTAGTTTAACAGATCATTAAGAATAAAGCAATCAATCAATTAATCTCTAAATATAGCTCTTGCCAGCTAAGTAGTTTTGTTGTTTTTGAACTTCAGTTCTAATCAGTCATCAACTCTAGTTAGCTCGGTCAATGACTTCTGTTATGCTCGGTAGCAACTTTAGTTAGACTCGGTAGCAACTTTAGTTATGCTTGGTACTCAGTATACATTGTGAACTACTTGGTGACTCTTGCTCCGTAACGCTTTCTCAGTTACTACTGTGCTCGGTTTACACTGTCCGTTGGTGTGCACTGTCCATCGGTGTATACTATCACTCGGTGTATATATACTTTTATGTTTTACCGATAACATAAAATTTGTCTCTTTAGTTCTTCAAGGTTATGACCGATATGTGTTTGAATAATCAAACCATATCAAGTTGACATCAATGACAATACAATACATTAACTGATTTAATGTCTTGCATTCACTTTTTCATCTCGGTGATCATCAACTTATCATCTTCAAACATTCAATCAGTTATAGTTCATCAAGGGGGTACTGCTAGTTTTCTCAGCCACATTTGGAGAGAATAATATCCTAAATGAATTCAAAAGCCTTCTATCGCAATCTATTCTATTTGGAAGACAATGTAAAGAAAGGCCTTTTCAGGAATATAATTAAAAGTATCATCCCTAATAAACTTGAAGGCTTAGACACCATTGGTTTGAGTAAGGATCTCTCATTTGAAGAGATCAATCTTGCAATCAAAGCTCTTAGTAATGACAAGGCCTCAGGCCCTGATGGACTGCCAGTTGAATTCTGTAAAAGGAACATTGAATGGATTGGAGAGGAACCAAATAAAAGTGTACAAAGAAGCCCTTGCTTCAGGAACATTAGGGGGACACATTAATACTGGGATCATTAAGTTGATTCCTAAGGATGGAGACAAATCACTGCTAAAAATTGGAGACCTATCACATTACTTAATGTATCCTATAAAATCCTTGCTAAAGTCCTGGCCAAGCGATTGGAAAACATAATGCCCATTGTGGTCAATCCCACCCAAACATGGTTTATCAAGGGAAGATACATTTTGAAAAATATTATAACATGCTGGGAGGCAATGAGTTGGGCTCAGACCAGAACTCGGCAATGCTTTTAATAGACTTTGAAAAGACACATGATAGAGTGGAATAGAGTTTTATAGAGATGATTCTAACTAGTCTTGGGTTTCCCAAGGAGTTTTGTCACATGGTGAATACCTTAATGCAAGATGTCATTGGTAGGGTAGAAGTAAATGCCATCAGATCTGAACTATTCTCTCTTACAAGATGTATTAGGCAAGGTTGTCCCCTTTCTCCTGCAATTTATGTACTTGCTACAGAAGCCATGTATTAATTATTGAGAGACAATACACTATTACCAAGAGTAAAGGGGATTTCCTTGCCTAACAATGAAGAGGTGGTTAATATTCAATTTTTTGATTATACTGTTCTTCTTATCATCATGGAGGAAGACAATGTCGAATCCTTAATGAGGAAATTGAAATTGTTTTGTGACGCCTATGGTAGTAGGATGTCCTTACCTAAATCAGTGATGCTAGGATGGATCCCTCACCCTCCTGACTGGTTTAGCAAGTTCTCCTTTGGCTGGGGAGGCTCAAAAAATATTGTTAGGTACCTGGACATAAATTTTGCAGTCAGACCCAATCTCAAAGATTTGTGGAATTGGATATAAGATAAAATATATAATAAACTCAAAAATTAGAATAAAAACACCTTACATTGACAAGGAGAGTGCATATCTGTCAAAAAAATCCTAACTTCATATAATATATACTATGCTTCATCATGGCTCTTCTGCCAATACCAATTTAATCAAATTTAGAAGTAAATTAGGAGTTTCCTTTGGTCTAAAAAGAAATGCCATTTAGTGAAGTGGACTTGGTGGTGTATGAGTAAAGCCAAAGGTGGATTGGGGCTGAAAGATCTCAGGACAAAAGGGACATAATTGGCGGCTAAATAGATTTTAAAGCTATGCAAGGTAATGAACCTTGGAAAATATTGCTTAAACATAATATCTCTAATGTTGTTCCTTCACATAATTAGTCATGGATTGGTCTTCCTTTGGTGGTAATCATTGCTGGAGGCTCTTCTGTTTCATTTCAATCTGGAAAGCGTGGGGTGTGGTCAGGAAATATAATTGGGAGGTGGTGCATCAACAGATCTAGGGACTCAGGTTCATCTGCGGGTCTTTACTCGTTAACTTGTGGATCTTTCCCTTATAATAGTAGGAGCCACCCGACCCCCCGGTGGAGAGGTTTCAATTAATGGCGCCTGCTAGTGTAGGAGCACCCATAATGATTTAATAGATAACAAGGATAATATATGTGGGGATAGGTCTATATGGTCTAATTTGACGCATAATGAGAAATCGTTAACTGTTCTACATGGGTGCTCTTCTAAAATGTGGGATGACAGAGGATTGAGAACTTCAATGATATTATCAAAGAAGACCAACTGATTAGTTGGAAGGAACTTATTAAGGAGTTTGATATTCCCCCCACCCAGTGGAGAACATACATTGTCCTAAGGGTATCATGTTCTTCCCTTTCCCTTCCTACACCTTGTGTATCCATTGAAAACAAATTCCTCAGCTTCATGTAGCCGGATGGATCCCATCTTCCTGCTGTTAAATCAAAGTTTATTTACTTCCCGCTCTCTGATATCTTGGACATTATCTCCCATCTCTCCTCCTCTTGGAACAAAAAAATGACTCAGATTCATGGCAATTAGTGTTGGCTTGCATGTGAACCAAGCCTCTTGAACCTAAAAAGAAGTGTTTCATTTGGAATTTGAAGTTACTTAAACTACCAGTTTATAAGGCTGACGGTGATCTAAATATCTGTCCTCTTTACAGGGTACTTGAAACTATTAAACAAATTTTCTTTGATTGCTTATTTGTAAAATAAGTATGGAATCTTTTTGGCATAAATTTTGATTGTTCTATCTGTCTCGCTGATGACATTTTGGGGTAGGTCCAATTTCTCAGGAAAAGTACCAACCTCTTTTTAGCTACTATTTCTTGTGAAATTCTTTGATTGTTATGGAAATCTAAGAATAATGAAATATTTAATGGTCATAATAGAATCCTTACTGATTTTTTGAGGAGACTCATAGTACATGACATTGAATGACAGGTTATAGGTACCATGAGGATAGAAAAGGACAAGTATGAAAGGCCGCTTCGGTTGCGAACGGTTAGAGTTTTCACTTGGGAAATATCTCACGGGAACAGTTGGACAAAGAGAACAGAAGAGAGAACTCCATTCGAGAAGAGACTCCAAAATTTCATGATAGAATTTGAACAACCAAGGAGGAAATCTCAGATTGATCCAGTAGTTCTGGAGGTTGTAGTTGATGCTGTCTCCTTGGAGGTTGTTGTTCCTGAAGGGGTTGCCCTACAAAAACCTGTTGTAGCAGAAATAATCATATTCAAATGCTTAGATGGCCCACTCCCGTGCGAATATTGGTTTAAATAAATTCAAGGATTTGCCTTTGATTAAAATAGATGATATGTGCTTCAACATGATCTTTCTTTTTGTATAATCTAACTGAAAATCAAACATGTATATATTTATCTCATGACAACACTAGTATAGATGCATAGTATATGACAACACTAGTATAGATGCATAGTATATCTTTCATAGATACTTATATTGTTTCAGAAGTTCTTTTGGATGTAAGTTGTTGTAATGAAACTTCTTTATATTTAATAAAAAAAATATGATGCTAGTGATTTTATATTATTCATTTGAGGAAACACGACAAGATGTCCCTTGTAGCGACATAATATTATATTAATTTATACAAAACACCTTTTGAGAAATTAGAAAGAATTAAAAAATAAGATGTTTTTTAAAGAAACAAAAAATACACATACACATACACATCTATCTATCTATCTATCTATACATGATTAACAATATACTCATGTGCCAAAGAAAAACAAGGATGTAAAATAAGCAAAAACAATACAAGTATCTAATTGTTTTCATAAAAACCCATATAGAACCCCCAAAAAAAGTTTGACAATAATATACTCATGTACCAAAGAAAAAGAAGGAACAAAAAATGATGTAAAATTGCATGATTTATGTTGGAAAGATCAAGATGATCCCATGGATGAGACACCTCATGTACTAAATGTGACATCTATTCAATGAGTTATGAGCATCACTACAATGTGCATGTTTCTCTCTATGTATCTATGTATGAAGCTTGAACTTCCTTCCTTTGAATTTTCTATTTTTTACTGTTTTGGCATTTTTAACTGTCTTGTTTATGTGTTTATTTATGTCCATTTATTTGTTTGTAAATAAATTTTAGTTGTAGTTTATCAACAATTAGTGAATATTTTATAATTCAACATTCTTAAATTAACCATCTGTATGTTAATCATTTTTCTTTATTAATCACACATTCATACTAAAGTATTTTAAATTATTGGAATAAACTTTGATGGGCATGATGTTTATTTAAATGTGGGCCCAATCATTTATATATGATTGAGTCAATCCTTGAATTTAAGACCAGTAACTTGAAATTTTAATTTTAATTTTTAAAAATACTGGTTCAATTGTATCCAATATGATATTGTTTAAAAAAAAATAATCATATTTCCTATGATCTCTTAGTTATTTTACATTAATCCCCCGTCCCCCAATTCACATGCCCTATAATGATCTCTTGATAAGGATAAATATGGTATAATATCTAATATAGTAATCAATAATTTAGGAAAATTGTGTTCAATTTCCTTCACAATAATAATTAATTCATGAAAAATTCTTGCCATCACATGAAATTATAACTAATTTATTGTAGATGTGTACCATCACCCATGAAAACACACATGAATGCGGGTATACATAGATATATTTATTCATATCCATATACATATATATATATATATATATATATATATATATATATATATATATATATATATATATATATATACATATTTATACACACACACACATACACATACATTAGTACATATATGCATACATGCACATGTTGCAGTATCATTAATTGTACCCCTTTACAATTTCATGCTCTATTTGGGTCCCTACTTTAGTGTGATTTCTCCTAAACCATTTTGAGCCTATTTTGGCCCTATCCTACCCTATAATTTAATTTTTAAACACAACTTAATTGTCATCATATGCTAATTTGACACTAGGTGCAATGTTCTCGATCTTGACATATCACTAGCCCTTTTGTTGGTCCACTTTTTACTAGACTAGGGTGTCCAACTTCCTAGGCCTCTAAAGGGACCCAAATTGAAACTTGTGCAAGTGTCATGCTCCATCATTCATGATCCGTTCCTGATATTTTCATTTGATTGTTGTTTGTTAGCCTAAATTTAAAAATACCTTGTGAAACCTATATAAGACACATCTTCTATCATTCATAAGGTCTTGTTGGTAAACATAATTTTCATTGCGATTGTTTCCTTGAAACTTATCCTGTTACTTGTAATAGCACCTTGAAAACCTCTATTAAATGATTTTTCATTGTCTTGTAAACATTTTAAGATTTAATTGTTTAAGTGAATCTCAACAAACTAGAGGATTGCTTGAGGGTTCCCATTTTGAGGACTTTGACACAAAAAGTTCAAAATTTGGCATGTTCAAATTGGGGCTAAAAACTGGCTCTAACTGGGGACAAGGATCATAAGGGACACAACATGAACCCAAAATATTAATTAAAGACCAATGCCTTAAGCATTGGGTAATATAGTCATCAGAAGAGGAGGCACAAAGAGACTAATTGGAGAGATTGGAGGCAAGCCAAAAATGGAACACATGACAAAAAATTCTACATAAAATATGCACAAGGTAGGTACCCCTACCTTAGGCTGCTAAAAAATGATCATACAAACCCATTTACATGTTGAGCGAAATAGGCATCTATGTGGAAAAATGATGAATACTTGAGTAACACCTGCAAGCCCAGTACAAGGATAAAACTAACATACATGAGATGGGGATTATTTTTTAAAATTGGACCAAACAACCATTTCTCACAATGAACCTATGATCTTTCTTGAATTACATTAGTACCGTCTTTAACATTATTGCTCATAAGTTTTGGTATCTTGTTAAGCATGTCAATATCCTCTTTCAAAATATCCATCTGATTGGTTTGGGTTGGATGAAACCAAGCCACGAGTTGGACAACCTTCATAAAGTTAGTGATGTGAAGAAACTTGCACCAATGCAAATTTTGAATCCAGTTTTGAATCTTGGCTTGGGAATCATACGTGGAAATACATTCATCTAAAAATAATAGATTGAAGTAGACGACATCTCCGTAGAGGAAATTATCATCTAAAGCCTTCAGACACCAATCTGGAACTCGAACATCATGAGAGTTACCTTCATTGAACTCCTTTGTTAGATATTTATATAGCTCATTTCTTGCTTCATTATTGGCACACTTTCCAAAATGGCTTATGATATAGGGTGTCTTCTTGAATAAAAGACTCAAAAAGGGGATTGCTTCAAACTTTGAATACTCCACAAAAATTAGATTGTACCTGCATTAGGATGAGGGCATGTGTTGATATATCTTCATGGATTTTACTTTCAAATTGTTTATTGATTTCTATATGGGATTTTGTGTTCTCTTTAACCAGGATCCTTCTCCATCATACTCTTCCTAAAATATGAAAGCTTTATATTATGGTTGTAAGAAAAGTTGGAGTAAATTATTTAATGATTCATTTTCTTGTACAAGGAATTGATCTTTAAATCATTCATCAAATGTATAATTCAATGCAAGTTCATTGATATATTCAAAAGTAAAGGTTTCTATTTCTAAAGGAATTGAAGATATCTGTAAAGGTTCACTTGCAATTTCATCTTCATTAATCATAACATTAAAAGATTGTCGGCTAGTTGTCAAAAAATTGATCTCATCACTAGGGTTTTCCTCTTCAATGATTACTGATGGATGAATAGGAATATCTTCTCCACATATAAAATCATCATCTAAATAATTGAGGCACCAACTAGGAATAAAATTTACATGAAATTCATCGTCTATTTCACAATGTTGTTTCCATGCATCGATACAATATTATTTTTCTATTGGAATCATTTCTTGATCATCTTCTCGTGAAGACATAACAACTTCTCTTTCTTTAATGCATGTAAAAATTGGAACAACAAAGGATGCATCTTATGAGAATGAAACTGAATGCTACTACAGAAGCTCTTTAAGAATTCAACTTGCATGGGTTCATCAAGAACCTACTTCTTTTGATATGGAAAGTCTTCATCATCACTTTCACTATCACTTTCCAATTTTCCTCTGTACCAAACCATAACTTTGAATTCAATCTTTCAGACATAGTCGCCAACCTTCATTTCAAAAGAAGGTAACTTCATATTTCTGAGGAATTAAACAAATTTTTATTTTGAATTCCTAGCAAAGTCACCAAAAATCTATTGGTAAACAGATTTTTCACTAGGATTGTGTCCTTGAAACGAACCCTGTTACCTGAAATAATACCTTGAACACCTCTATTAAATGATTTTGCACTTTCTTGTAGAAATTTGGAGATTTAATTGTTTAATTGAATCACAACAAACTAGAAAATTGTGCAAGGGTTCCCATTTTGAGGACTTTGAAGCAAAAAGTTCAAAATTTTTCATGTTCAAAATTGGGGCAAATTGGTCGAAGAGACACAAGTTACAATCTAAGAAGAAATTGTTATTGAACAAACATTTCATATTTGAATATTCAACATTGATCACCAAAATACAACGCTCCACATTCAAGTATGATTTCATATTGATTTTCTTTTTATAATGATATTGCATTAATACTTGAAAGACTTGTCTAAAGATCATTGCATCACAACCATTTCTATTCCTAAGGTATAATTATTTTATTTCAACATTTCCATTATTATTTAGCCTTTTTCCTTTGGAGAATTAGCTCTCTTTTCAATCAATCATAACTATTGTGTAGGTGGGAACACAAACATTAGGCAAGCCACTATACAACACAACTATTCTTCCCTATTTGTGTGTAGGTTCAAATTTGATAACATAGAGTATTATAAGTGCATTGAGTAGGAAATGACATGCATTCCTAAATTTCAAATAGGAAAAAAATCTTGGATTAGGGCATCCAAAACATGTGTCCAACTATTTTTAGCTAAATTTTGGAGAGATAGACCTACATGACCTCCTGCTTGTGAATCTTCTCCTTTCTATTTGTACAGACACCCTCAGACTTTGACATCCAATACACCGGTCTGACACTTTTAGGCTTATTTTTTAGTTTCAGGTTTCTTTCCGTGTCCTCTTTCCATATCGGATCTTCAATGTTGGTTTTTTGTACTATAAGTTACTCTTATTTCTGAAAGTTATCATTTTCATATCTTTAAACCTAGTTCATTCACACACGCTTCACAATTTCAATTCCAATCACATATCAAAAGGGAACAATCAATCAAAGCATTCATCTTTCCTATTAGGACTATAATTGATCCTAATTCATTTCTCCCCTATGATTTTTATGGACCACAAAGATCTTAGTTTACATATATAGGATATGATTTGGTGAACTTGACGTGTCTTACATTTAAATTTCTGATTTGGTTTTTAAAATCTAATTTATTGAAATTTTTTTCCTTATTTGGATGCAATCATTTCTAAAATTTATTGCTTATAATATACTTGTGTTGGTCAATTAACCACAACATTGATACATCAAATTATTTGATCATTTGGTTAATCACAAAAATGCACATTTATATTTCATATTGTTTAATTAATCACATCATTTTTTATCTCATATCACTTACTTAATTCATTAAATAGTTGCATATTTATAGTGTAGAAAGAAAACTTGTTTCTTTGAATATCTCATTGCGTGCTTAATTAGTTGGTGAAATTATTTTCATAAAGAATACATTGCATAGATACATAGTTTCTTATCTATTCTTATGTCACTTCATCCTATTACCCATGAGGGCATTGTGATGCAAGAGGTTGACATGGTTAACACTTCTCTTAATGCTACTTTATCTCTTATTCATTCCAATGCTCTTCTTTATAGAGATGATTCCTTAATGACTCATGCTTGTGTCTCTCTCCTAGTGTTTCCCTTATTCATCAAGATATTTTTTTGCAAGAAGAGGATATCATTAACACTTCTCTAAATGAAATTTCTTTTGGAGATGAAGTATTGGAGAATGATGATGATTCTTCTCCCAAAACTTACCTTCCCCATGGGATATTTGGTGCAAGAAGAAAACATCTGAGATATTGAAAATCCAAACTTTAACACATTAATGGACATAGATATTGATTCCTCTTTGAGAGACTAATTTACTTATCAAGACATTTTAATGCAACATGATGTCATTCAATTCCTTAATGACATGCCACCTAAAATTATATTAACTATGCATGATACATTATAGGATGGAATCAATTGTGATAATCATAAGAAAAACATAATGAGAGAGGACTCCCTTACCTCCCAACATGACATGGACAATGCTAATAAAGATTTGGATCCTCCCAAAAGGATCAATCCTTATTCACTTATTCATCCTTTTAGCACATCAAAATATTCTCGCCCAACTAATTTTACTAAGGTTTGTGATGAAAATACTTCCCCATTAGAGTAGCATACACATTGCAATTTTGGTTTTGACGCACTTTCTAAAAAATGATATAATGGACAAGGTCTTGGACATATGGAACAAGCAATTAAGGTTCCTACAAATCTCACAACTCATTATTATAAAGAAGGCATATGATTCACCACTTCTTTACCTCTACCATTTCCTTCATTAACTCCAAAGATATAAATACAATTTCCTTCACATGAAACAAGAATTGTGCCTAACCATTTTCTTTTATCTAGAGAAGAATAAATCTTGTCAAGATTCTGAAGAGTCCATTTGATTATTATTCCACCTTTAAAAGATTGTGAAACTCAACAAGCTATCCATAAAGATTTCTTCTTTTGTGCTTACCATTGCATATATTGTCATACCACTACTGACTGTGGAGCCTTTAAGAGAGAAGTTATAAAACTTGTTTAATATGTTAAATTCCTATAAAAATCGAAATTCAACTCCTTTTTTTAGTTTTTCATGTAATTGGACAATATTTTAGTCTATTATGTTGCTCCTCACTATGTGACATTAAAACTTAGCTTTTTGGGGCTTATTGTCATTCATGGTGGTACAATTTCATGTGCAATAATACTTTGGTAGCAACATAATAACCTATTATATAATTATTCCTATCTATACATTGGGTCAAGAGTAATTTAGCAACATGTCTATTTAATAATGATCCACTTTCCCTTTGATAAGATGCATCTTTTATAAATATTTACTTCCTTCAATGGGATTGTATGTCCTTCATGAGGATTTCAGTGTCCTTGATTATAATATCTTCTTGCTTGAAAATGTATATATTTTATATAAATGATATCTCCATGGTGTTTGAAGTGTGCATCCTTCATCAAAAATCCCTTCTCCTAATTCTTGGGAAGGTGTGTATTATTGTTATTTCTCTCCTTTCCCTCTTAGTATTGAAGATTTTATCATTAATTGAGGGTCTCCTTTTTTTATGGAGATAGATATCCTTAGACAAAGATCTCAACCTCTCCCTCCCTATTTTTCTTTCTGATAGTTATGTATCTTTGATAAGGATCCCCTTACCCTTGTTGCATGATGATTCCCTTACAACTATCTCTTTCTTGCTTGAAAATTTGTATCCTTTATAAGGATCTCCTTTCTAGTTCAAACACATGTTTTTTTATAATGATAACTTCTTGTGTTGAATATGTTTATCCTTGATATGGGTTTATATTATTTTACGATATCAATATTAAAATATGTTGACATATTAAGTGAGGTATAAGCCTTTTTCCTCTTTTCCCATAAATTAAATTATCTTAACTATTTAATTAAATCAAATTTGTCCAATGTTTTATGATTAACTAAGTATTGAATCAATTAACCATGTCTTCTATAATTCAATAAGTTCTTTAATTTATTTAATTGTTCACTTAAAAAAAAAATGAAACCTCTTCTAAAAATAAATAAAATATTTATTTTATTTATTCATCTCATGTACACGATTAAATAATTATTTAATGTCAATTAATTCTTTAGTCCCATCTCCCAACTGTCACTCACTTTCGGTTCCCCCTCTTGTGCAATCAATTAACTCTTCAATCACTCAATCTATCTCAATCATGCAATCGGTTCCACACCATTATTAACTAAATTTGGAAATCTCTACAAATCTCAACCATTGGTCATCTATCCCCACCTCTTAATTTGAATAGTTAATTGAAGTCATAAAATTTATAAAAGGAGCCTTGCTTTCTAATTATCATTAACTAAGTCTACAAACCACAATCTTTGAATCTTTGTGTGATCACAAGGCAAATTTGTGCTACAAATTTGAGAGCCAACATTACATCACAAAGAGAGAAGAATAATGGAGGCTACATATAAAATGAATGCAAATTTTTTGTATTGCATATTTTCCACCTCATACACAATATTCATTTACTAGTACTGCTACTGCTACTGCTACTACTATATCAAAGAGCATTTTGGTTGAGATATATTGAAGTGTTTGGTGTTTATTAAATTATTTCTATTGCATCATATTTTGTACAATATTCACATGTGAGACACCTTAAGTGACATTGAGTTTGTACTCTAGGGTGCATACTATATACAATTTGATGTTAAATAACAAATATTAAAATTATTTGAGCACACTATCATTATGACATGATTTTGTGTACACATTTTTTGTTGTTCAAGTTGACTATGAAAAGACATTTAAACTGTTATTTAACCATATAAACTATATCATCTTAAAATGGAAGCACTTCCATGTTAAGAGAATTTAGCCCTCCTTAGGGGATGTATTTGACCTCTATCACATCATCCCCCTGATCTGCCTCTCTTTCCATCATTTCCTGATCTAATTCCTGCATTCTGGGTTGCAAAACTCTGTTTCTGGGATACAGAGACAGGGTCGACCTCGACCATGACCTAGGATAGGGGCGACCTTGGCCCTACCCTAGGACAGGGCCGACCTCGACCCTATCCCAGGGTCCTAATCCTAGGAACTTTCGGTTTCCCGGATGTCGGTCCTCACAAAAAGTTTCCTGCCGCTTCCGGGTCGGCTGTTTCGGGCTCCGAAGCGTGGATTCCTAAATTGTATTTAATATAGGTCCTCTCCTAGGGGTAAAGGCTTTAATGGTGATTTAATTATCCTATGTAGGCCTCCTTAGAAGTTGTGCCCTAATTTCAAATAAAAGGGAGCATTTCTCTCTCATTTTCTCTAAGCATTATGAATTATCAATTAGGTGATCAAGAGAAGTTTCAAGCATCCATTTCTAAGTTCTCAAGGTGTTCAAGTCTTCTCCTCAAGAATTCAAGTTCTCCATTGAAGATCAAGGATTCAAGCTCTCAAGCCTTTGAAGGGATTAGGTGCAAACATTCAAGATTCATCATTCAAACCCTAG
>MU227130.1:462138-472502 GCA_018584345.1 Thuja plicata
AAAGGTATTTCATTTTGTTTGTTGATGATTTTTCTAGGATGATGTGGGTTGCGTTCTTAAGGGAGAAATCTGAAGCCTTTGAAAAGTTCAAAATATTCAAAGCTAAGGTTGAGAATGAATCCGGATTGAAACTGAAATGTCTGAGATCAAATAGAGGAGGAGAGTTCACCTCTGATCAGTTTTATGACTATTGTGAAGAACATGGAATTAAAAGATAGTTGACTGCACCTAGAACCCCTCAGTAGAATGGGATTGCAGAAAGGAGGAACATGATCATACTTGATGCAACGCGCACTATGATGATTGAAGGAAAAGTTGCGCACACCTACTGAAAAGATGATGATTCCACAACAGTTGATAAAACATTGTACAAATCTATGATTGGTAAAATTATTTATCTAACTCAATCTAGACCTGACATATCTAATGCAGTAGGCATTGTTGGAAGATTTGCAGTTGAACCCAAGTAGAATCACTTAATGGAAATCAAGAGGATATTTAGATATCTAAAGGGAACTATAGACTATGGTTTATGGTATCCTAAATCAGAGAATGTACAACTTCATGTGTATACTGATGCAGATTGGGCAGGTTATATTGATGACAGGAAGAGCACTTCAAGAGGAGCAGTATTTCTTGGAGATAGGTTGGTCTCTTGGATAAGAAAGAAGCAGAACTGTATTTCTCAGTCAACAACTGAAGCTGAATATGTTGCAGCAACACTAAATTGTTCAACCATGGTTTGGATAAAGCAGATGGTTAAAGACTTTGGCATTTAGGTTGATTATCCTATTATTATTCACTGTGATAATACTAGCACTATCAACATGTCTAAGAACCCTGTGATGCACACAAAGATAAAACACATAGAGATCAAGAACCATTTCTTAAGAGAAAAGGTTGCAGACAAAGAAGTTAAATTGGACTATGTAAGCACCAAAGAACAGTTGGTGGATATTTTCACAAAGCCCTTATCAAAGGATACGTTTGAGTATCTTAGGGAGAAGTTGGGGGTAATTCCCTCTCCCGAGTCTGTTTAGAAGAAGCAACAAGAACATTAGTCATTAAGTGACTAATGAATGGTTGACTACTCTACTTCTGGAGTAGTACCTGTGCCTAAAGATCTATGGTTCCCTTTTCCATTGATGTCAAAGGGGGAGTATATAGTAAGGAGGAGTATGTACTAAGGGGGAGCATATACTCTGGGGGAGTATATACATGGAACAAAAACACAGTCAGAGGAACTGCCGCAGTTTAGAGAAATCTTTGATGAGGATATTGAGAAGATTGTAAAAGAAAGAGGACACCATGAACAGAGGATGTTTTTGATATCATATGTTTCCATCAATGTGAAAGGGGGAGATTGCTGGAGATTTGATTATGAGCAGTTGATTGATTGTATGTTTGTCATTGATGACAACATATAATACACAGTAGTAATTCTATATGTACTTATCAGAATGATGACATGAAGACTTGTGTGGTTAGATACATGTTTTTGACATGTTTATTATGTTATGTTCATACACGCAGACCCAGATATGATGTTTCAATAAAGTTATGTAATTCTATTATTGGCAGTTACAGTTTTGGAAGTGTAACTGTTTAGGGCCGACGTATATAACGTGTTTCTTGAGTTGCGCCTATCTTTAGGATATGCGTGTGTATATTAATTATTAGTTATGAGTTGATGATATTCATCTAAAGGTGCCAAACATGTTTCAAGAAGATTGGAAAGTCAGAATTAATTTGGTGAGGCCGATTTAGTGAAGCATTGTGTCTATTTAGTTTAGACTTGCGCGGTTGTAATTATGCTTGCGTGCTTAGTAGAGCCGAAAATGATGTTATGAAGAGTTGTCTTACAGGTCCCATGATCTCATACTTTTAGATAGATACTTATAGCAAGTCAATTGTGATACGCTAAGTGTGAATGATACAAAAAGTGAAGAAAAATGTACCGAGCAGATTATCAGAGTTGGTTCATTCATCAATAGTCTATGTGAAGAAGAAGTGAAAGATTTAATACACTGGAACTGATCAAGACAACATGTCTACTCTATAGTTCATCATCAGATATAGTGCATATCTGTTATATAGAAGGTTGTAGCCTTCACCATCAAGCAGTGAGCTTTTGGACAGTGAGTCCACCACCCCTAACAGGGTTATTTGTAAAAGAGTCCTAACAGGGTCTTACCCTCAACCAGGTCACTATACTTATTGCATTGTAAAGTACAACTCCTAACAGGGTTGAAATATCTTCTAATAGGGATTACTATAAACAAGTATAGTTCATTGTGGGTGTTAATTCCCACTGGGGTTTTTACCAATTGGTTTCCCCGTAATCAAATTGTGTGTTGTGTACTATGTTATCTAATTAAGCATTTACTTTGTTGTATTATGAAGTTAATGAACTAAAAGAACTAAAGTTACTGATAACTGATTCACCCCCCCAGTTATCCTTTGGGACTATTCTATCATTATGTACACTCGTGGAACAAGGGGGCCTTGGTTTTAAAAACATTAAAGACCAAAGAAAAGCTATAGGGACCGAACTTGTATGGAATATTTTGAGAAAACCTGACCTAAAATGGGCCAAAATACTATGATATAAATACCTCAATGGAAGAAACCCAGTATCTTTCTTTAGATTAAGAAATATCCCTAAAGGTTTGAGAATCTGGAAATTTATGGCAGAATGTAGAAACATTATTGCAAAGAACCTCTCTTGGAAAGTCAATAATAGGGTAGATGCACTTTTTTGGGAGGATTCTTGGGAGGGTCTACCACCCATTTCAATTTTGGATGAATGGTGAAAGACTACTCAGCGCCTTCAAGAATAGTAGGGTAAGTGAGTTAGAGATTACATTTACCCCCAACTGACAAGCTCCCTAATATTTGTAGATGGAAATCCTTTGATGATATCAACATCCCTGAACCCCACAAAAGAACTCTTACCAACATTCTAAATATGAATGAGAAAAGTGATCACTTAATTTTGGAAGCTTCCAATAATGGGAACTACAACACCAAAGATGCCTACAAACAGATTATTTCCACTCAACCTATTAATAAAATAGATGTATCACTTCACTTATGCTTGGATAAGGAATGACTACCTAAAGATGGAATCTTCACGTGGTTTTCTATATAAAGGGAAATCCTTACAGAAGATCAGTTCACTAAGATGGGCTACGAAGGACCCAACAGATGGTCCCTCTATGAAAATGATTCAGAAACTGTGGACCGCCTACTTATCAATTGCCTTTTCTCTAAGAAATGTTGGGAATGGTTATGCAGTAAACTTAATTTAATTTTTTCCATCCCTAACAACCTCGTAGATATGTTTAAAGCTTGGACAAATTATTATAAGGACAACTTATACAATATCTTGTGGAAAGTTAGTCCTTCCATCCTGATCTGGGAAATATGGAAGGAAATGAATCATCAAATTTTTAAAGACAAACAACTATCTACAGATCAATTATTGAGTAAACTAAATGCAGTCACTATTGAATTAATTAACAACAAAATTATGAATCAATCAAACAATAACAAACTAATGACATCTTGGGTTGGGAAAATGATGTTAGGAATAATAGTCCACCAACACAAATGAGAGGGGGGATCAGTTGTGAGATAGATTATTAAACATTAAAATTTATACATCAAAACTTTAATCCAAATAATAACACAATCCTTTGTTGTCAAGGAAACCCTGTTAAAGATAAAACCCCGGTGGGAATTTGCACCCACAAATGATGTATTGAGAGTATAGTATCTCTGTTAAGAGATTTAGCCCTGTTAGGATCTTATTGATGAATTACAATACAAATTCACTATTAAAGGACAGACCTAGTTAGGAATCAAGACTAACAGTGGGCTCACTGCCCAGGCACACTGCCTAAAGAAGGTTAAATCTACCCTCAGGACTTACAGTCCAAAATATAAACATATAAGAGATATACAATCCAATGAATTGTCTGATAGAAATTGTCTTTTCTTGGTCAGTTCCAATGAAGTAACATAATCAAAACCTCTTCTCTACATCCAGTAGACTTCGCACAAAAAATCTCGCAGCTTCCACACTTTGCTCTCTCTTCCACAATCATACTTTCCAACAAGAAATGTTCTCTCTTATATACCCTATTACAATAATCAATTAGGTCGGCCTATTAGGTTTCCTTAATGTACAAATAACTAATTAACCCCTTGCTAAGATACACATGGTACCTATAACAAGTAAACATTAATTATAATTCATCAAATATAATCCAAGATTCGTAATCCACGCTCACAATCCATAATACATGCTTCATATATGAAGTTGGACCCAAATAGGTCTCCTCCAGAAAACACACCACAGATGATGTCACCAAGAGTCCCACGACCCATGAAATGTAAAAAACCTTCCTTAACATCTCTTATGCCATCCCTTAAGCTCACATAACCTGAATCTACGTCGCACACAAGTTATCCTTACAACATAGAGACTAACTCTATCAAAGATCATTGTCACCATCCAATACCCATTCTTCACTAAAATATATGTAACTCATCCAAAATATAATATTAAGCCATGTGACCTTAGGCATAAGACTGAAACATATCCCTGTACACATCACCATATTCACTCATTCTGAATCAACCGTACAGTACCCATACACTTCTGTCAGTCACCAAGCAGCAGTAATAACCTATCTATTCTGCCTCCATAGAAACATATGTTGACATTGGTGACAAAAAAAGAATGCCAAGAACAACATCAACAACCAATTCCAATAATCTCCCCCTTTGGCATTGATGGAAACATATGGGAAAATCCATCAACCCAAAAGTATTCTCTCAATACAATCTTCTCAATATGCTCAACACAACTCTCCCTAAAATAGTAGGGATTTTCTCATACAATCTCTCCCCTTTTGACAACAATGGAAAATGTTTCCATAACTCTTCTTCTTTCCTCCACAAGGTGTAGAATTTTCAAATCTTCATGTCTCCAACAACCAGGTGCAACATCACCCAAATATGTTCTATAATGTCCCTGTGATCACTCCTCCTATGGGGTAGATCCATACATCAAGTCTAGAAAATGATATAGCTCTAAAATCCATTGGGCTGATGCATTCCTGCATCAATTTAGTTCTTGCAAGGAGGGGATCACACCCCAAGAATACCTCTGATATACTCAAAGGCATCCTTTGGAAATGGTTTTGTAAATATATCTGCTATCTATTCCTTTGTGCTGATATGCTCCAATCTAATCTCCTTCTCTGCTACATTTTCTCTCAAGAAATGATGCTTAATGGAAATATGTTTAGTCTTTGAATGCATTACTAGATTGTTTGACATGTTCATTGTGCTAGAGTTATCAAAGTGGATGATGAATGGCTCATCAAAAGTTATCCCAATGTCCTTCAACATTTTTTTCATCCAAACAATCTGTGTGCAATTTGTAGCAGAAAAAAAATACTCAGATTCAACAGTAGACTGAGCTATACAATCCTACTTTTTACTTAGCCAAGAAACTAATATTTTCCCAAGAAAGAATGCACCACCACTTGTACTTTTTCTTTCATCAATATTTCCTTCCTAATCAGCATCAGTATAATTATGTAAATCAAAATCATCAGATTTATTATACCATAATTCATAATCCAGTGTTCCTTTTAGATATCTAAATATTCTTTTCACAATAGCAAGGTGTGTCTCTTTAGGATCTTCCTAATATCTTGCCACAATTTCAATTGCATTAGCAATATCTGGTATGGTGTGAGTCAGATATTGTAATCCTCCAATCATATATTTGTACTCTATTTGAAAAACACTCTGAGATTCATTAGTAGTAGTAAGCTTGTGACCAGTAACCATAGGTGTTCCAACAGGTTTACAATCTTCCATTCCAATTTTTTCAACATTTCTTTAAGATACGTTGTCTAAGAAATAAAAATACCACTCTTGTTTTGATTAATTTGCAATCCAAGGAAAAATTTCATCTCACCAATCATTGACATGTCAAATTCATTTTCCATTTCTTTACAAAACTTTTTACTCATTACATCATTTCCTGCAAAAATGATATAATCAAAAAAAAATTCTACTATTAGAATTCCATCTCCACTAGTTCTTAAGTACAAAGTGTTGTCTGCATTACCTTTTCTAAAGCCAAGATGAAGTAGATACCTATCCAATCTTGCATACCATGCTCTTGGTGCTTGTTTTAGTCTATACAAATATTTCTTCAACTTGTAAACCATTTTCTCATCTTATGTCAAAGGAAATCCATCAAGTTGTTCAATATATACTTCCTCTTCTAGATCTCCATTTAGAAATGCAGATTTCACATCCATCTGATATAATTTGAAGTCTTTGTGTGCATCATAAGAAAGAAATAATCTAACAGCCTCAAGCCTAGTAACATGAGAAAATATTTCTTCAAATTCTATACCTTCTTGTTGCGAGTAGCCTTTACAAACCAGTCTCACCTTATTTCTTACAACAATTCCCTCTTTATTCATCTTATTTCTAAAAACCCACTTAGTTCCTATAACATTCTTACCTTTAGGTCTAGGAACCAGTTCCCAAGTGTTATTTTTATTTATCTATTCCAATTCTTCCTGCATAGCCTTAGTCCAAGATTCGTCTCTACATGCCTCATTAGTAGATTTTGGTTCAACTTGATAAATCAAACAAATTTCATCTCTTAATCTCAATCTTGTCATCATTCCTCTATTTGCATCTCCAATAATTTGACCTTCAAGATGGCTTTTATTAACATACTTTGGAGTCTTAGGAATTTTAGTAGGATCATTTGAGTCATATTGACATACCTTGATCTCATGGTCAATCTCAAAAGGACATTCTTGGTCTATATTAACCTCCTTGATTTTTGTAGCCTGGTTGCAGTCATATATTCTTACCTGAATCTAGAACTTTTCATCTATCCTCAAATTAGCACTTTCAATAATATTTCTCAATCTCAGATTGAAGTATTTATAAGCTTTTATTTTAGTGGAATAACCAAGGAAGATCCCTTCATCATTTCTAGCATAAAAATTTCCTATCTCATCATCTCTTTTGATGTAGAATTTACTACCAAATATTCTAAAATATTTCACAGTAAGAGTATGATTAAACCATAATTCATAAGGAGTCTTGTTTGTACCTTCTCTGTTATGAATTATGTTCAAATTATACACAAAATTACCAACGGCTTCTCTCCAATGAACATGTGATACATTTCCTTCCAGCAACATAGTTCTAGCAGCATCTAATATTGCTTTGTTTCTTCACTTTGTTGTCCCATTCTGTTGTGGTGTCCTAGGAGCAGATGTTTGTCTGTATATTCCATGCTCTTTGTAATAGGCATTGAACAAATCTAAAGTAAACTCTCCACCTCTGTCTGATCTCAAACATTTTATCTTTAAGCCTGATTCATTCTCAACTTTTGCTTTGATTGTCTTGAATTTGTCAAACACCTCTGATTTCTCTCTTAGATATGTAACCCACATCATCCTAGAAAATTCATCAACATAAAGTATAAAATACCTTTCACCGTAGTAAGATCTTTTTCTTGTAGGACCACATAGATTTGTATGCACTAGATTAAACTTCCCCTTTGCTGAGTAAGATTTACTTTTAAAACTTCTTCTAATCTGCTTCCCCATTACACATTCTCTACACATAGTGTTAGATGGTTTCACAATATTTGGTAGATCTCTAACTACATTACTCAAACTTGCCTTCACAATTTTATCAAAATTCACATTACAAAATCTTCTATGCCATAACCAACTGTCATCAACCTTCGCAACAAAAAAGAATCCTCAGATGTATTTAATTTAAATACATTACCTCTGGATTTAGTATCATATGTGATCAAGTCTCCTGACTTACTTCTGATAGAGAATTTCCCATTAATGAATTTCAATTGATAACCTTTGTCCACTAGTTGTCCAACACTCAAAAAATTATGCTTAAGTCCATCAACAAGTAATACATTGTCAGTATTGGTCTTTCCATTTAGAGAAATAGATCCAACTACAGTGATAATCTTAGGAGTATTGTCACCAAACCTCACAAAAACACCATCATAATTGGTTAGTTTAACAAATTTATTTCTATCTATAGTCATATGGTGTGAACAACCACCTATGACCCATTCAGATGTCTTTTCAACATGTGACACTAAGGCTCTTTCTTCATGAATAGGTTTATCATCCCTAATAGCAGTAAATCCAATCTCATCATTATTAATAGTATAGTAACATTCCTTATCCTTGGAATAATTAGGTTTATAACACTTAGATTTATGCTTTGGAACCCTTGTGGGACATCTAGTTGCAAAATGACCTATCTGATTGCATGAAAAAGATTTCAGAGGTAACTTCCTTCAAACTTACCTTTACCTCTCTTTTCTATTCTAGCAATCAAGGCCACAATTTCATCTAACATTATTCCTTCTTCCTATATCTGTTACCAATCATCAACATATTCACCTAGCTATTTTCTGAAGTCACTTCTACCGGTGATCACATTTTTTGATAAAGTCTTTTGATTTTCATGCACAGTCACCTTGAATGTTGTCTCAACTTTAGAAAATGAATATCCCAGCTTTGCGGCCTCAAAAGTAGTTAATTTTGCAATCAACATCTTGCTATTAAAGTTCATTGTTAAGGGTATGATCTCCTCTATATCTTGCAATTTAGTCTTGTAAACAAGTTTCAAAGATCTAAGAATTTTTTGCGATCACTTCTTTCTCACTGTATGTGCCTCCATATTTCTTGATCCCAATAACAACCTCAGTAACTCTCTGTACATATGCTCTAATATTTTCATCATCTTTCATTTTCAGATTTTCCATCCTTGTCTTCCAGTTCTGCAACTTTGCCTGCTTACTAAACTTATCTCCTTCATATAGTGCTTCCAATATTTTCCAAATGTCATGTGAAAAATCCAAATCTTTAACCTATGTGAATTCACCTTCAAAGAGCACACTAATTAGTGTTTCTCTTGCGACCATGTTATATAAAAATATCTTATTTTCTTCATCAGTAGCTTCATCTAGTTCATCCTTAGCCTTCATATGCACATCCTTCTTTGTAATCATCCAGTAGTCGATTCCCAAGAATAGAAAATGTGTTCTCATCTTGTTCTTCCAACTGTCAATTTTTTTAGGATCAAACTTCGGACTATCCTTCCTATAGAATTCCATATTCAGGATCACCTCAAGTTGTTAAGCTTTCTCTCTAAGGACCAGTAGCTCTGATACCAAATGTTAGTAATAGCAGTCCACCAACATAACTGAGAGGGGGGATCAATTTTGAGACAAATTATTAAACATTAAAATTTATACATCAAAAATTTAATCCAAGTAATAACACAGTCCTTTGTTGTCGAGGAAACCTTGTTAAAGGTAAAACCCTGGTGGGAATTAGCACCCACAAATGATGTACTGAGAGTATAGTATCCCTATTAAAATATTTAGCCATGTTAGGAGCTTATTGATGCATTACAGTACACAATCCCTGTTAAAGGATAGACCATGTTAGGAGTGAAGAGTAAAAGTGGGCTCACTGCCCAGGCACACTGCCTAAAGAAGGTTAAATCCATTCTAAGAACTTACAGTCCAAAATATAAATATATTAGAGATATACAATCCAATGAACTGTCTGATAACAACTATCTTTTCTTGGTCAATTCCAAGGAAGTAACATAATCACAACCTCTGATCTATATCCAGAAGACTTCGCACAAACAAGCTCACATCTTCCACACTTTGTTGTCTCTTCCACAATCATACTTTCCAACAAGAAAATCTCTCTCCTATATACCCTATTACAATAATCAATTAGGCCAGCCAATTACGTTTCCCAATGTACAAATAATTAATCAACCCTTTGCTAAGATACACATGGTACCTATAAGAAGTAAACATTACTTACAATTCATCAAATATAATCCAAGATCTGTAATCCATGCTTGAAATCTATAATACATGCTTCATATTTGAAGTCGGCCCCGAATATGTCTCCTCCAGAACACACTCCATAGTTGATGTCACCAAGAGTCCTATGAACCAAAAAACATAAAGAAACTTTCCTTAACATGTCTTTTGCCATCCCTTAAGCTCGCACAACCTAAATCCACATCGCACATAAGTTATCCTGAAAACAAAAAGACTAACTCTGTCAAGATCACTGTCACCGTCCAGTACCCAGTCTTCACTAAAACATTTGTAACTGTACGCCTCTCTCTCCGGTTTCCCACAGCTTTCCAAGGGCAGGGGTTAGTAGCCAAGGTTCACAAGTGCATGCAAATCTATTAAGCAATAACTACTAAACGAAATGATCGAAACACAAGCAATA
>MU227130.1:505089-544042 GCA_018584345.1 Thuja plicata
ATAAACCCTTCATAACCATTTGAAGGATCCAGGATTTCAAGCTTACATGCGCCATTACTCTGTCAGTTCGGTTCAAGCATCAAGCCATCTTGCGATCACACACCCATTTCAAATATCAAATTCTCGATGCTTCTCAAGTCATAGACGCTGCCCCGCCAATACTGAGCATCAAGAACAGCGTTTCAGAAGGATTAGAGAGAAACAATAGAAGCTTCAAGCATCGAAGGGTTTGCATTCGTTTGTCTTCCTTTCTCTTGTTTGTACATTTTATTTCTCACATTTTTGTTATTCATTTAGTAGTTATTGCGTACTTGATTTGCATTCACTTGTGAACCTTTGATACTAACCCCCGCCCTTGGAAAGCTATGGGAATCTGGAGAGAGAGGCATACAAGAATAAATGAGAACCAACTGATTCAACCCCCCTCTTATTAATTCTAACACTTGCATCTATATAAGTTCTATCCTTCTCTTAATTTCTTCTGATCTTAGTTCTTGTTGTAACCCCATCAAGTGTTTCAACCTCAAGTAATAGACTTGTGAAGAACCAGGCTTGGTAGTGACACTTTTTAGCTGCTTGGTCAGGTCACTCTCATTAGACTCATCTTTTTTCCTTATGTCCTCGGTGAAGTGGGAAATGGAACATACTTTCTAAAATATTAAAAGAATATAAGACAATTTAGTCTTAATATCGATAGAGGCCTCAGAAAGTGATACCTTATCTACTACAATGTTGTTTAGAATTGATTCAATCATTTGTAGTTCCATATTCCTTAAATAAACCTTCATCATGTAGTCATTAGTGACTTGATTTGGATTTTGGACTTGTTCTACTAGTCCTACTTAACTAATGATATCTTCAGTTTTATCAGCAGTGGCATCTGGAAAAATCTCTTGCAATACATCCTTGACACTTTCCAAAACACCAGTCTTCTTTCTCTTTTGAAATAATTTCTTTTGCATCGCCTTAAGTTTTACTAATTTTGCATACTCGGTCATTTCATCAGGGCTCATAGTAGATAGGTCTATATTTGGTAAAATGATCACTTGGCTCATATCTACATGTTTCCTCTTTCCTAACATACTTCCACTTGGTGAAGTCTTTGGGGAACGTGATGCCTTTAGTGCATCAGATGTTGTCTCGGTTGGAATAGTTCTATCTCTCTGCTCCTCTTGTTTTTTATTCCTTCTTCTCCTCTTGTTTCTCCTTTTCTTTTTTCTCTTGTCTTATGTTCTCTTTCTGCTCATCTTTCTTTTTCTCAGCTTCCTTCTGAATACTTTGTTCCTTTGGTGCATCTTGTTTTGGGCTCTTGTTGTTGTGCAATAGACTCAGTTGGGGGAACTGATTTGGTGTTCGGTTTTGCTAGTTTCTTGGTATCACTATCCTTCTCATTTCCATTTACTTTCTCAGTTTCCTTTTCCTTCTATGCATCCTTTTCCTTTTCTTTCTATGTTCCCCTTTCCTTCTCTTTCTTTGTTTCCTTTTCCTTCTCTATTTCCTTTTCCTTCTCTTTCTCTGTTTCCTTTGGTTGATCAGATTCTGCATGTTTTGTTTCCTTCTGAGGTTTTGTGGCTGCCTCCTCTGTATCCATAGCTATAACACTATCAACTTGAGTTGTGTGATAATATTGTACTTGTCCCAATACAGACTGTAGAATAGGATCATTAGCAGCCTTATATTGATGTTCATTTGTTCTGTATCAGTGTCCTTGGTTTCCATAAAATTCTCATCTTGTCATATATCATTTCCTGGATCCTTATTAGTAATATATTCAATGATAACTTCATCAGTGTCAATTGTCAAGTAAATAGGATCATTCTTACCTTGATCATCTTTGAAAACTTCATCGGTTATGTTATCCTTTTCTTGCTCAGCCTGAGATTCAATCTCTTTGATGTTGAATATCTCTCTCTACTTGGCATCGGTTTCTAACTGTAATTGCTCTAATTCTCCTATCATGATCCTTAAAGACCTTCCTTTTGCAAGAAATCATTTAGAATCTTGTTTCGATGTCTCTTCAATTTCTTGTACAAATAGGTTTGGTACACTAAGCATGAGAGATCTTTCTCTCATTTTTTTTCAGCATTCATAACATATTTCCATCTTGCATCTATGTTGTTGTATAACTCAATAGACAAAAACTTGATAACTTCAAGTGGCGTGTATCTGAATTTGTGTAAAGAGAAAACAATTACATCTTCAAATTTTACCTTGTTCTCTTTACTTTGAGTGTTGTATTTATTTTGCTTCATTCCTCCAAATGTTCCATACTTATTTATTGTGTCTATCATTTCATCTAGACTTCCTGGTGGTGGAGGTGAGGTTATCAAAACTTTAAATTTACTTAAATATTCATTCTGTGTCACTATCTGGTGTTAGCTTCAATCTTCTCCTTGGTCTAGTGTTTTCCTTCTTGCTTCTTACATATGTCTTCCCTTTTGGTTCAACAAAATTCTTCTTTTCTTTCAGTGAAGTTGTAGACCTTGTTGATGGTCTAGTAGATTTGGGGCTCGATGAAGGCTTCAATACTTGTCATTTCTTGCCTTCCAGTTTAGAGGATCCTACCTCATCTTATTAATTATCAAATCCAAAATTATTAGATAGATTAGCAATCACCTTGCTATGTTTTCTTTGAATTTTGGGTACTAAGATACGTTGTTTAATCTTAGCCTTAACTTCTTCATATGTTCCATATCTCTTGGCTCTTTTGTGAACATGCTTAGCTAAGTAAGTTTCAATTTGTTGAGATGCAATGTCTATGTCCATCTCATAGCCCACAGGTTGTAGCCAAGTGCTCCTAGGCTCAACTGCTTTGACAATGCGCGAGTCAGCGTCTACCTCAAAAAAAATAGAACCGTGATATTTCTCAACTAATTGAGGTGAAACTGTAAATTTATGATGCATTCTAGCTTGGAACTTAGTGAAGTAGTCATTCATAACAATATCAAGATTCTCTTCTAGATTCTGAATGTACTCACTGATTTAATAAATTATAGGCTTATCAACATTCCATGTCACATTTCCAATAGATGGAAAGAATTTCTCAAAGTTAAAGTATATGCATACCAGTAGTGAGTCAAACTTCAAGGTGTTTGTCTTTTCTTTCCTTATGGTATTCATGTTATCTTCTAATTTATTCAACATAATCTTACATAAGTCAATCCGTATATCTTTCTTTACAATCTTGTAAGCCAAATCAACAGCTCCACAAGGTACGATGTGTTAGAGTAATTGCCCTTTAGACTCATTGATTAAATCATGTTAATTTAATTAGTTAAGTTGCCATTACCCTTTAGTGCTTAAACTTTCTCTTAGGTGCATTAATAATTAATTCTTTTATTAATTATTAATGTGCAACTTAGGTTTTTTCCTTTTATGGTTTTGTTCACCTTTTAAAGTTGAACTTTGTAATTACTGTTCATTAATTCAAAATACATTTTGGCTCTACTCTTTTCAAGTTTATCTGAGCTTCTAAGTTCTTTAGATTTTTCCTTTTTTTGCTTCTTTCTTGTAATAGGTAATTTGTATGTAGTTTTTCTTGGGCACAATCAGATTAGTATTTCTTAGATCCTTCATGGTATCAGAGCCCCTCTATTGCTGTCTATTCTGGAGTTGTTTGAAGTGTGTTTCAAAAGAGAAAGTCTCAGCCTTTTTCAGGTTTTTTTTTCTTCAATATGAAGGTGAAGATTTTTTTGGAGCATTTTGGGCCCAAACGGACCTCACCATCACGCTTAGAAGGCCAAAAAACCTATATTTCCAAGTAAGGTATGACTATTTTGGCCGAAGTTGCATTCTGAGGCAAATTTTTTTTGCTCATGCCCATTTTATGGGCATGCAAATCGAGGCGGTTTCATCCAAGTTCAAAAAAAGTTAATTAAAATTTTTTTTGGGGACCCGTGCTCGCAACTCGGTGGACCGAGCCCTCAGCTCTGCGAGCCGAGATCGATCGCCGCCTGTTTTTTTAATATTTTTTCATAAAAAAATATAAAATTGTTTTTTTAATATTTTTTTTAAATAAAAAAATATAAATTATTTTTTAATGTTTTTTTTCTTTTAAAAAAAGCATGCCTTTTTTTTAAATTGTTTTTTTCAAAAAAAAATATAATTTCTATTTTTTAATTATTTTTTTCTTAAAAAAAAACAATTGTTGTTTTTATTATTTTTTTCACTATAAAATAATATTTTTTTCTGCCATTTTGGTGAGAAATCTAGAGGTAGTCCTTTTTTGGAGGTTTTTCGCTAGTTTAGCCGAGCTCCGCCATTTTTGGTTAAGGTTCTTCCGGATCATTTGGTTTTTGACCTACTAGTGGTTTTTTGCTCATAACTTGAGAAAAAAGAGCCATTTTTTGCCAAATGAGATATCGACGGAAAGCTGGTTCTGAGGGCGATTTGATTTTTCCAGTTTGGTTATTTGATTTTTTTTTGTCTTGCAGGTTTTTTTAAAATCAAATTTAGGGTTCTATTTTGTCCTCCGATTACTATATCTCGCTCCTCTAGACTCATTTTTTCAACTTCCACGTGTCGTCGAAAAGCTACTTCCATTCTCTTTCTTATTCTATGGGTCTCACACCTAGATTCTGCTCCATGTATCTATGCATTCATTTTTTTGCTTTATGGCATACCGGTGGATATCTTGGATGTTTTAGGTCCTAGGATCGTTTCCTCTTCTGAATTTTGTATACATTTTTTTCTGTAGCATTTTTTGCGAACACACTAAGATAAAGTGTCATCTAATGCATGCTTGGGATTTTATTATACTCGCACTACATTATAAAGTGCCATGGAGGGTTTGATGTTTTCCTTTGTTTGTCATCTACCTTTGTCAAGTGAGTGTCCCTTCCATGACATTAGCCTCATGATGTGCGTCAAGTGAGAGATCCTTCCACGAAACCATCTTTTATATGTGTTTGTATGTTTTTCATCATGCAATATTTCTTGGCAATCTATTTCAGTGTACCTATCATACCTCTCCCTACTAATCATTATGGGGGTATCTCCTATTGGTTCGATGGAGTGATCTATGTATTCAGTATTTGTTCCTATGTACTAGGCAGATGTAGTGGCTGGTACCTATGCATTTTGGTGAGATGGATCATTTACCATATGGAAACTCTTCTTTCATTCCTATTTTGGAGTCATTCTTCCATCTTTGATTGAACAACTCTTCAGGCTTTGTTTACAATCTTCTCTACCTGATCATGTTCTATTACAATGGAGGTTCCAACAGTTACTTTTCGACAGTGTTTGCAGCTTCTTGCTTCAGAGGTGCTCTACATGTTCTTTCTTTATTCCTATTTTCTGAGACTTTCTCTAGTTTGGAGGCTTCTTCAATCCTTCACTAGGCTTCATCTCTTTTTGGAGAGGATTTTTTCGTACTAGGTTTTCTTCTTTGTCTCTAGTTTACAAATATTTCCTTGTATTGGGTACCTAGTCAGGCCTTGTTGCCAGGACCCATTTCTTGCTTTCATATCTATGTTAGGTTAGCTTACCTCCTGAGTTTTGCTTAAGGGGGGTGTTAGAGTAATTTCCCTTTAGAATTATTGATGAAATCTGATGACATGTAACTAATTGAATGTTTGATAATGTTAAGTTGAAGATAATACAAGGCATTAAATCAGTTAATGATTTGTATTGTCATTGATGTCAACTTGATATCATTTGTATGGTCATGTACATAATGCCAAAGACTTCAAAGAATCAATGGAACAAAGGTTATGCTTTCAACAATGCAAAAAATTCAAGTATTCACTAAGTAACAGATAACACTGATGAAGTGCACACCATCGGTAAAGGCAAAGAAGAAAAGTCACAGTGATACCCGACGAGCAGAAGACAGTGTTTCTCGATGAAGCAAAACCATAGAATGCCCGATGAGATAAAAATAGAGTTGCCCGACGAGTAAAAATCCAATGATGCCCAATGGACGGAGATCCTGAAGCTAACTGGAATCATCCTGACAAAACTGTCAGCTTTCACTGACAACTAATTGAAGAGTTGACCGACAGAATAGAGAGTTCAGAAAATGACAAAATATCTAGCTGGCAAGAGCTAAAGATAGACTTAACTAGTTGTTTTCTTTGTTTTATTTGACCAGAGTTAAGTAATTGATTTAAAGAAGATTTTTACAGTTGGCAAGAAGATAACTATGAGATAAATCAAGAGTTATTCTTTAAATCAAATTGGCTGGATTGTTTTTCATGCCAAGAATCAAGAATCAAGAAATAGTGAATATCATGTCTATATAAGAGACAAGCTTAATTAATTTTTGTATCACATGAAAAGGGGATTAAGGGGAGTGTATAGAAAGAGGATGCTGAAGAGAAACTGATGAATAATTACTTCATACAATCCTGATCAATCAAGCTGAAGGAGAGCTAAAGAATTTTGCAGACACTGATGAACAGTGAAGCACAATATCATAGAGTAGAAAGTGTGGAGCACAAAGAATTGAATTTACACATTGATCAGAGAGGTAATGTACTTAAATAGATCTGAAAATTTGCAATACAAATTTGCATTAGAAACAAGTCATAGTGTTTCAGTTTAACCATTGAAGCATCAAGTCTCTTAACAGAGCAGGACTTAACAATCTTCTATATACTGAGGTACATCCCAAGGAGTACCAAAAATGTTGATTCTTGAAAGTAGCATTGGATTTTCCCGATACCTATTGACAGTCTAAGAAGGAGGTTGATTCAAGGATGGTAGAAATAGATTCCCGATACTAAGTGACAACCTCTATGTATAAAATCCTCTAACAAGGTCGCACTTAACAGTGTGTTTGTAACCTTTAACAGGGTTGGCTCCTAATAGGGCTCACTTCAGAAGAGTGAAAATTTGGGGTACTGGTCCCAGTGGTTTTCCCTTAACAGGGTTTCCATGTTAAAAATTCATGTGTTATGTGTGTATGATTCATTTCTTTAATGTTTTGTATCTAACATAGTTAACACTGGGTTGATCAGTATACTCTGCTTAGTTACTGAGTTTCGATAAATAGTTATACTGCTTATCGGTAATCATGGAGAATAAGGACAGACAAGGAAAACCAACAGACAGTTAATCATTATAAATGTTTCATGGCATGCATCTTGTAGGGACTTAATAATATGAGGTTTATTTGATTGGTGATTAATGTTTGAAGGATACATTTTTGAGGCCACTGATTCACCCCCCTCTCAGTTATTACTAACAATTGGTATCAGAGCTTGTGTTCTTAGAAAGGATGGTTTCAAGACCTAATTCAAGATCACAAGATGAACAGATGAGATGTGCCCAAGTTGAACAAAGACAACTTTGCTTCATATCAAAGCAGGATAAGAATCCTCTTATTAGGTATTGGTAATGATGTTACTCAATTCCTAGGTACTGAATATGTGTTGCCTACATGAGTATTGACAGTAGATCAATTGAGAGAGAAGCATGAACACAACTACATGGTTATAGATCTTTCTTCCTCACTCTCTGATGTTGAATTTGAAGATGTCAAGTATTGTAAACCTGCAAAGAAGATGTGGGGCAAACTAAAGCTTGTACATGGAGGTGACACAAATATTCTGAGAGCCAAGGCATAAAGTCTTAGAGGAAAGTTTGAGATCTCAGAATGAAAGAAGGAGAAAATATCACACAGTACAACACAAGAATAAAATAAGTAGTCAATGCTATATGAGGAGTTGGAGGTACACTTGAAGAGGAGACAGTGGTAATTAAAATCTTAAGAACCTTACTGCCTGTATATACTATTAGAGTTTCTGCCATTCAAGAAATGAGAGCAGCAGAAAACAATACAATTACTCTTAATAGTTTAATTGGTAGGCTATTTTCATTTGAGATGAATAACTTTGATAATAGTGTCTTACCAAACTTAGAGTTTGCATTTAAGTCTTCTATGAGAATAAGCAAATCAAGTCATAAACACACATCTAGAAGAGATAGTGAAAGTGAAAGTGAAGAAGAAGATCTAGATGAAATAGAAGCACTTATGGCTAGAAGAATGCGAAGAGGTAAAGGTAAATACAAAGGTAAGTTACCACTTGTATGCTTTAATTGTAAATAGATTTGACACTTTGCTGCAAGATGTCTGAATAGAAGAAAAGATGACAGAAGTAATGACAGATCTTTTGAGAGGAAATCTGACAAGGTGATAACAAAGATTACAAAGGTTACCGACAATTAGAAAGAAGAGATACCTGAGACTACAAGGGCAAAGGAAAGAAGTCTAGCTACCTAGCTTCTTGCAAAGATGAAGATAATGGAACCAAACCTGATGAAGATATCGATATGGTATTTGTAGATGTGAAGGATGATTCAGATGAAGATGAACGGTATGTAGAATCTGCACTCATATCTAATGTTAGCAAGAATGACATCTAGATTATAGATAGTGGCTGCACTCACCACATGACCAGTGATAAATAAAATTTTAACACTCTTGAGTATTATAATGGTGGAATAGTAAGAATGGGTAATGATACACCTTGTCTAGTTGAAGGTAAAGGAACTATAATGCTGAATAACCTGATTAAATGTGAAAATACTTATTGGGTAAAAGGATTGAATTATAATCTGTTGAGTGTTTCTTAGTTGAATAATTCAGGTCATAGAGTAGCATTTGAGAATAAGAAGGCAAAGATCTTCAATGAATCAAGAAAACTGATTGGTACCAGTGAACAGACTAAAGGTAACTTATTCTATCTGAATGATACTAACACCACTTGCTTAATGACTAGAAATGAAGACATATGGTTGTGGCACAAAAGATTGTGTCATGTAAATTTTGACAACATGATGAAAATAAGCAGAAGGATAAATGTAAGAGGCTTACCGACGATGACAAAGCCAGACAACATCATGTGCAAAAATTGTCAAAATGGTAAAATGACTAAGTCTAGTTTCAAAAGTAAAACCCATACATCTGATGACATTCTAGAATTATTCCATACTGATTTATGTGGACCAACGAGGACAAAGAGTTATTATGGAGATAGATATTTTATTCTCTTTGTTGATGATTACTCTAGAATGATGACAATCATATTTCTAAAAGATAAATCTGAAGCATTCAAGATGTTTAAATGGTACAAGGATGTGGTAGAGAAACAAAGTGGTAAGGATCTAAAATGTTTGAGATCAGATAGAGGAGGAGAATTTATATCAGATGAATTCACTAATTTATGTAATGAGCATGGTATAAAAAGACAGGTTTCTACACCAAGAACACCACAACAAAATGGGATTGCTAAGAGAAGGAACAGATCAATAGTTGATTATGCTAGGACATTGATGATAGAGAAAGGCATCACCCAAATCTTCTGGAGGGAATCTATCTACACACTAAATAGAGTACAATTGAAGAAAGACACAAAGAGGACACCTTATGAGCTATGGTATGGTAAAACACCCAATGTAAGTTACTTCAAAATCTTTGGTATTCAATTTTATGTCTTAAAGGATGATAAAAATGGAAATCTTGACACCAAGAGTGATGAAGGTATTTTTCTAAGGTATTCCACCAAGAGAAAAGCTTATAACTATTTCATCAAGGCTTCTAAAAAAATTGTTGAAAGTGCAAATGTAAAGATAGATGAATTTGCAGAAAAGAATGAGCTGGAAAGCACAAAAGAATGAGAGGACTACAACAAGTTTGTATACTGTGAAGTACTCAACACTCTACTCGAGCAACAATGCTTAATTCTAGAACAATAGAATGTTGCAACTGACGGACAGACTTCTGTTACTGATGGTTAGGATAATAATCAGAATAATATGCAAGGTGATGAAGAACATAATGAAGATAAAAATAATGATCAAGCTGATACACAAAGAGCTCTACCTATACTTGCAAGATATGTAAGAAGGAACCATCTAGAGATCCAGATCATAGGAGATAAGAAAGCTGGTACAAGAACAAGAAGTAATTCTTTAACCTCAAATTGTTTAATTTGCGAGTTTTAGCCAAAATTTGTTAATGCTGCACTAGATAATGAGGAATGGATAAGTGCTATGAATGATGAGATTGAATAGATTGAGAAGAACAAGACATGGTCACTTGTGCCAAGACTAGATGACAAGAATGTCATTGGTACAAAATGGATATTCAGGAATAAGCTAAACAAGAATGGAGAAGTCACAAGGAACAAAGCAAGACTAGTATGCACAAGAAGGTATAGACTATGGAGAGACCTTTGCACCAGTTGCTAGGCTAGAAGGAGTAATAATAATACTTGCTTATGCTGCATTCAAAGGATTTAAAGTATAGCAAATGGATGTCAAGTCAACATTCCTAAATGGAATACTTGAAGAAGAGGTATACATTGAGCAACCAGAAGGGTTTGTCGATCCAGACAAGAGAAACATGGTATGTAGACTTCAAAAAGCCTTGTACAAATTGAAACAAGCTCCTAGAGCCTGGTATGAATGAATTCATTCCTATCTTATAAGTATTGGACTTCTAAGGACTAGTGAAAACAATAATCTTTATTTGAAGGAAAATATTGATGCTAACACTTTGATTTATGAAATATTTGTTGATGACATCATATTTGGAGGCAATGATATGCTATGCAAATCATTTGCTAATGAGATGAGCAAAGATTTTGAGATATCTATGTTTGGAGAGATCAAGTTCTTTCTTGGTATGCAGATCATTCAACAAAGTGAAGGTATTTTCATTATACAGTCTAAATACATCAAATAGGTCCTAAAAATATTCAAGATGGAAGATTCCAAGCCAGTTGGAACACCAATGGCTACTAGATGTAAGTTAACAAAGGAGGAAAATAAAATAGACGTAAATCAGACTTTATACAAATCAATGATTGGAAAACTCGTTTATGTTGTACACACTAGACCAGATATTGCACATGTAGTAGGAATTGTTGCTAGATTTTCTGCTAACCCCAGGGAATCACATATGACTGCTATGAAAATAATTCTAAGATATCTTAAGAACACTGAGGAATTTGGAATATGGTATACAAGAGAAGGCAAATTTGAACTTAAGGTGTTTACTGACGCTGATTGGGGTAGAAATTTTGATGACCAGAAGAGCACAACTGGAGGAGCATTCTTTATGGGTGACAAACTTGTCACATGGATTATCAAGAAGCAAGGATGCATCTCTCAGTCTACTATAGAAGAAGAGTATGTTTCTACTGCTGCAAACTGCTCAAATATTGCATGGATAAAATAGTTGTTGGAAGGTATGCATATGAAGATCTCAGAACCAGTAATTATCTATTGTGATAAGACCAGTGCAATAAACATTTCCAAGAATCTAGTCATGCATGCCAAGACTAAACACATTGCCATCAAGTATCATTATTTGAGAGAACAAGTTCAAGAAAAAGAGGTGATACTTGAGTTCGTGCAATCAAAAGATCAATTAGCTAATATCTTCACTAAGCCACTGCCCAAGGATACATTTGAGTACTTGAGAAAGAGACTAGGGGTCAAACCCTTGTCTACCAGTCAGTAATATGACTGAAGGCTACATTAGCCTACATATTATCAGAATATCATTCATGTTGATGCAAGAAAAGAGATGAACTTCAAAGATACATCTATATATAGACAGGTATATATCAGAACGGAGCACCAGAGCATATTGTTGTATTGCTGATGGATAAGGGAAATTCAAGGAATATATTATGGATGGAGAGAAAATATTGTTTGACATGAATGTCAGATATCTGTGAGATATTTGTTTGGCATTGTTGTCAAATGGAGAGAGATTATCCATATTATCACATTCTTCTGAAAAAAGGGAGAAAGATTATCCATTATCAAATTACTCCAATAGGGAGAGATTATATCCAAAAGGAGAGAAAGTTGTATAAATGATTACACAAAGGGAGAGTTGCTG
The DNA here is from genome assembly GCA_018584345.1 of Thuja plicata. Lineage (NCBI taxonomy): Eukaryota > Viridiplantae > Streptophyta > Pinopsida > Cupressales > Cupressaceae > Thuja > Thuja plicata. The sequence goes on from MU227130.1 coordinate 516,950, forward strand.
AAAAGAGAAAAAGACATCACAAAAGAGAGAATAGTCAAAGGAGGGAAAATGACACAAGAAGAGGACTCAACACATCGGAAGACAAAAAGCTGAAAGAATCAAATCTAAGCTACAATAGAGCTTACCGGAGATCAGACATTTATCAATTATCAAACAAAAGATTGGTAGTTTGATGAATCTCAACTGTTGTATTTAATATTGTATTAGAAATAGTATAGTATGTTTCCATCAATGCCAAAGGGAGAGATTGATGACATGTAACTAACTGATTGGATGTTTGATAATGTTAAGTTGAAGATAATACAAGGCATTAAATCAGTTAATGTTTTATATTGTCATTGATGTCAACTTGATATCATCTGTACGGTCATGTACATAATGCCAAAGACTTCAGAGAATCAATGGAACAAAGGTTATGCTTTCAGCAATGTATAAAAGTCAAGTATTCACTAAGTAATAGATAACACCAACGGAGTGCACACCATCGGTAAAGGCAAAGAAGAAAAGTCACAGTGATACTCGACGAGCAGAAGATAGTGTTGCCCGATAAAGCAAAACCACAGGATGCCCGACAAGCTAAAAATAGAGTTGCCCAATGAGTAAAAATCCAATGATGCTCGATGGATGGAGATCCCAAAGCTAACTGGAGTCACGCAGATAAAACTGTCATGTTGTCATCGACAACTAACTGAAGAGTTGACCGATAGAACGAAGAGTTCAGAAAATGACAAAATATCTAGCTGGAAAGAGCTAAAGATAGACTTAACTGGTTGTTTTCTTAGTTTTATCCAACTAGAGTTAAGTAATTGACTTAAAGAATATTTTTATAGTTGGCAAGAAGATAACTATGAGATAAATTAGGAGTTATGCTTTAAATCAAATTGGATGGATTTTTTTTCACACCAAGAATCAAGAATCAAGAAATAGTGAATATCATGTCTATATAAGAGACAAGCTTAATTCATTTTGTATCACATGAAAAGGGGATTAAGGGGAGTGAATAGAAAGAGGATGATGAAGAGAAAATGATGAAGAATTACTTCATGTAGTCCTGATCAATCAAGTTGAAGAAGAGCTAAAGAATTCTGCAGACACCAATGAATAGTAAAGCACAAAATCACAAAGCAGAAAGTGTGGAGCGCAAAGAATTGAATTGATACATTGATCAGAGAGGTAATGTACTTAAATAGATATGAAAATCTACAGTTCAAAATTGCATTAGAAATAGGTCATAGTGTTTCAGTTTAACCATTGAAGCATCAAGCCTCTTAACAGAGTAGGACTTAACAGTCTTCTATTTATTGAGGTACATCCCAAGGAGTGCCAAAAAGGTTGATTCATGAAAGTAGCATTGGATTTTGCTGATACCTATTGACAGTCTAAGAAGGAGGCTGATTCAAGGATGGTAGTAATAGATGCCCGATACTAAGTGACAAACTCTATGTATAAAATCCTTTAACAAGGTCTCACTTAACAATGTGTTTTTAACCTTTAATAGGGTTGGCTCCTAACATGGCTCACTTTAGAAGAGTGAAAATTTTGGGTACTGGTCCCAGTGGTTTTTCCCTTAACAGGGTTTCCACATTAAAAATTCATGTGTTATGTGTGTATGATTCATTTCTTTAATGTTTTGTATCTGACATAGTTAACACTGGGTTTATCAGTATACTCTTCTTAGTTACTAAGTTTCAGTAAATAGTTATACTGCTTATCGGTAATCAAGGAGAATAAGGATAGATAAGGAAAACCGACATACAGTTAATCATTGTAAGTATTTCATGGCATGCATCTTGTAGGGACTTAATAATCTGAGGTTTATTTGATTGGTGGTTAATGTTTGTAGGATAAATTTTTTAGGCCACTGATTCACCCCCCCTCTCAGTTATTACTAACAAAAATCATGTTGATTTAATTAGTTATGTTGTCATTACTCTTTAGTGCTTAATCTTTCTCTTAGGTGCATTAATAATTAATTATTTTATTAATTTTTAATTTGAAACCTAGATTTTTTCCTTTTAGGGTTTTGTTCACCTTTTAAGGTTGAAATTTGTAATTATTGTTCATTAATTTGGAATACATTTTTTCTCTACTCTTTTCAAGTTTCTCTGAGCTTCTGAGTTCTTTAGCTTTTACCTTCTTTTGCTTCTTCCCTGTAATAGGTATTTTGCATGCAGTTGTTTTTGGGCACAATCAGATCAATATTTCTCAAATCCTTCATGATGTCTACTCAGGATGATTGAAATACTCAGTAGGACAAAATATTACATGAAAATTTCAACTTGAGGTCTTCAGCAGTAGAAATCTTAAGACCTCTTCCATCTCATTTATCTTTTGTAAATTCACTCAACTTTTTCTTCTCAATTTGTCTTATAGCTTTAGGCTTGTCACCTATCAGATAACCTATCACAACGTGCAATACATCCTTTGTGATCTTCACAGGTTGATCTATCCACATAAATTGGTTGTGTACTTGGATAAGGACCATTCTTATCCTCTCAATTTTAAATACCCTTGGTATATGTAGGGTATGTGTCAAACCTTTTGATTCTAGATGAACATGATCGCTCTTTAGTTTCCTATCTGCACATAACTTCTGGTAAGATGAATCAATTTTTGCTTCACAAATCTCCTCAACTTTACAATGGATATTGAATGTGTGAATGTCCTCGATCAATAGAACTCTGTCCGGAATGGATGGAAGTGCACCCATCATGTCTAGCTCATCTGCCTTAGCAAGTGGTATTTTATACTTAGGATTCATGGGATCAACATTCTCAACTACAACTGGGTTTTGAGCTTTTGGGGCCATGTTTTCTTTTCAAACACAAATTTTTTGAACTAGGGTTTGCGTCTATGACTCGGTTGCACTAATAAAACTAGGGAAACACCACAAATACCTTAATTAGATTCAAATGTGCTCAAAATAGTTTAGGATTACCTTCACAATCACTTGAATTCACTTTAAGACTTAAATCTGCAACTTTCTTCATAATGCTCTAGAAAATGGTAAGTAACAATAATAGATGATGAGGTCTATTTATAGCTTTTTCTAGCTTTAGGGTTTCCAACTATCATAAAAATGACAATCAATTCTCCTCCAACTTACTTTACCAATTACCTTTTCCATTTCCTTTATTAAAATGATACAACATTATAATTCCTTTCTCTAAATGAATATGGAACATAAACTCAATAGTATGTATCCAAATGCATCTAAGTATGATAATATGGATCTGCACATATAGTAGGAACCATTTTAAGATTTGAAATTTAACTTTCAGTTCCTACTCATACCTCATAACTGATTGGGCATAGTCAATTGCACTCAATCCAAAGGATGAGGTGCCTTCAACTATCCTGAATGATGTTCCATCATTTATAGTCTTTCTTCTCCATGTCTTATTCGTCTAATCTCTCATTTCTTCAACATTCACTTTTTGTTTCTCAAATGTTTCTTCCTTGGTAGGAGCTTTGCCTCGGTACCAACAGTCTTTGGCAAGGTGACCTAGCTTGTGAAAATGGAAGCATGCCATGCCAGGGTTTCTCCAAGATCTCCTATTGTTCTTGCCATGTAGCAACATGGATTTTACATAAATATGTCCATATCTTCCATAGACTAAACATGATATCCTTGTATTGTATTCCCATGGTATAGATGTACCCTATTGGTTGCTTGTCATATTCTGTTGGTTTGATACCCATTTGTCATTTCTCTTTTGTGATATGCATTCATCATATTTGTTACCATATTTGTTGCAATTATTGCAGTAGCCATCGAACTTTGGCTTTCTTGTATTATTTATAGTCTTTGATCTGCATTCAAGTACTTGGTGCCCATACTTATTACAGTTATAGAAACATCGATCAAACTTAGGTGAACTCAGTGACTTACCCTTTTTTCTTCTGCATACATTTGCAGTATGTCCAAGTTTCCCATAGTGGTAGCAACTAGGCTTGTTTGACTTTGGTGGGGCAGAAGTGTCTTGATTGTCATATTGATTAGAGGACTCTCCTTTCTCAGTAGTGTTCTCACCAATGAATCCAAGTCCAGTTTTTTCTTTTGGTTATCTCTTACATTTAATCTGTGCATCCAAAGATCTCACTGTTTCTTCATTTCTCTTCAGTACCTCATTGGTTTCTTTTTTCATCTTTTAGTTCACGGGCCAATCTTTCAACTTCACACTTCAGTGCTTGATTCTCAAATTCTTTCGTAGTCGACTCTTAATTAGCACTCACTAGTTGATCAGTCATATTATAGTGTACTTGTGTTATGCTCATGATCTCATTATCTTTCTCATCTATTATTATTTTAAACTATATTTTGTCTTCTTTAGCTAATATCAATGCTTCTGCAATTTCTCCCTTAGAGTCAAGTATCTCACTCATTATTATTCCTTGTACTTCTTTCTCTATCTTTGCTAAGTTCAGTTTCTCGATGAGTGTTTTGTTCTTTTCCATGAGTTCTGCAATGGTTGAATCATCTTCATCATTCAGACTACCTTCAGATTTTGTCTCAAGAGTATCAACATGCTCTTGTATGTATTTTAGTTCACTACATAATTGTTGTCTCACTTTTAAGGACTTTTCTAACTTTCTTTTCAGATCTTCAATCACGTCTTGTGCACTCTCTAGCTCAAACTTGAGACTATCAATCTTCTTAGATTGCTTGTAACTTTCCATGGTCATGATCTTTACTCTCAGGTGGTTAAACCCTTATCTCAAGAGTTTGGGATCTTATACTAATTTTTGTATTAATCTATGGAAAGGTAAGTGTTGAGAGGGGAGGGGTCAATCAGTACTTTAAAAACTTTTAACTACTATTATTTACTCTTCACCGAACTGAATATCATTCATAAAAACATTGAAAAGCATGTAAAGTAAATAAGAAAACCATGACACATAACTCCATGATTTTTGGTCACTTAGAAATCCTTTGTTAGAGGAAAAAATTGTGGTGGGGATGACACCCACAATCCTTCACTACTATAGTAAAAAGGTTGCTCAGTTAGAGATACAATATTATTTAATTCTGATAGCTTAGGGTATTAGGAGTACAAAAAGACTTATGCAGTCTACCTTGTCAAAGGATTTTACAATCTCTCATCTAAGAGATGTACCCAGTTAGAGGATTTAAAAAATAAGACCTGTTAGGGCCTACCCACTATATGGGATTTCTAATCTCCTAACTAATACAAAAATTTCTGCAAGTATGCATCAACCATAATTTTGTTCAAATTCTTTATGCTTTGTAAGTACATTACCTCATTCTCCACTCAGTAAATTATCTATTATGTACCTTAAAACTTCTTCATTCTAACTCCTTTATCTATGTTGTTGTAACTGCTTGTCTCTGCAATTTTCACCATTATCTATCATCTATCATCTAGTTCATGTTATGTTATTTTAATATGATCTTAAGGTGGTTAACCTAATTTAGATCCTTCTTCTTATATGATGGAGTTGAAGTGGTGAAAGGTTGGTTTCATTCCCAACACATTTATTATACTTGTCTTTGATTGGTTGATTTGCTTTGTTATCATGTGCAATCATGTTTTTGCAATCCCAATTTTCTACCTAAATTTTACCTTAAAAATTTCAAAATCTTTCCTTCTTGGCATCCAGTTTCAATGTATCAAATTTGAATTGTTATGTCGACTTTGGTATACTTGATAGTGTTCCGTGATCTTGGTCAGTGACATAACATCTACTCAATGAATAAATCTTCTTGGTGACTTGGTGACTAATGCCTTATCGGTAACTATCCTCTTCTTAACTCATTTCTTGGTACTGTTTGGTGCTTGATATCTTTGATACTCTGCTTTACCGATTGTATTCCTTAGCTTTTTTTCCTTTTACCGACTATCTCCATGGACTATCATGAATTTGACAAAACTAATGACAACAAACTATTAAATAATAAATCTAGTGTATCACCTCATTTCCCTTTTCCTCAAAAGCATTAGTTTTAGGTGCACACTGATTGTAAAGGAATCCAACCTTCTTTGGAGATTCAATATCATTGATTAAGTCCCACATTGAGAGATTGTTTCCATGTTTCATTTTTTAGGTCACTAACCATCACCTAAAAAGGGTGTAAACTTTTGTGACAACATAACTCTAAAGATGTCTCAAAGAAAGAGCATCAAACCCTCAATATCATGGGAGAGAAACATCAATAGTTTGTGTACAAATACATGACTAAATAAATGAACCCATGGTTTCCTTTTATCTTTTTGTTTTGCAAGGAAGATCTTTTTCAGAATATGATGGTTCTTAAACTTGTAACAAACCCTTAGAGATATACAAAGATAAATAAAATGTCTAAAGAATAACTACAACCAAGAAACAACTATAAATAGGGTACCATGATGATAATAAGATACATAATAGAGAGCATGATACATTTAGTGTCAAAACATGGTGAGACCTTAGTTCATACACAAGAAATGGAGAAAATGATAATGAGCTTCAAAATATCTACCTATACAGGCCTACAATAGAAATCTTCAAGAAATCCAGTAAGAATCTCGAGAAAAACCATAAAACCCTTCAAAACTCCAAGAAAACCTAATGTTTAGCGACTCCAAAAGAGAAAAATAAAAAAAATGAAAATGCAAAAATGAAATGGGAGCCAGTTTTGTGTTTAGGGTTTTTCCCTAATGATCACCGTGAGGTATAAGGTATTTTTCCTTAAGTTTTATTGGAAATATTTTTAGATTAGTTACCTGTGGGTTATGAGATGAGTGAATATGTATTATATTTTAATTAATATTTATTAAGTAATAAGATTTTTACTTAATAAATATTAATTTAAATATTATATATAATAAGTATTGAGTTATAATTTTTGCATTATAAAAATTATAATTAATATTTATTAGGTGATAATTATCAATCACCTAACAAATATTAAATTAAAATGTAAATTATATAATATGTATTTAATTGCATATGATGGGGGGTTGAAGTGGTATGCAATTTGGAGTTGCATGGAGATGTTGCATGACTGAGTAGGTGATTGGAGAATATTTTCTTGGTAGTTTTATGGTGTTGGAGTCATTTTGTAATCCATTTCAGTTACACATCAGTTGAGATGACTTTTTGGAGCAGTGAACTATGAGTATCTTGTAGTTATGTCCCTATTTTGGTGGGATTTCCTTATGCATCTAACCCTTGAATTTTTCATGCATTATGGAGAGTTGTGATCAAATATGGGCATTTTGACATCAATTTGGAGATATTTATTGGTGAAGAGTACATGTGAGAGTGTTTTGAGGTGGTCAACTGCATATTTCTAGCAGTTTGACCCCTCTTCCTCCTTGATTTTCTCACATGATCGACCCTTGTGGGTTTGAGATATATATTGTATCCTTCACATTATTTAAGGGGTCCTTTCATTTTTCCATTATTTTTCTTTCTGCAAATTTTGGCATACATTATACTGAGCACATGCAGATTGTAGTTGATTTTTTCACAATTATTCCATTATAGAGGACTCCTCAATTTTTATGTGTTCTGAGTATTTTTGTGGATGATTCAATATCAATGTTGTGTTATACCTTAATTTTTATCAAATTTCATCAGTATTAAATATAGATAATGATATGCTATAGTGAAAGTTTGTGCTTGTGTTCATGCTTTGTTGTGTGTCAAAATTGTGAAAACATTATCATTTTCCTATTTTTAGCATCATTAAATTGGGGCCTCTTATAAGAATTTTTATTGTAGAGCATATTATATTGGTTTTTGAGATCTCCTAGTTGTCTTTAATGGTTTATTTGTGGGTTGATTAGCTACATATTTGTTTAATCATTCAGTGCATCTTCCTTTAGAGGTAGGTTTTAGTTTTGGCATATCTTTCTATTGTTTTCCTCATTTCAAAAGATAGTTTTGTGTGATATTGAGAGGAAACAACCTTCTCCAGAGATTGATCTTAACCAATAGGCATACCAACATGCCTAAAAATATTTCCATGATTTACGAGATTTCTGAGTTTTTAAACTTGGCACAGTGGGTACAATCCTTTGTGATAACATGTTGTAAAATGAATAACCTTGGGGTTATTAGGTGATACCCATATTTATTTCATGTATCATTTCCACTAGTATTGATGGCCTTTCTTGTCTTGATTGGAGTATGTTGAATCTTCCATCCTTAGGCACCTCAGAGAGGTTTTCACCCTTGGATACATCCTTTATTTTCACTTTTTATTGGTCTAATGGCGCCATTCAGTTTTCACCAAAAGATCTTTTTTTTAATGTTCACTTATGCAAATAGAAGATGGAGTTGAGTCCATAAGATATGTTGTAACATCTAAATAAATTGTAAATTTTCTTTATGATTACTCAATGGTACACCTTCACTAAGTTCAAATAATTTTTCTATTGCTTCATCATTTTCAAAGTGATTGAACCTCGATGGTCCTTGTTGGGCTTAGTCTATAAATTCAGGGTAGAGTATTATTGAATTTATTATGCTTTTTGGGGGTGATAGGGGTAATAGTAAGGATATGGATATTATTTATATCAATGTTGTTGTTATCCTCTTTTGAAGTTGTGCTAGGATGCTAGAAATTTTTGGTCCAAGATTGAGGACAAGTTTTCACAAGAGAAGGGGTATCATCCATGTGTTTATCTTTGAAAGGAAAGTCCTTGGGTTTGATAAAGTTATGGTCAAGGCCACAGGGTTTGGATGAATAAGAGTTCCACTCCCATTCATTGGAATTAGTTTTATCATGGGTTTCCTCAGATGTTGTATCATCATTGTAAATAGTCATTTTTTCACACAGAGGTGCCTTGGTACTTGAAGATCTAATTCATAATGGTATAAATCCAAGATCTCTATTTAGGTGTCACACTTGAGGAATGATGGGTTCTATGTAACCTTTTTTGTGTACTCCAAGCCACTACAACCATAATATCCTTTCTTTTCTTATTATTCTAAATCCTCGTCCATATTGTTCAACAGGTAATTGGATAGGTTGTTGTTCTTCTTCATATTTGTAAAGTCATCTAGATATGTCTTTGTCAATAATTTCTTTATTCAATTCTCCCTATTCTGTGAATGTAGTAGGAAAAGTATACTGGATGATTTTCTTTTGTTGTTTCTACAATAGGTGCAGTTTATCATAGGATTTTGGGAAAATAGGTGATTTTCTAATAGGAAAAGAATGTGTCATAGAATATTATTTTTGTCCTTGGTCTTCAATTTTAAACTTTCCTTTGGTCATTTTTTTTATAAATTTGAGGGGTCAAAATGTTGGGAGGATCTATATTTTGATGTGTTTATGTTGGGTGATACTTGTTATGGTTTAATTTGTTTTTAATTGGCACTCAATTGAAAAGGGTTAGAATTTTTAGGAATAGTGGCCTCTTTGCCATTATAAGTGTATTTTAGACATTGATCATAGGTTGATGGGGTTTCTTTCATTATATGGATCTAGGGATGGCCAAGAATCAAGTTATAGGGGAAATCCTATTGAATACCCGATAGACTAAGAGGGGAGGGGTGAATCAGTATATCCTTGAACAATTTTAAAAAAACTTAAATATTTTATCCCTTAACATACTTTGAAAATATAATAAAGAGTAGAACACATAACACATATATTTTCCCATGGAAACTCAGAAAGGGACAAAACATGTTGAGAGGGATAGCTCTCAAGTACTATATAACCAGTATATACAATACAAAAATGGGTGGCTTACTCCTAGGGTGGCTCACTTCCGATACAAAATAGAACTAATGGCTGAATACAAAAAGCTAAACTGATTGGCATGCATCTATAAATGCACAGATTGCAGTTCATAATTATATATCAAAATTCTTCTGTCAGATGCTGAGTGTTATACAATATTTTATATCACAATAGTTTGTTGTACAATATTGAACATTACTTTTATGTGTTTTACAATGTCTAGTCAATTATACATATATACAACTCTTTAGCATGTCGACATGGAACCAAAAATAATTTTATGTAGATATGTTGGCTAAGCACAAAAAAATAAATGATGTCATACTAAACTAATTCACAATCCATGATCCAAGACAAAATTACCGCAATGGGTACCTATCAATGACAATCACCAGAGAGAGAATTTAATGATCCAAAACATCGATACCAAAATAGATCATCAACATAATCGATACTGATACAGACCAACAATACTGTCGATATCAATATAGTCATCAATGACAACCAAAACTGCCAGGAGGGATAAAAATATCCCCCTTTGTCATTGATAGAAAAAATGAAGAACCCAAAGGCCAAAAATGCCATGATTAAAAAATGGAAAAATCCCCCTAAGAGGGGAAACCAGATAAAGAACAACATGAATCAACTGAGTAATATGTGGAACATAGTAATCTTGAACAATACAAAGAGAAAATGAGACTGTCTCTCACTGATATTGTTGTGGATCCATAAAACACACCCCATTTTGGTCCTCTGACCATGGGGTCCCCCTCTTTTTTTCTGTCTTTTGGTCTTTTGAGTCTGCCCCTTCCCCAGTTCCTCGCAAGTGGGTCTCATTATAGGCCTGTTGAGCCTAGTAAAGACACTTTTTGGCCTTTTCACCCTTTCGGTGTTTTGGAGGACCTAGATTCCTTTGAAACTTAGAAATGGCTGAAAGGCCGAAGCCTGGGTCTTTCGGTGTTTTTAGCCTCTGAAAACACCGAAGAGCTGAAGGATCGAACCATTTGACCTGTCGGTGTTTCGGACCCTAAAAAACTGAAAGGTGCTGACGTCCTCCATGGGCTATATAGAGTCTTAGGCCCTAAAATGATATTAATTCTATGTTTTCCTCCTGCATCTTTGGTTCTCCCCGTGACTTTGTAATTTCATCATCCTCACTCCTCGTGGCTGATTGCTCTGCGCCTTCAACCTCTTTTGTCTCCATCCTCCAATCCTAGCTTTCAAGAGGTAGGTTTCTTCATTTCCTCCTAGTGGTTTTTTTGTTCTTCACTGTTTAGGTTTAGGGTTTCACGTTTGGTGTTTGTCCAGTCTAGTGCACCTTCCCCCCCAAGTCCTTAGGGTTTTTGTGCCCATGGCCTTACGGGGAAGGCCTCTCCTTGTCTTTTCATTCATGTCCTTATTTGCATTTTCTCCTTAGGGTTTTTTTTTCCCTATCGTGACATTTATCACAGGTTTTCGGCCTCCAAAAGGCCAAAAATTGGGTCAGGTCTTTTGTCGACCAAATGTTCTTCATGTCTTTGGCCTTGATAGCATTTCAGACCTCTAAGACATCCAAAATGTTGAAAAGTCTGAACCACCGAAGATGTTGCCTGCCTTTTGCAAATTTCAGACTTTCGGAGTCCAAGGTTCTATTCAGACTTTCGCACCCTGAAAGTCTGAATGTTTTTGTTCCTCAATGACTGCTCTTTCATGCTTTCAGCCTTTTTGGACCCCAAACCAATTTTTAGTGTTTGAAAGCCTAAAAAGGCCGAAAGTGTGAAATATGCATTTCTGGCTTCTTAAAGAGATTTTTTCTTCTATTTTTCCTAGATTAATCAGTTATTTCCTATTTTTGTAGTTTCCTCTTCAATAAAACACTGATACTTGCATCTTCCTTGGATGAATGCCTGAGAAATAGACCATGTCACCAATGAAGTACCTATGCAAGGGGAACACCCCCCCTTTGAAGATCAGGAACAAGCACATTGAGATCTGTAATAATGATATTGAGAATGTAGACTGGGATCTGTTCCTCAAATGATGTTCCCAAACAGCAGGGAGATCCGAGGACTGCACCTCACTAGTCCTATCAGGCTGAGTCAACATAGCAACCCACCTAGTGGCTGTCACATTGTCTGAGCTAATCATGACCTTGGAAAACCACTATAACCCAGATGAAAGGGTGGTCTGAAATACAGATGGACAAGTTGTACTAGACATAAGACCATATATCATAGAAGAGGTCTTCCACATAGATAAAGGCATAGAAAATTTCTATGACTTCTTCATTGAAAAGAGAAGCAGATGGTTCCAAAACAAGGGAGAAGAGGCATATGAGATTGTCAATGAAAACTACCTCAAACAACCCCTTGCAAAAACAAATTGGATAATATAGACCTCAGAAGGGGGTATATGAAGGATGATATCTAGGTGATAGTGACATTACTGAGAAGAGTGTATGGACTACCCCAATCCATCCAACTCGAAGATTGGATGATCCTCATTATAGAAAAAATCAGAGGCTGTAAGGCTAGGTTTGATTGGGGAACCATCATCAGTGATAGTTTGAATGAACAACTGATTACAGTGAAACACAATCCCAAATTTTATATGAGTACCTATACAGTATACCTATTAGTAGTGCAGGCGAACTACCCAAGTCTCACCGAGAGGAGAAGCATAAATGATCCAAATGCATGGCCCTGCATTATGTATCCATAGCTAATGAAAAGGGAAAACATGCCAGACAATAGCCTTGCCTATAGGATAGTCAATGATGCATTCATTTTTTCCATCATTTGATCCATTGAGGGTGATTTCATGAAGGGGATGTCACAAGAAGCACCTGCCAAGGCGAGCACCATTGGGGCCTATTATATATAGTTTAGAACATTCACATACTTTTAGGTAGCAGGATCAACTTTGAAGCCAAAGAAGCTGACCAGGTATCCATCTAATTGGGTAATCACTCTAGAAATGGCCAGGCAGCTAGCGGATTCCTATGAACATATAAAACATAAGAAGAAGCACTACTAGGATTTTCCTATTTCTTTGGGCCCATACACTCTACAAGACATGAAGGTTTGCAAGTCCTTGGCCTTCGAATGGGATGATTGTCCACTTTAGCTATACAAGATAGTCCACCCCCATTTTGACCCCACAGACACATAGAACCATATCATCGGCAAGTTCTACATCCATGAACCACATCTTGAAGACCATTGGATAAACTGTATAGATGATTGCGAGGTTAGAATCAGGGACTATTGTGAGATGTTCCTTACCCTCGCACAACATACTTTGAAGACCTCAATTCCCCCAAAGGTTTGGGAATATGAGTTAGATGAGGTGATGGAGGCCATTTACTCTACTAATAAAATATGCAACAGGCCCATCATGAATGTGGAGATTGATAAGGATGAGAATGATGACATTGAGTTCCAAGAAAAGCATGTTCTTTGAATGACTGAAACATGGATCAAAAGGCCTCATAAGATGGATCCAATCCCAGTGAAGACATTGATGGATCCACCCCATAAGAAGATAAGCAACATGGAGAGAATTCTATCATGCCGAAGGACAAGAAAGCACCACCATAGAAACCAAACACATTCTATGGCCACAAACATGTGGTAGAATACGGTTCAACCCAAGGCAAAAATCTCCAAAAACTAGAATGAATAGGAAAATAGATCCTCCAGTAGCATCATCACAGGCTTCACCATATGAAGGGCCATCCACTTCTGGCCAATCTCCTCCTACCACCAAAAAGGGGAAGAAAACATATAAAATGAGGAGAACTTATGTGTCTTCAAAACTGGAAAATGCATAAGAAGAGCCAAAAGAAGAAGAAGAAGAAGAAGAAGAGGTACCTCTAATCAAAAGGAAAAGATCTCAGAGGAGGAAAGAAAAAGAGACTACCAGGAAACACCAAGAGGATCCTAAAGAAAAAGATAATCCCTTGGATACCTTAGGATCAGATGAGTTACAGATGTCTGACTTTGAAGGTCTAGAGGGATTTTTAGACCCAGGGAAAGACACACCAGATTATACAACAAGGTATGACATGGGAGCTCTATCACTCTTCTAGCCTCAAGAGACCCTCACTCCATCTCTGGCTCAGTTCACCAATCTAGCGTCAAGTGTACCAATCACAAAGGTGAGCTCCAACACAGGCCAAGGGCCTAAAACTCGAGATGCCTCGACAACCCAAGACATAATAGGGGATAAATCCATGGGAGAAACTCCCACTACCACTCCACCACCTCACACTCCTGTTTCACCAACCTCTCTCCTGCCACCTATTCCTACTCCATCACCTTCTCTCCCAACTTCAATGCCAACTCCACCTCCTTAAAATTCTACTCTGCCACTCACAATACCAACACCTACTCCACTACCATCTGTTCCCTTACCATGCTTTATCCTGACTCCCCAAGAGTCAGTAAGCATAGAAACCATGTTGTCCCCCATAACCACATTGGAAGGCATGAATGGACTCGATACAGAATTGTTGATTAGTTCATCAGGAGATGAGGAACAAGGAAAGGATAGACTAGATACTACAAAAAAAGAAGAGATGAGGGGAGATGAAAGGGGAGAAGAAGGATAGGGAGAAGGTGAACAAGGAAAAGAACAAGACAAAGAGTCAGAGGAAGAGGTAACCTCAAGATCCCAAAGCTTAGCTTCAATCCTCCATTTTACCCCATATGAGCCAGTCACCGCATTTAGTAAACCTACTTGGTTTACTAAAGAGATTAAGTTGAGAAAGAGAACTTATATAGATGAGGAAGAGGGGGAAGATACAAGTATGGCATTTGTAGGGCATGCCTTCCACCAAATAGAGGTCACCATACCAGCAAGGACAATATACTATGTTACCCAAGACACTAGGGGTTGCTAGAAGGTACAAGGTGAAATTTATTCTATGATCACTTCTCAGACACAAGTGAACCTTGAAGAATACACATTGAAAGAAGTAGACTTGGGTGAGCCCACTAGGGAAGGGAGAAAAACATTGGCAGCCTTACGGCTTAAGTATGCTCTAGGATTCATGAGAAAGGAAGAGGAAACCATAAAGTCCTTGAGAGAATAGAATGAAACTTTGAATAAGTTCATTCAAAAAATGGTGGGTCCTATTGATCCAAGTTTCCCAGAGGCCTCATTATAGGCTATATTAGAAAAGAGGAACACCCTAGACTTACTGACAGGTTTGACTTCGTCCTTCATTCAAGCGAGTGCAGATTGCAAAGGTGACTTTGAGTAGTATGGAGAAGGGGCCGTCAAATGGGTGTTTAAACCTTATAGGATCATCTTGATCAAGGCTACAAATTTAATAGGTTGGATAGATAATGAAGGCAGCTTAGAGTCTAAGATAAGAAAATGGCAAGCTACCCTCCAAGACCTACAAATAATCAAGAGACAAAGTTTCTAGATCGTAGTAAAGATATATGAGGGCGAAGAGCTAGATAACTTTGAGACCTAGATCAAGCACATAGCCAAGATAATTAAGGTCTATGAAAAATTTCAAGCCCACATATTGGAAAAATAGAAGGAGGTCTTGGAGTGGGTAGAGGATATAGATGATTTCTTCACAAGAATTGGCCTCGACTTATACCAGGATGAAGATAAACATATCGTATGGCCATCAAAATAAATGGTCCAAAAATTTAGAGATATTTTGGAAGGTATCAGTACCAAAGAGGCCTTACAATAGTTGTTCTATTCAAAAGAAGAGATAATAAGAATGTCTGAGAATGAAGAGGAGATCTAGTTATTTGCTTCTGAATTGACTATATTTAAAGAGAAGCAAGAACGAAAGGTTAATAAGGTAAAGAGGAAAGAGATAAACTATAAGGAAGTTCATGAGATCATAAAGGGGCTCCGAGATATACATCCAAAAGTATTTCCCAACTGACTCCTCATACCTCTTTAGCATTTTGGAGAAGACAATTTTCATTACTTGGCCATTTTTCTACAAAGGCTAAAGTTCAGTTTTCGGCCTTTCAGCCTTGTTCGCTAATACAGTATTTAGCCTTTTAACCTCCCAAGTTTTCAGCCTTTTTGTCCTTCGAAGAATTTTGGCCTTTTAGCCTATTTGGCCTTATGGCCTCCAAAAGGGCCAAAAATTTTAGACCTCTAGAGTTAGTTCAACACTTAGAAATTTTTGGGTACTTAAAAAACTTTGGAGTAGAGGTCGGGGGCTGAAATTCTGAGTGTTTCCAGCAAGATCACATTTTTTCATGGCAGTTGAACTCCAGATTAGATTGGTGCTTAGCTTGATTTTTTTTTGGGAAGACTAAGGGCCCCCTATCAGTTCCCACCACAAGAAGAACCTCCAGATGAAGATTCCAAGAAAGAACTCAAAGAATTAGGAAGAAGACTCCAAGTTCTCAGAAGAAACCCCATCTTCTTTATCTTTCTTTTCTTGACGAGTTTGATCCTTCATGCATGGAAAAGATTATTGAAAATGGATTTAAAATCCAAGCAAGTTGCTTGGTATCAGTTAATAGTAGCTTCCTTATAGCAAAGTTCTATTTTTAGTTTAATTTCATTAATTTAGACTCTCTCATGCCTTAATTTTGGCATTCAGAGTTTATAGATTAGAACTCTATATATTGTATTCAAATCAATGTAATAGGGTTGGATTCCTAATGCAATAAAAATATACATTTGGTGATTCATTCATGGTGTGTTAATTGCTGCCATCTATGTGGAATTGGTGAATATGTGCCTACATTGTTCATTATTTTCAAAGAGCCTTTTGTTTTGTTGTGTTTCAAATTCGTGTTTACATTAGTTGGAGTTTGATGTGGTCTATCTACCTTGTTGTGACAAATGTGTGGAAGGGATCGTCTATTGGGATTAACAATAAATCCATCTTGTGGGTGCACACATCTTGGTGGCTTCATGATTTGATAGATTTTGAATATCTTGCACGAGTGAATTCATCTTCTCTTCAAGCACTCACATCCATTAAGTATAGAATTGTGATGTTGTCTCATCTGTACCTCATGGGTTGGTTCCAAATCTCTCCACCATTCAATTTGTAAGGAAGGGTTTACAATAATTTATGTCTGTAGGATTTCATTTTAGCAATTTGCTTTGTTTCTGGTTACCTTGTTCCTTTAATTTCTATAGTTAATCTGAAAGTAATCATCTTGAAAATACGAAATTGCATTTCTACTTCAAACACCAGTCTTTGTTAAAATGGAAAATACCAAAAAGTACTAAAGTTATTTTGCAGTTTGATGTCTTAAACATACTAGAAAAGGCCTCCTTGTGAAACATTCACATTTATCTTCAACTAAGTAACCAAGCAGGTTGTGACTTGACCCCAGAGAACCTTGGGAATAACTTTGTTATTCTTTCAAGAGAGGAAATCGAATCTCAAGATCCTAGCAAGTTGACTTGTGTAAAAATAACGCTCAACAAAAGTGGTGCTAGAAGGAGGGGCTCAAGACTAAAAATATGGATAACATTGGATATTTCTCTCCAGAGTAGTTTGAGAAAGTGCTTAGATCATCCCCAAAAAGAGGAGAGTTCCTTGAAATCACTCATCATCGTAGAGCTCACAGCGACAAAGGGAAGACAAAGGATAATTCCTCTCACCATCTTACTGAGTCCCATAATCTACATGGACAACAATCCCACATCGATGTCTGAACTATTCCCACAACCATAAATCAAAATCAGAACTTGTAAAATTAGAGTATTAAACACCCTCTCCCAATGGATTTCTTCGCCAACGTGCAAAGCTCACCATTGGACTTTGTTGGGAAGCTCCATGAGTTGCCCAAAAATCTAGAAATTTTTTGCATGCATTTCATATATGGAAAATCAAGGAAAATAGAAGAGCACATTTGTGCCTTCAAATAAATTTGCAATCATAAGGAAATCGCCCACCAAGATGTCTTTTTCTGTCTATTCGCATACACTTTGGGGGAATTTGCATACAACTAGTACTTTAATTTACCAAGGGGGTCTATCTCAACATGGAATGAATTTGAAACCAAATTTCTCAATTAATTCAAGTTGTATGTGGATCTGGCCATGACACATCATCAGGTCATAACAACGAGGAAAGATCCTAAGGAGCCCATTTCTATGTTCAATCATCGTTTCCACAAAATGCATGAAAAGATAGAAGCTCCTTATACTATACCAGAGGCTACTTTCATACAAATCTACCTCAAATCTCTGGATCCCTTCACCTCAATTTTCTTAAGAGGGCTTCCCCCTATGGATAGAGACACAATGGAAAAGGTGTATAATGAGGCCATTATATTTACACATCAAATGGACTCATAAGAAGGGAACTTCACAACTATGCTCATCATTAACAACATCACTTCCCCACATCCATTTTCAGCGAATAATCAAGATTTGGCCACCCACATACCCCCGTTTAATCCAATTTTGGCCCAACCATTCACAACCTTACCACCATCCATCACCTACCTGGGTTACAAAGTTCATAAGGAAGCATTTGTGGAGAAAAGCGTTGTGCCCCACACCAAACATGATGATCTCTTGGCCTCTGAGTTGGATGTTGTGAAGAAAAACTTGTCACAACTCACAAGTGAGATCACCAAGATGAAGTTAAATTCATCTCAGAACCAAGGAGGATACCAACAGACATCTGTTGGTCTGATTACCTATCCTCAAAATCCGAACCAGAGTTTCAATAACTACAAAAAAAATAATACACCAGAGAAACCATTCAGGCACCATAGGCCCAATAAGCCATGGAACACTTGACCCAACAATGGTAGCATCCCAACAGATAATGCTAATACTTACAAGACCACGAAGGCCAATTTTGTCAGGGCTCCAAACTTGAACCAAAGCCATGAAAGATATGGAGGAAACTCCTACAACCACCATACTCAGAATCCCGATGAGCCACCCATTCAGTTCAATGCCATGATGTTTTATTCTTATGAATATAGAAATGGAGAAAGTTTAGATGCATATGCAGGAGAAGAGTTTTTGGTCCCATTCCAGAAAGAAAATGAGCCCAAATATTCTAAAGACATGCCTTCCAAAATGATCACTGGAACTTATATAATCTATGAAGCAGGAAAGAACCTCTCACCGATGGTATACCTTCTAGAAAAAAACCAACTCCCCTAGATCCTTGGGTTAGCAACAACCCCATGCCTCCTGAAGGGCCGAATGCTCTTGCGACCCCTCAACCCAAATTCATTTTCTAGTTATAGGAATGCAACATGGTCAACTGACAAATATAGTGTAGTCAAAGAATTGAAGAATACTAAAGAAAACATATCTATGTTAGAAATGTTGCAAGGTTTCCCCTCTTAGAAAGAAGCCCTTTTGAAATCTCTAGATCATTCAAAGCAAGGTGCATCAGCTAATGGTGTAAGAACACCCATATCTAATGTCAATACTGCTGAGGTTTTCCATGCTATGTTAAAAGATATGATGGAGGTGCCTCCATTCCTACTTAGTTTGCAGATGTTTAGAAAGAACTTACACAATTTCTTGATTGATTCAAGAGCTTCGTACAATGTCATGCCCTTGTCAATTTTCCAAAAGTTGGGGATAGTCCCCCGAATAACAAACTGAGTAGTGATATAACTGGATATAACTGAAGTCAAAGTAATCGACATGCTCAAAGATGTTCACATTCATTTAGTTATCGATCCAAGAATACAAGAACACATTGATGTGCACATAGTGGACATCCCAGAGACTTATGAGATGTTGTTAATTTGAGAATGGACAAAATATCTAAGGGAATGGCTGTCCACCAATTTTACCTAGTTGTGGCTACCATGGAGGGGACTGAACAATCAGATTAAGATAGATGTTGAACCCAAATTCAAAAGGATGATCATAGATTATAATTCTCCTAATGAAGGTCTCTTCACACAAATTGATTTAGGCACTTATTGGATGGACGACGTCCTCATGTTTCAGATTTGAGAAGGTGAAGAATCAAACCATAGTCCTATCCAAGGTATCCTGGAGTTTCACATTGGTGATGAAAACTTCCGAAGTTTCATTGATAGTATGACAACAAGCCTGAGGCATCTAGATCAGGATGCAGATCCCAACATCTTTTTTCTACCAGGGTGCTACCGATTACATCAGGCTAGCCATTCAAAATTCACCTACCACAGGGCCCAAGAAGTGTTGTCATGAGTATTAGCTCAAATCTCCCTACAAAAGAGAGTATTAGGGGGGTTTACAATAAAAGAGGTCAGCCTTGAAGTGATAGATAAGAGTAACACTTTTCCAGAGGTAGATAACCTAGTCAGTCCAGACACTCCAATCTAGAACCAAGATGGTGGGTCAGACTTTGATAACAAGAGCTCTACCCTAAACATACTTAGTGACTGGAGTACTTTATATGATGGAGCATTTCCACCCTACAAATGATTTCTAGAAGATAAAGGCAAAGTAGGTGCTGAATTCCTTGAGCCCAGTGTTGCCCCACTTTTGGTCTGCATTTCTTTTAGACACAGTAGATGTTTAATGTGTAGTAGTGGTCTTGAAATATTCATGTAATTCCTGAGTCTAAGTCTAGCTATCCTCTCAGGCTAGGAGGCCTTTATCGGATTTCCCTAAATTGCCTTCTCTTTTGTGAGCCGGAGGGAATTACATCTGAAATCATGTTTCATTGGGTAGGTTAAGTTCCCAAATCTGGTAAAGGTCATGTTTTGAAGGATTCTAACATTGGTTTTATATGTAGTGGAAGTATTTTTCCTTAACATAACCTTTTGCAGCGTTGGCGAAAAATTGGTTATGAGCTTCTCCTTGGCGGAAAATAAATTACAGAGTGTGTTTTCTGCAATTAATAGACTTTAAAGTATCAAAGGTCAGTGAAAGTTGAAAATGAGAGATTTGGGAATAAAGAAGCTTTGGGAATTCAGATCAAATCTATTTCAAGAAAAAGGAATGATTGAATGAGGAAGAATTCAAGATGCAAGCTTACTGACAGAAAAGTGGAAAATGGCTTCTCTGCTACTCCAACAGGTGGGTTTCGACCTGCGGAGTACGTTTTCCACCAAATCATTATATGGAAGAACTTTAAAGAAGAATCAATCTCATAGGTGATCCAAGGCATAAAGAAAGCCAATGAAATCAAGACATACCATTTTAGCATCTCAATGAGCTAAATTTCTCCTTCAGTAGATTTTTGAGCAGAGAGCACTCCAAAAGTATTTCTTCGCCGAAAGGGAAGTGGAAAAGTAATTTTCCTCTACCTCTAGAAATTTACTGTTATGGTTACTAAAGTGAAAATATGTTTCTTAATAGTTCATGAGGGTAAAGTAATTAATTCAAATAAAGATGTTTTACTCCATAACAGACATTTTCATTAATATCTTAGTCTCTTCATTCGTGTGGCACGAGAAGTCAGCCGTTAAACGGTAAGAATTAAAAGTTATAAAATCAGTGAGGTATTACTGTAGGCCTCTTCTTGTGATATGTGATTCCCAAGCTTTCCAAAGGTGAGGGTTAGTAGCAAAGGTTTTACAAATGATATAAATCCAAGCACACAATACTACTAAAATTTATAACCTAAAACGTAATCAATAAAATGTACAAGCAAGAGAAAGGAAAACAAATAAATACAAACCCCACAATGCTTGAAGCTTCTATTGTTTCTCTCTACTCCTTCCGAAATGTTGTTCTTGATGCACAGTATTGGCGGGGCAACGTCTATGACTTGAGAAGCATCAAGAATTTGCTAATTGAAATGGGTGTGTGATCGCAAGATGGATTGAATGCTAGAACCAAACTGACATAGTAATGGCGCGCGAGAGCTTGAAATCTTGGATCCTTCAAATGGTTATGAAGGGTTTATTATATAGGAATTGGGGATGAAATGAATAGTTGAGATCAATCCCAGAGACAGGGAGATGAACGGTTGAGATCAAAGGGAACTGGAGAAGCCATCAGTAAACTCCACCTCTTCAATTTTTAAAGAGGAGACATAGTTTGGTTGACTAAAGAGATAATTGTGAGTTACCTTTTTGAACTGAAGAGGTGGGTGAAGTTACCCATGTGGACTGGAGAGGTGGGTGAAGTTACCCATGTGGACTGGAGAGATGGGTGGAGTAACCCATGTGATCTGATTGGAGTTATCTCTTTGAAGATAAATGAATATTTAATTCATTTATTTAATTAAAGTTTTCAACATGTGAGATAATTGAATTCTTTTTGATTTAGAATTGCTTTATTTAATGAAATTAAATTAATTTAATTGGAAGAATTTAATTAGTAAGTTAAAATATTTGAATTTAAACTATAGGAAATTGAATTTAATTAATTAATTAATGGTAATTAATCAATTAAGGTTAATCAATTAAATAAAATTAATTATTTAA
The DNA here is from genome assembly GCA_018584345.1 of Thuja plicata. Lineage (NCBI taxonomy): Eukaryota > Viridiplantae > Streptophyta > Pinopsida > Cupressales > Cupressaceae > Thuja > Thuja plicata. Next base: position 538,982 of record MU227130.1, read on the forward strand.
TTAATTTTTTGAATTTGATTAGATGATTTGGGGAATAAATTTAGAGGAAAATAGATGATTAATTAATGATTAAAAACCATTAATTAATAGATGAAAATTAGTGTTTTTAATGTAAAGTATCAAGCCTGTCCATTTTCGGGAGTCTACAATTATGAACAGGATCTATCATCTGTTTAACGAATTGTTTGAATCTGAAGCTCTTGACTATAGTTATTCCTTGCTCTTGCGTTCTTGAGAGATACCCCTTATCCCAAGTCAAAATTAGTTGAAGTATGGATACTAGATTTACGGGATTCGATGGGATGAATGAAATCACATATGATTGGCATAAGATAACATACACCTCCTTGAAGTTCTTTGATATGCAAGAATTTTAGAGAAGATTGAAGGTAGACTAGATACACCCTATGAATGAAAAGTTAAAGGAGAGCAGGCTAGTTGAAGCTGCTGGTTTTCCTGTTGCCGTTCAAGCTCCTGAGCTTGTTTGAGAGTGCATAGGTTGATATAATCTAGATACCAAGTACATTCTCCTGCCCAATGACATGGTGCTTCTATCCATTGATCAAGATTCTATCCAGAAATCCCTACACATTCTGGAGTAGACTGAATATTCAGAAATGACATATAGTCAGGTGGTTACTGAATATGGAGCAAAGAAGGCAGTGTGGAAGAAGGAAATAATGAAGTCATGGTTTATAGAGCTGAGGAGTGCCAAAGGAAAGTTTCCCAAGACATTATATGACATGAATTTAAAGCTAAATATTGTAGACATCTTGGTGCTGCTCCATAGGATCCAAGGTGAGAGTGACACATTGAACTTTGTTGAGCATCATTTCTTCTTAGTCCAGGTGATTTGTTCTCAACACCATTTCATCGACTGGGCTCTTATGGTAAGAGAGAATCTCTCTAGTGCCCTAAGTAGAGCTAATCTTCAGAATGAGTTCTACATGTCTTCAGTTATTTTATATATATTGGCCACAATTCAAATTTGGATAGGGCTTCCTAGATTAGAAGAGTTCCCAAATGATGTTGAAAGCTATGAATTTTCCCATGTCTACAATTACATAACAGTTATGCTGAATATCTCACAGTTAATGATACATTCACAATGAGACTATGTAGGGAGCTACAAGGTTGCCTAGAAAGGATATTGTCTCCTAAAGCCATGGCTTTTATCAGCCAATTTGGGTTCTTTTTCATTCAATTCATGGATTTCTCATATATTCGTCTTGCAGGATTTGATGACTTCCTTTGAAGTTACCCAGATATCCCGATGATATGGTCGTGCTAGTCAAGGTAATGAGGTAGAAAATCCAAGTGAACTTGATCTGTGCCAATCCTAAGAAGAAGGGCTATGAATTCCCAATGACCATTGGAGCTTACAGTTGTGCATCCTGGTTCGAGGAAAAGAATGGTCTGAAGACATTCTCAAATAGGTTCCAGTTGGAAACATATGATGTCTTGAGGCCGCAGTATGATCTTGTAAATTATGCTCGAGATTCGTTGCAAATGAGTCATGCAATTCATCATGTTGATGATATTGAAGACTACTGGGATAATTGAAAATATGAATTAGAGATCAGAGATAGATTCTACGTCAGTGTAACTATTGAATAAATGAAAAATTTAAAATTTAACATTATAGTGGAGGGGTTGGAAGATGATGGTCAACATATGTATGATAATACATATTTGGAGAAAATAAAGCCACTCCCTATAAGCTTTAGACCATGCTAGGGAAGGCCATTAATGATTTGGAAACCTTAATGGGTGGGATTTACAAAAGAATAGAGAAATGGGTCGAATGGATTGCAGGCAGAAGGAAGAGGTCAGAAAGGAAGCCTCCTTCTCAGTGAACCCCCAAAAAAGCTACTTTGAGCACTGCAAAAAATTCTTCAGTAACGATCCCAACTATGGCCAAAGGTTCATCTCAGCCAACTGGTGGAGGTGATGAGCCTCCTGAGAAAGAGATCCAACCAAAGAAGACTTGTGGGGAGGGCCCGCTTCCAGACATCGGATTGACAGAAGAAGCAGTTTCTACAGACCTAGCCAAGCCTACAGAAGAATCCACTAAAGGTGCAGGACCTAAGAAATTGGTTAAAGCTAGTACTGTAGATACACAAGTCGACACTTCATTCCAAGATACTCCAAGACAAGGATCCCCTATTGTAGTAGATGTGGGTGAAGATACCTCCAATACCTTAGCTGCAGAATTGGATGAGAGGGTTGAGTAGCAACAAGAAGCTGCTTAATTCATTAGATTAGTTTCCTCCTCTCCTACATCAGTGAATCCATTTTCTTCCAAGCTTAAAGCTACTCCTCTAGTCATTAGGAAGCTATTCATAGAAGAGTTGGTTTCTGCTTCCAAAGTTACCAGTGATGAATCCTGGATAGAACATACTCTAGAGCATAAAAGGAAGAGAGCAGAGGAAGGGACTTCCACCAAAGATACTCTCTCATGGGCCTTGCAACCCAATTCCATAGTGGGTAAAGTAAAGAAGGTAAAAGAAATGTCTACACTGGGTCAAGATCCTCAAACAAGGTGTTTCACTATGGAGGTGGCCAAGCCTACAAAGGAGGGTAGAATTGAAGATATGACTACCTCAGATTTTCAGTTGCAATCATTTGACATGGGGCTTGCTCGACATGACACCAAGGTAGATTAGTGGAAATACACCAATGTGGTAATAGAAGAAGAGCTTGAAGAGCTCAAGATTGCTAAAGTTCAACTTACAGCAGAAGTAGCTGAGCTAACTAATTTCATCAGAAAACTCATCACTCTGATAGAAAGTGTTCTTGGTACCCAGACCACTTTTAATCCCAGTGCTGCGGAGAACCAAGCCATCCTAGCCAAGTTGCAAGAGGACACACACTTTGGGAATATTGGAAAGAGATGGATCAAGAGAAAGAGATGGATCGAGAGGCTCGAATCTAAGGGACTGGTAGTTGTTGAGCGACTGGGTAATGCTCTCCTAAGGATGGAAACATAGAGGAAAAATATTGACAAGAATCTATAGACTCTTGCATCAGAGAGAGTGAGATGTCAATAATGCATAGTAAGGCTTCACGTGGTGGTTAAAATGAAGACCAAGGAGGCACTAAAGGCCAAGATATTACAAAAAGGAGATGAGCCTTTGATCGAATGGCTTCAAAGCTTGGAATTTAAGATCGAGATGATCATGCAAGCTGATGAGGCCAAATTATTGCCTTTATTTTGTATAATTTTAAATACTCTGTTCTAGTTTCTGACAAAACATTTGTGAACCTAGCCAGTTAAAATTTGTGATAAAGTCCTGATAGAACTGATAAACCATGGGTAGATATTTGTGACATATTTTGCTAATAGTATACATATAGTGTAGTATTTCATATAACCATCAGAATATATGCTCTAATATCTAGATTTAATTTGATTAAGCTTGTTGCATGAATATTTCCACATCACAACTAACTTGACAGGAGAGGAAGCGGCTGGAGAGTGGTTGACAGCATTCAAGGAAGACTGTTGAGGACCAGCTACGGTAGAGTGATCATCATAGCACTAGGAGACACATATGCTACAATGGAGGAGCCATTATTCGAGGATGTGGGGATGTAGTGTTTCTCTATTCCCTCTGCACTTTATTATGTTGAACTAGTTGCCCAAGCTTTATTACCCACACCGCGGGCTGTTGCATTTCTATCTTCTTCTCTGGCATGTTTTCAGCAAGATAGTTTCTTTTCTATTTTGTAATAAGTGTTTGATCCTCTATTTATAGGGATTGGACTGATATTTTGAAATTAGAGAGAGGAAAGTTAGAGAAAGAAGTTTTTGGAAGAAAACTATTATATCTTACAGCAAACTATTTTAAGTTTCATGTATCATTTTTATGTAATGAGTTTTTGAAATACAATGAAGTAATTCTTGGCTTATGTTCTATGTTAATAGATTAGCAGAAACCAACCAAGGGGGCCCACTTGGGAGGTGGAATAGGTTAGAATAGAATAGATTTCCTTCCAACATTTCCATTATTTCCAGTATTTCAGATATAAGTTACAATTTCTTCCTACAACATTGTACCTTGTGAATGTTCCTCCAGCATCCGCAAGAATAGTTATAATGGATGTTCTAGGTTGAAATTATAGGTTTAAGTATAGTTTGCAATTTATAGCATTCATTTCAATAAGGAGATAAGTGTATTCTTTTCCTGTAGCACTAGTGTAGGTTTCTTTTATGCATTTTTACCTTCCTGCAGCATAAGCAGAATGACTCCTTAAGGAACCTAGTGTACATATCATGCCGACCATTTCAAGTATACATCCCTGGGTTGACAAGTTAAATGCACCTTATGATGGGAGAATTAGTCCTTGGATTGAATAAAATATTCCTAAGAAAGGCCTTGAGCATGATTATTCCACACCTATTGTGAGGCGGTTCATTTTTGGCGTCACTGCCGGGGATGGTGTCAAGCTAGGAAAATTTTTGAGTCATTTTTTATTCCTAGTTAGTTTTAGTTTTGTATTCGTAAAAATTGCTTCACGAGCGTGAAGAATTCAATTACATGTATTGAAGAGAAAGGCGATGAGATGAATATGGCAGATTTCTCCCAACAGAGTCTGCTAATTTGAACGAGGAAGTTAAATAAGTTGAGTTACCCTTTGAAGATGCAAGTCCTGACTTTCCTGTAGCATCTTCCTCTAGAGCAGAACCACTTGATATAAGCGGCCTCTGACCTTTTGCAAAAATCTTGGCCAGCTTTCTAGATAATTCTGGCCCAAATACACCTATTGTTAACAATCCCGTAGCCAATGCTCCTTTCCAGTAGCAACCCCATAATCAAATACCTCCAGTAATGGCACAACCTACTTTTCCATTTCCTCTCCCAAGCCTTATAAACAATGCTAATCTCAAAAATATACCCAAAGCTTCTCTTCTGAAGTTTTATGGTCTTATGACTACTGTCCACACTTCAATAAATCCACCCTTTCCACATAGGATAAACAAAGAAAAACCTATACCCCAAGAGGAAGAAACATTTGATATTATTGAGCAGCTGAAAAATATGAACATTCAAATCCCTC
>MU227130.1:546279-560499 GCA_018584345.1 Thuja plicata
GAGTCTACATGGACCAGAGTTAAACTATACAGTGACTGAGAAAGAATTGCTAGTAGTAGTTTATGCTCTGAACAAATTCTACCATTATGTAACTGGTTATCCTATCTTTGTTCATACTGACCATGCAACAATTAAGTATCTCATGAACAAACCTGCCATCACAGGCAGGTTAGCAAGAAGGCTTCTTCTTTTGCAGGAATTTGATATAACAATCATTGACAAGCCAGGGAAAGAAAATGTGGTAGCTAATAATCTATCCAGAATTCACCATGCTGAAGAAGATACTACTTTGATAAATGATGCATTTTCAGATGAGCATTTATTTCATATTGCTGTCCAAAATCCTTGGTATGCTGATATAGCTAATTACCTAGCAGCTAACAAAATGCCCACACATTTCTCTTACAAAGATAAGAGGCTACTTGTAGAGAAAAGCTTCCATTTCTCTTAGATTGATAACACATTATTTTACACTGGACCTAACCAAGTCATGAGAAGATGTGTGAGAGAAGATGAGACATATGACATTCTGCATGCATGTCATAATGAACCATGTGGGGGAAACTTTGCAGCCAAAAGAATAGCACTGAAGATTTTAAAAACTAGCTACTACTAGCCTACACTTCACAAAGATGCAGCCAGTTATACAAGGAAGTGTGACAAATGTCAAAGAATGGGCCGACCAACAAGATCAGATGAAATGCCCTTAAACCCACAGGTGGTGGTAACACCATTTGATAAATGGGGAATGGACTTTAAAGGTCTAATAGACCTCCCATCCAATGGGAAGTCATACATTCTGGTATGCACTGATTACCTAACAAAATGGGTCAAAGTAAGAGCAATGAAGCATTCCAGGGACCATAAAGTTGCTAAATTTCTGTATGAAGAAATTTTTACTAGATATGGCGTGCCAAGAGAACTTGTTACTGATCAAGGTACCCAATTCACTTCTAATCTGATAACAGAGCTCATGAAAGAATATAATATCAGACATCGGAAGTCAAGCCCCTATCACCCTCAAGCCAATGGACAAGTAGAAGTTACAAATCGGGAAATAGAAGCAATCTTAACAAAAATAGTTCATTTACATCACTGAGATTGGAGCAGTAGACTATCAAAAGTCGTCTGGGCGTATAGAACATCATGGAAGACCACCACAGGGTTCACTCCATTCAAACTATTATATGGTAAAGAAGCAATGCTACCCATTGAATTTGAACATAAGACATTGAGAACAACACTGGAGTTAAATATTGATCTTCCTGTAGCACAAAAAGAGCGCTTGCTGCATCTCAATTCTTTGGATGAAATGCACAAGTCTTCCCTGTAGTGCACAAAAATTGTGCAAAAGCAAAGGAAATAGTGGCACGAATCCCATATTAAGAGTAAGCAGTTCCATGTTGGAGATTGGGCATTGTTGTATGATTCCAAATTCCAAGAAATACCAGGCAAGCTGCAGACACGATGGCTGGGTCCATATGAAACAATACATGTATTTACAAATGGAGCAGTCTAGTTGACCACAATTGACCTTGTACACTTCAAGCTATTAGTCAATGGACATCGACTAAAGTTGTATCACCAGCCACAGATGAAAGAAGACTTCTTGCAGCAATTCAACGAGCCAATTTTCAAGGATCAGCAGGTAACACTTCCTGCAGCAGAGGGTGTCAACCTTCTTCCTACAACTCTTCAATAAGAATTCCTTCAAAACATGCCCATAATAAAAACTTTATGTTTACATAAAGTTAAATTCTTCATTCACTTTCTACATTCTTCTTTTCCCAACCCATTTCATTCCTTAATCTTCCATCCACCCACCTCCCACGTCATCATTTTTCTATGCTTTCAATAAAGAGATCATGCACTAACACATGCCGACCGCTAACGCCATCATTCCACTCTCGCCAACCTTTCCTGGCATGTGTGATGATCAATTAATAGGTACAAGATTTTCAAATTTGTTTCCATTTTTAGTGCATAGATTTCATTGGTTATATCGAATACTGCAATAAATGTATCATTGACGCCTTAATACAGTTCCATACCTTCTATTAAGTTTGATAAGTGAGGAAACTTGTCAATGTTTTGTAGGGGGCAGGGAAGTGTGCCATTTCCTAAAATGTCATTTCTATTTACTCGTTAAGATCCTCAAATCTGTACTTTGGCCTTGTCTTAATTAAAATCTAGCTACCGCATCACACAAGTGTCAAGTGTCGTACCTTTATTCCAAATAAACCCCTAATTGTCAAACTAGATATGACCCAGTATTAAAACCATGACATAAATCTTGCATGAATATCTATAATTCATTCTGTTAAAGTACATTATTATTGTTCATACCAAGAGTACCAGAAGAATGTTAAAAAGGGTCTATGGTTTTACAAGAAGTAGTCTCAAATTAAAAAGAGAAGAAGGTAATTTTCAAGAATAGAGAAGAGGTTGAATTTGGTAAGCACAAATGGGGGGCCAATTGTAGTGACATGAGCTAGTAGTTCATAGTATTTTAATTTCTGATGTTGAGGCAGTAAGAAGATTTAATGCCTGTGGATGGCTGGGATATTTCTTAAAATTGATAGAGTTTGATGAGGAAGCAACAACAGAATTTACAAACACATTTGATGAAGGCCAAGCAATGGTATGGGGGTTGACAGTCATTGCAATAGAGGAGAAAATAGTAAAAGTAACCAGTTTTCCAGTAGCAGGGGAACACTACCCTAATGCACACAATGCCAGGTTAGCTAGGGCCCAGTTTACCCTGTCAGGTGACCCTCCTCTAGAGATCACTAAATATGGGTGCAAAATAATGTCCATTCCTCCACCATATCATGAGTTGGCCATGAACATTATCAAGTATTTCACCTATGAAGGAAGATTTTCTAATTTACATGTGCATCATTTTAAGCTGCTTAGTTATGTACGACATAATATCCCAATGAATGCCCCCAATTTCTTGTTTAATATGCTGTGCATTAGTGCCAAGGAAACCCATAAAGGAAATGACAATTCTGTTACTCACCATGCCCTAATTAAATTTCTCATAGAAAGATCTCTTAGGGATGTCTCTCCTATGGCATGGATAAAATTTTTCCATCATAAAACCCTGCAGCCTCAAATTGCCCCTAATGTGCAAATTAGCCAAGATAATGCAGTTCCCCCTGACCTAGTTGCTGAGCAAAGTACCCAAGGGGAAGAAATTGAAAATTTACAAGAAAATATTCCTTTACCCACTCACATTAGAAATATACCTACTTCTACCTGAACAAAAGGAAAATGAAAGTTAGTGGGAGAAACTTCAGTTCCTGCAACTGAGCCACGAAACCCTACAGTCTCGAGAAAGAAGAAAATGAAGTCAGTTCCTACAGCCACTACTCTTGCAGTAGAGAAAACAAAAAGGGTTAGTAAGAAAAAGGCTATAGAGGTTGAGGAAATCCTTGTAAGAAGAAGCTCTAGGATGAGAGGGTAGATTCCTAAAGTACCCACTGAAAGCCAGTCCGCTTCCCCTAAACAATTTGAGGAGGAAACTCCTATTCATATTATTCTGGATGATTCTCCCAGCCAGTCTGAGATTCCAGACATTCCTCAAAATCTGGATGAGGAGTGTGAAGCTAAGCCAAATGTATGTCAAAATGACCTAGGAGTTAGTCATCAATATGTTCCAACCCATAAAAAAGAAACCCCTATAACTCACCAGCTAGCTTGCACAATAAATGCCCTAGTTTTCTATAAGCGAACTTGGTTAATAAATTTCTTAGAGCAGTTATGGAGGGAACAAAGGAGGAAGAATAACCAAGATGAAAATAGTGGTCTGATTACTCTACAAATGCTTCTCTTCTAGTTATATAATAATCATGTGCTGACAACCACTCTATGGGGAGACGAGAAAAATAAATTGCAGAAAGTAATAGCAGAACAAGGAGAGGAAATTGCAGAATTAAAAGATCAGTTGGCAAGATAGAAACAAAGAATGGAACATGCCCTTAAGCTAACTAACTAGATAATTTCTTGTAGACCACCACCTAGGGTATATACCATCTTTCTAAAAGAACAATTCCTCCTATTCCAGTTGATGATGACCCTCAAAGATGTAAACGCAGAGTTCAAAACAACCCAGGAATGTTATGGTTTACACCAGACCCTTCCATCTTGGCAACAAAGTTTACTCTGTGAGTTGTATGTGCATAATTTCATCATCCCTATAGAGACTAAATGGAAACCCCTAATTTACCTAGGGGATATACAACTAAGGGCCCTAATGTCTTGGATGCACAATGAGGCTAACTATGATAGACAATTGGAGAATTACAGAGAACTTGAGAAAATGGAACCCCTGCCATTAAGAGTAGAAAGCAGTCAACCAGAAGTATTCCTGAGTGATTGGTTCAAATTGACATATGGGAATATTAAAAAGGAAATAAGAGATAAAATTTTCAAGCTTAGAATAGATGTGTATGAAGAATATGACAACATGTCTTATTTTGTCTTCCAAAGAGCCTTAACCGGTGCCAGAAGTAGGTGGGGAAGATTATCAGAGGCATTCAAAAGGTCAGAACCACACAAACCCATTAACCTTGAAGAAGCCATACAATGAGCATCAAAATACATGGGGCTAGGTAGGAAAATTAGGCAGGAGCTCTGGTGTCCGCTCACAATGCAGCTACCCATGATCCTTTAGCCCCTGTATGACATCAACACTACTAGGCAACATTGTACCTTGTGAATGTTCCTGTAGCATCTGCAAGAATAGTTATAATGGATTTTCTAGGTTGAAAGTATAGGTTTAAGTAGAGTTTGAAATTTCTAGCATTCATTTCAGTAAGGAGATAAGTGTATTCTTTTCCTGCAGCACTAGTGTAGGTTTCTTTTATGCATTTTTACCTTCCTGTAGCATAAGCAGAATGACTCCTTAAGGAACCTAGTGCACATATCGTGCTGACCATTTCAAGTATACATCCCTGGGTTGACAAGTTAAATGAACCTCATGATGGAAAAAGTATTCCTTAGATTGAATAAACTATTCCTAAGAAAGGCCTTGAGCATGATTATTCTACACCTATTGTGAGGTGGTTCACAAGCTGAAACAGGGTTGCAGCAAACAAATGTCAAGATCAAGGAAGAACAGAACAAATATTTTAAAATCCTTCAAGGTTTGCATGTAGAATCACAGACAAGCGGTTAGGGTAAAGAAATGATTGGATTGGCTAGTATGCAAAAATCATTTTCTGATTATGTGCATAAGTTGGCAGAACAGTCTTCCACCCATTTGGACAAGGTGCCAAAACTCCAACAGTTGAGAGGATGCATTTTTAAATTCATGGAAGAGCTAAAGGATCAAACATATGCAATCAAGATCCTGGTCAAAGAACATTCTAGATGGCTCATTAGATATACTAATTTCCATATCAATAGGCATGAAGAGCTCATCGCAATCATTATAGCTGTAACCGCTTATAGGGCTAAATTAGACAAGGGGAAGTAAACCAAAGCTTAGATAGATTCCCTCTTGTGCTAAATTTTGATAGTATTGTAATGGATAAACTTTTCTTTATCATTTATAATTAGAGAAGTGGAACCATTTTGGTTACCCTTTTATAACGGTCCAAATCTAGAACCCTATATGTACTATTTTCCAAATCAATGAAGAGGTCGGCTAAATTTTGGTATGAAAGATAGCATTTTGCTGAGTCAAATTTGTATGTCTGAATGCCATTTCTTTAACTAATCCACTGCATCGCATTTATCTATCTATTAAATTCAAATTTTTCTTGGGAATTAGATTTACAGTTTGTGGTTGAACCAAAATTATGTATTATGATATTATACAGTTAATTAGGGGAAAATGTGATGTTATTCTAAGTATGGGAGATGTCCCTGTGAAATAGATTGATTCATTATCATTTTATCATTAAATATTTAAAGTCTTGCATTTGCATTTTCATTATCGGTTATTGCATTACCAATTTTAAGGAGTCATATGATTGATGAATTCTTGAAATTGGCTAAAGTTAGAGTTGAATCTATCCTGCCTGAGCTATTTCCTGTCCAGGTTTAGCTTGGTTTACCTCTTCTATTCTTGAGTCAAGAACATACCCATGTTAGAATAGGAAAGATTGATATTCACTTAAGGTCATTAACTTAAGGGAGATGTACCTTTAAATTTAGAGAGAAATTAGTTGTTTAGTCATAATTTCCCAACTGTTGTATTCAATTGTTCTTAAATATTTGGGTATTCTAGAGTTAAAGCATAAAAGAACAATCTATTTACCAACAAATTTTTGTCGACTCTACTAGGGAGACAAACAGTCATTATACTAGAAGCATACCATGAGGAAAGATGGTACTACCCCATGAAAACATAATTCCTGTGCTCCAACCGAATCTTGGTTTCCAAGATGATCAAGAAGATCTCATTTCCTCTCTAAGTACTTTTGTCTAGAAATACAGAAGAAAAACTGAGCACTATAGAAACACAAGTCAAGTGCTAGAGCATGAAGAAGCTAGAACAAAAGCACTTGAAGAAGCCATTCAAAGGAGAAACATAAGAAGGGCATGATGCCAAGCAGAGTGTGAAGCCATACTAGAAGACTAGTTGGAACCCTGGAGCCCAAGAGGTTTCTTAGGAGTGCAAAGAAAGAAGGTGGTACAGACCCAATTTTTGAAAGACTTGTAAACCTTGATTTTGATCTACTTGAAGTACCCCATCAAAAGAATAGAAATAATAAGAGAAAAATTAGACCTCCTTCACCTCCCAAAAAATCAACTCTTTTGTCTACCACTTGTCATGTGTTAACTTTGCACAGAGTAGTTTCTCCTCCTGTTGTCAATCTAACACCCTATCTACCTCCGGTAGTTATGGCACTTCCTTGGGCCACTGTAGTTGGAACTTTTCAATTAGAAGCATATAACCCTCTTCCCTTAGGTTTAAGAAATAATTTCCCCAAATTCTCTGGAGATGGGAAAGTATCTATAGATGAACACATTTCCGCATTCTTTGCTTCAGTTAATATCTTAGCAGTGCGAGAAGAAGATGTGGTCATCAAATTATTCATTGAAAACCTTGTTTAAGGTGCTACCAATTGGTTTCATCACTTACCTAATTCTTCTATCAAAGATTGGTCCTCCATGAGAGCTACCTTTGAGAGAAGATTTAAAACTACTGAAGATGAACATGCACTATTGCCAAAATTGAACTCCATCAAGAAAGAGCGTTCTATCAGTATGAGAGATTTTGTGGCTAAATTCAACAAGCTTGTAAATCGTATCCCAACAGATGACAGGCCTACTACAGGGAATTTGAGAACATTTTTTATAAGTGCTATGCCTCCTAACATCAGTTATAAATTGAGAAGAACAAATATAGCCACTTTGGACCTTGCCAAAAGGACTGCGGTGGAGTTACAAGATCACATGATATCGGCGGGAAAATGGAAAAGAGAAATACAATCTAGAGCCGGTACTAGTAACACCACATCATTAGATGAGATGATTCAAAAATTATCCAATGAATTCATCACCTTCAAGAGGCAGCTTCCTAGATTTAATAATCTCTATCAGCAAAACTTTCAAGAGCAGCCTGAAAGAAACAATGAAGGGAGGAATGCCGATGGAAAGAAATTATAGTTGACTACTCCACCACAGAGGTTAGCTATAGAAGCTCCTCCTAAAAGGGGAAACATGTGTTCCTTCCACTTAACTATAGATCATGATGGAGAAAGTTATCCCCACGTAGCTCGTGCTTGGAAAATGCATTAGACTGACGAATGGAATACCGGAGTGTCTAGAGCTGAACCAGATTCATATTCACATGGTGACTCTGGAAAATTATATTTAGAGTATGAATTAGATTTAGAATAGGGGGAAACATGTTATTCTACCATAGATGGGACCTCCTATATAGTCTTAACCCGGAGTCAGAAAGATAAGGGCCCCACTTCCACATCGCCACCAAAGAATAATGAGGCGTCTACTTCCAATTCTAAGGAGGCCAATCAAGGAGTAAGGATTCTACAACCAGGTAAGGAGAAAAACCCTTTTGACATTATTCAATTTTGTAGAGTTTCCAAAATTCAGATTTCCCCCATAAAATATCTTAAGTCTAATTCTGTAGAACTACAAAAGCTAGTAGATTACTTCAAAGAGGGGAATCAGAATGTAAATCAAAATTCCATGACTACCATAGAAAAAAAGTCTATATTTTTATACCCAATTGAGCAAGGTGAGCCATCTATGTTGGCTACTTTCCCAGGCCAAAAGTGAGACCCATTATATGTGTCGTTGTATATTAATGGTTTCAAGTTAAGCAATTGCATAAAGACTCTATAGCCTCAGGCAATGTAATGCCATCAATTTTAGCTAAAACCTTGGGACTTACCCTCACTAAAACCCATGGTAGGTGTTACTCTATGGATTCCAAACAAGTAACCCTGGTTGGGAAAATCAAAGATGCCCAAGTGGCTCTAGCAACACATCCTGAGAAGAAAATGCTGTTAACAATACTTGTTACTAATATACCTACTAGTTATGGTTTGTTGCTAAGAAAAAGTTTTTGCAGAGAACTAGGAGGGGAAATAAAGCTAGATTGGTCTCAAGCTTTAATCCCAATGGGTAACAAAAAGATAAAACTGGTCCCAGAAGAAAAAGCTAAGTTTACAGTACTAAAATTGGATGACCCTAAAGCCCAAATTATGTATCAGGACTTAGAATTTGGAAATTATATGATGTTTATAGATGATCATGATGAGGAAATTGAACTCAAGGAAGAAGAAGATCAGTTTTCCACTGAGGAAACACCATCAGAAATTTGGACCCTCAAATTTGATGGTAGTTGCGCATCGTCAGGGTCTGGCACATGCATCATCTTAATATCATTGGATGGAGTATGTGAGCACATGGATTATAAATTGGAGTTTGGGAACACCAAAAATATTGTTGAGTATGAATCCTTGCTGCTAGGAATCATTGCTGCAAAAAAGAAGGGTGTGAAAATATTGAGAGCTCGAGGTGACGTGGAGTTAATCGTGCACCGAGTAAAGAATCAATACTCTGTAAAAAATCATAGATTAAAAAACTACAAGAATAGAGTATGGGATGAAATAGAAGCATTGGATGTGTTATTTATTGAATATATACTAAGAGAATTGAATTCCAGGGTGGAATCTTTAGCAGTGTTAGCCTCATTACTCCTCCCTCACCCAGAGTTCAAGGATAAGAAGTATCAAGTAGAGGTTGTGTATTGACCATTTGTGCCTGATAATGTAGAAGATTGGAAAGTGTTTGAAGATGACAAGAGCCTCCTCCTCTTTTTGGAGAGCGGTGGAAAATTCCATAAAGATGCTCTTGGTGATCATAAGGAAAAATGTCATGACAAATGAAAGAAGAAAAAGTTAGAGGTCATCCAGTTGCAAGGAAATATTATCTCTCCCCACTTGGTTACACTTGAAAAACTCTTCAACAGACATGATAATTTTGTTAAGAAGAAGAGAATTGAAAGAGGTGCTACCACTGGTGAGTATGAAGGAATTAATATTGGAAGTGAAAAGGACCCCAAGATGATCAATATTGGGAAATGCTGCACTGTAGAAGAAGGGGAAGAGACCAGGAAAATCTTCCTAGAATACCAAGATGTTTTTACCTAGAGTTATGAAGATCTAAAAAGCTTTATGAATGGTAAATTCAAACACTAGATTCCCTTAAAACCTAAGGCTGCCTCATTCAAGAAGAAACAAAGGAATTACAATCCCAAAGTTGCTGATGCAATATTTAGGGAAGTGGATAAGATGCTTAAAGTAAGGATTATCTACCTATCCATCACTCTACCTGGGTGGCAAATATAGTACCTATGAGGAAGAAGAATAGAGAAATAAGGATCTGTGTAGAGTTCAAAAATCTCAATCAGTCCTCTTTGAAAGACAACTATGATCTTCCCAACATGGATCATCTATTGCAGACCATAGCTTGAGCTGAGATGATGTCTATGTTAGATGACTTCTCGGGGTACAACTAGATAGAAGTGGAGAAAGCAGACCAACATAAAATAGCTTTCACTACTCCATGGGGTAGTTTTGCATATCACAGGATGCCATTCAGGTTGATCAATGCTAGGGAAACCTTCCAGAGAGGTATGGATCTTTCTTTCAGTGATATGAAGAATAAAATAATTTGTATGTATCTAGATGATCTTACTGTGTTTTCCAAAAAAAGGGTAGATCATATAAATGATTTAAGGAGAGTATTGCAAAGGTGTAGAGAGGATGAGATTTCACTGAATCCCAAAAAGTTAGATTTCTGTGTGACTAAAGGGAAATTACTAGGTCACATTGTTTTCCAGGAAGGCATAAGAATTGATCCAGAAAGGGTGAGATAAATCCAACAATTGAGCTTACCTATGAAAAAAACTGGAGTGAATTCATTTTTCGGCCAGGTTAACTTTCTCAGGAGGTTCGTTATGGCTTTTTCTGAGATTACCAAATGCATAGTGGACATGATGAAAGGAAATGTAAGTTTTAAGTGGAATGACCTTGGTAAACAAGCTTTAAAAAGCATCAAGAATGCCACAGCCAATGCCCTGGTGTTATCTCATCCAGATTACAAGAAGGATTTCATAATTTATTGTTATTCTTCTGAGCACATTCTATCAACTATCCTCATGTAGGAGAACAAGGAAGGAGTCCAAGCTCCTATCAATTTTATGAGTACACCTCTAAAAAATCATGAGCTGAGATACTCTCAGATTGAAAAAAATGATTTCATAGTAGTAAAAGCTTTAAAGAATTTTAGATTCTACATTTTACACTCTCACTCTCTCATATATGTGCCTGACATTGCCGTAAAAAGCATATTGACTCAACAGGATGTGGGATGTAATAACAAAGGAGCATGGGTGTCTAAAACTCAAGAATATGACATAGAAATCAAGGCCACTAAGCTGGTGAGAGGAAATGCACTATGTAAAGCGATGACAAAAAACCAAGTGGACAAAGACCCTGAAAACATACAATTGGTCCTGGCAGTAAGTATGCAAGAATCCTGGTTTGAAAATATTGTGTATTTCTTGACATATGGTGAATGTCCTGAAGGATTGAATTTGAAGAAAAGAAGAGATCTAAAATTGAAAGCTTCTAAATATATAATTTGGGAAGATAGATTGTATAAGAGATCTATAGATGGAACTTTCCTCCGGTGCATTGACAAACAACAACAAGAGAAGCTGTTAAGGGTGTTTTACGATGAAGCTTGTCGTAGACATTTCTCCTCATTAGTTACTGCATTCAAGATATTAAGACAGTGTGATTACTGGTTGGGAATGTTTAGAGATGCATATCATTGGGTAGCGAGATGTGAGAAATGTAGAATTTTTATTGGCAAACCACAGTTAGCAGCACTATGCCTTAGACTAGTGATAATTGAAGGTCCTTTAGAATAGTGGGGTCTTGATTTTATTGGCCCTATAAACCCCACATCTAGCATAGGCCATGCCTACATAATCATTGCGACTGACTACTTCATGAAATGGGTGGAGGTGAAAGAAACCAAGAAAACTACTTCGGAGGTAGTATGTGAATTTATCAAAGAGAACATCCTAGTAAGGTTTGGTGTGTGTATTAAGTTAGTTATGGATAATGCCACATAATTTTATTCTCAGGAAATCACCAATTTTTTTTTTGAGTATGGTATTATGATCAGTCACTCATCTGACTATTTCCCTCAAGGAAATGGTCAAGCTGAGTCCAGTAACAAAAATTTGGTGAGCATCATGAAAAAGCTTGTAGCAGACAACCATAGAACTTGGCACAAGAAAATCTATGAGGCCCTCTGGGCTGACAAAGTGACTCCTAAAAGATACATTGGTGTATATCCTTTTGAACTTGTCTATAGGAGCGAAGCCAGTCTTCCATTTCCATTAGAACTGGAAACTTACAAACTAAGAACAACAATAGAAGATGGTATATATGAAGATGGTTTAGAAAAGAGGATTCTTTACTTGGAAAAACTTGAAGAGGATTCTTTACTTGGAGAAAATGATAGATCATATCACATGGAATCAAATGTGTGTGAATAACTTGTTTGATAAAAAGAGCAGACCCCAAAAATTTATGGAGGGAGATATGGTGTTGTTATGGGACAAGCGCAGGGCACCAAAAGGCCTACATGAAAATTTTGAAACATTGTGGAAAGGCCCCTTTAAGATCCATCAAGTGTTCAAGAATAATTCTTTTAAGCTAAATTATCCGGATGGTGAAGCATTACCCCTGACATAAAATGGGTAGGACTTGAAGCTATATCAGATTTGAATTTAAAATAGGTAACCCCTGTATTGTACAATAATTATATCTAGTTCCTGTTTTGTTTTCCTTAGTTCAATTTCCTTCCTACTTTCCTTTCTGTGTTTGCTTTAGTTCTGTTGTGAGTCATCTTTTTTTTGAGCTTTGTGAAACCAAAGATTTGAGTTCCTTTCTTGGACATGCAAATGTCCAAGTCCCCAGACAGAGCCAACTGTTGCCACACTTTTGGTCTGCATATCTTTCAGACATAGTGGATGTTTAATGTATAGTAGTGGTCTTGAAATCTTTGTGTAAGTCCCGATTCTAAGTATAGCTATCCTCTCAGGATAGGAGGCCTTTATTGGATTTCCCTAAATTGCCTTCTGTTTTGTGAGCTGGAGGGAATTTGTATCTAAAATCGTGTTTCATTGGGTAGGTTAATTTCCCAAATTTGGTAAAGGTCATGTTTTGAAGGATTCTAAAATTGGTTTTATATGTAGTCGAAGTATTTTTCCTTAACATACCATTTTGTAGCATCGGTGAAAAATTGGTTCTGAGCTTCTCCTTGTCAGAAAATCACTTACAGAGTGCATTTTCAACAATTAACAAAATTTAAAGTATCAAAGGTCAGTGAAAGTTGAAAATGAGAGATTTGGGAATAAAGAAGCTTTGGGAATTTAGATCAAATCTATTTCAAGCAAAAGGAATGATTGAATGAGGAAGAATTCAAGATGCAAGCTTACTGGCAGAAAAGCAGAATTGGCTTCTCCACTACTCCAACAAGCGGGTTTCGACCTGCGGAGTACATTTTCTGCCAAATCATTATATGGAAGAACTTTAATGAAGAATCAATCTCATAGGTGATCCAAGGCATAAAGAAAGCTGATGAAATTAGTACATACAATTTTAGCACCTCAATGAGCTAAATTTATCCTTCAGTGGATTTTTGAGCAGAGAGCACTCCAAAAGTATTTCTCTGCCGAAAGGGAAGCAAAAAAGTAATTTTCCACTACCTCCAGAAAGTTACCATTATGGTTACTAAAGTGAAAAGATGTTTCTTAATGGCCCATGGGAGGTAAAGAAATTAAATCAAATAAAGTTGTTTTACTCCATAACAGACTTTTTCATTAATGTCTTAGTCTCTTCATTCATGTGGCATGGGAAGTTGATCGTTAAATGGTAAGAATTCAAAGTTATAAAATCAGTGAGGTATTACGAATAGGATCTACCATATGTTTAACAAATTGTCCAAATCTAAAGCTCTTGACTATAGTTATTCCTTGCTCTTGCGTTCATGAGAGATACCCCTTATCCCAAGTCAGAATTAGTTGAAGTATGGCTACTAGATTTATGAGGTTTGATGGGATGAATGACATCACATCTGATTGGCATAAGATTAAAAAAACCTCCTTGAAGTTCTTCAATATGTAGGAATTTGAGAGCAGATTGAAGGTAGACCAGATACACTATGTGACTTAAAATTTAAAGGAGAGTGGGTTAGTCAAAGCTGCTATTTTTCCTATTTCTGTTCAAGCTCCTGAGCTTGTTTGAGAGTGCATAGCTCGATATAATCCAGATACTGTAGACACCCTAAAATGGACAGGCTTGCAACTTTACATTAAAACCCTAATTTTCATCTATTAATTAATGGTTTTTTAATCATTAATTAACCACCTATTTTCTTCTAAAATCATTTCTCAAATCATCTAAATCCAATTCTCAACATTAATTAAATAATTAATTTTATTTAATTAATTAACATTTAAATGATTATTTACCAATATTTAATCAATTAAATTCAGTTTCCTATAGTTTAAATCCAATTATTTAAACTTACTAATTTATTCTTCCAATTAAATTAATTTCAATTAAATTAATTTAATTTCATCAAATAAAGCAATTCTTAATTAAAAAGAATTCAATTATCTCACATGTTGAAAATAATTAATTAATAAAT
>MU227130.1:563805-588213 GCA_018584345.1 Thuja plicata
AATCTGACAAAATGTGATTACAAACATGAATCCAAGGCACTAAGGAACAATAAGCTCACTTTGCCTTCTTTTCCAAAATCTACAACCCCAATGGATACAAAATGCCTAAAAAAGGCTATAGGAACAATATAGTTCACTATATGAATCTTCTCTCCAGATTTTGAGCCGTTAACTATGAAGTAAAAGCTCAATTATATAGCCCTCAAGAATAATCTTGAAATTGAAATCTCCCTCCAAAAAGTCCCTCTCAAATAGAAGGATAACCCAAAATTAGAGGCCTAAATGATGCCTACAAATTATCCCCCCATCAAGCTCCTCAAAAATGGCACATCCCTAAACCTAAGGCACGATTAGTGCCTAAATCTAGCCCCGAAAGGCCCATTTCAAAAATGAGATACCCTATCATAGTTGGTAACTAAAGATTTTCATCTTTTTAAATTGTGTTACCAACCTTATTACATAACATAACATAAACCCATCCAAATTTAACCTAAAACCTAAAGCCGCTGCCATAACATGAAAAAACCCTAACTCCATGACATAAACCCGACACCATAGTCTCACCACCCTAACTCATGACATAGACGACACAAAATTCAAGCTAACTAATCATGCCTAAGGTCGAGCTGACTAACACAATGTGAAAACCTCATCACTAGTACTGCGATGGACTCAAAAGCTTTATCCAATTTGGCATAGGTATTATTAGCCATTTCAATTCCACACTTGTTGTTTTGAGAGAGAATTTAGGTTTTTCTTTGTTGTTGGGTGCCGCCATGCCGGTGATCTTCTTGTGCTCTTTGTTAATCTGGAGCTCTCCATTGTTATCTACCTACCATAATACATGGCGTTCTTCATGCATCTACCTGTGGCTGAACTTGGGGTCTTCATTTTTTGGTATTTGGACTACACTTTGGGTTTTCATGCCAAAAGAATAGCGTCATCCATGCTGTAATTCTTGGCACTTTAAAACACCATAACATATGGTGCAACATGTTAAATCTGTAAGAACTTCGAGCCTCTCCATATACCGTGGGTTCCAACTATTATTTGGGGTTTAGAATGCCATGACATCTGTCATTTTGCATTTGCATAGACTCAGTCTCCATCATGGAACTCGGGCTCTCACCATCATCTTAAAAAATTCCATAAAATGGAACTATTATGTATTGTTGCAAGAAGCTCGGGCCTCTTCATTTGGGCTTCTCACCATGGGTTCTTCTCAGGAATTTACATCATGTCATGAATTTTTTCTAGCAACTCTAAGATAAGTTCTTCTTTTCTCTGTGCTATCTTCTCTTTAACTCTTTGGCTTTTACACCGTCTGCTAATTGAATGGTAAAAACTAAACACCCACATGGATTTTGTAGATCTGGAAGTGAAACTAAAACATATGCAAGCTGTCATTTTTTGTTTGATAAATGAGCTCCATTCTGTCTTCATGTATGTAGACTCCATTCAATATTTTCTTTGAAATACGACAATGCTATTACTTAAACATAGAAACATCTTCATACTGTTGAAGCAACGAGCATTTTAACTGAAAATATTACACATCTGATATGTATCATTGTGTTTGTAGTTTGTAAAGAGTTAATTTTGAATTGACCTCCATACTGCTGTTTAGTAATTCCTCCATTGCTATTTGCAGTCTTTATTGTATGGAAACCATGTTGTTCATGATGTATGCTATTCATTAATGAGGGAGCTTGTTAGCTCCACTGTATTTTAGAATGATTCCTCCATGTATAGTTGCTAGGAAATAGATAAAAGTTGTCTACTGTGATTTCAAATTTTATCTTGTGATGATGTATCACTGCTGCCTTGAGCTTAAATACCCTTCGTTTGTATTGGACTATATTTGGAAAAATAACCAGCACATAGAACAATAGAAACCATGTTTATATCTGTACTGTGCTGGTTGTATTCCCTTTTGTATGCTTCCAAGACTAAAAGCCCTCAACAAACAGATGTGACCATTATATGAATCTTTTGTAAAAAATCTCTTTACTTTATTTGCTTCCTCTTTCTTATCAATTGGAAGGACAAATGGATCTTGATAAGCTAGGGCAATAGCTATTGTCAATGTTGGCTCTAGATATTGAAAAATAGCCCTATCAGAAACATTTTCCCAACCTTTGGATCCAAAGGTAATTTTGGAAGATGACGCCCTAATGCAGTCAGTTCTTCCCTCTCATCCAGAGAATATGTTGTTAATTGAATAACTTGGGCATGCATATTAAAATAAACAGCAACATTGTATTCCCCTTTTGTATATGCTCATCTCTTCTTTGTTTGGCAACTTAAAACAACAACACTAATTATCCCTTTTATTCTTTTCATGTGCTCTACATTTGGAATTAGATCACACTAATACATATTTCTATGTCTCTAGACAACATTGTCGTTTGATTTTCCTTTAAATATACACTATTTAAAACTGCATCTTCATATGCATAATGTGATCTTTTGACTGTACTAAATCTTTCTCATCTTTCTGCATATTAGTATCAATAGTGTTTGAAATCTACATTTGAACATTTCTTTCTTTCCTGTACATTGAACATCTAGCATTATTTCATTCTTTAATAATGCATATTTGTGAAGTTCGAGCATGGGCTCATGACACTCACTGCATCTTTTCAAATATAGCATAGGATTTCATAAAGATATGTTTGTTTGATGTTATTATCCTATTAATACAGATGCATAGCTTTCTATTACATTGATATAATTAGTTAATATGTAGTTTAGGGATTTTAACCGATGCATGGTGTCTTTTAGGATTTTATGTATTGCTTAGATCCAATTGGATCTAACATATTTTCCACCATGATGTTGCAAGAAATAGGAATAAAAAAGGACCTAGGATGGAGGACAGACAAAGACAAGACCAAGACAACTAAGACATGACTTCAGATGATGCAGATGACCAAATCTAGAGACTAGAATACCTCTTAAAGGAAATACATAGACCCTTAGACTTCATCATGCTTCTCTTTTACTTTCTTTTCTGCATATGTCCTCTGAGTTTTAGTATGCAAGATGTGACCTTGAAGGAATACTTGTCTAATACATTCAGTATGAATACACAATGTAATGATCATTTATGAATATGAAAGTGTGAATTTGATCAAAACTTAGAGTACAAATAAAATCTAATAATATGAATGTAATAGTAATGTATTCATCTGTATTGGCTGAACAGTAATGTCAAAGAGATGTTTTTTTATGCAAAGTTTTAAATGTTATGACTGCTATCCCGCATGTGAAAAATTTGGGTAACAATTCTGGCGACCTCTGATGGATGTCTGCTTGCTTGACATTGGGACCAGTAGTGTAAACAGTCCATTGGGCATTGAGTCTATTGATCACCTACAGAAACCCTAAACCTAATCTGTGAATATAAGAAAACCATTTCCCAATGATTGAGGGTATGTTTATGATTTGTGGTAGTGAAGAAAAATATTCATTACCATAAATTGTAAATGTATTCTTGATCATTGAGAAATGGTTTCCTTGTATTCATAGATTAGGACAAAAACCTTGGAAGACCTTGCAAACTTGAAGACTTATTGAAAACTGAGGAAACTAAAACTAAAACTGACCTAATTGTGTTTGACAGCACTTAGGAAAAGTAGAAAACTAACCTATCCTAACCTAACTAGCCATAAATTTTGCTAAACAGAACCATTTACTGGTGCATTGAAATATTTTCCTTTCCTCCTCAAATTGTAATAACGCACATGCTTATTGGAAAATACCAGAAAACTGAACAATGAAGCATATACAACCAGGTCATGCAATATTTCAAAAAGAGAGGAAGTGTTTTGACTTACTTCACTCTTTTGATGGAAATGTGAATCATCATGTTGTACTAGATCTTCCTGATCAACCTCCTCACAAACAAGAGTTGTTGTAAATGAGGAATCTCCTTTACTCTCCAACTGGGATAGATACCGGATTGGATAGCCTCTTGAGAACATAAACTTGGGGCCCTCCTTACTAACATCTTTACTTTCATTTCTTGACTCTGGTTTTTCATGGTTGTCCTTCATCATTAGCAGCCATGTGAGCTCCTCCTCCATGGTCAAAACACCATCATCTTCTGTCAAGTTGGCTAGGAGCTTGTCAAAACTACTAATCTCCTCAGAATCTAGAGCACTTGGTTCCAACTTGCCTTCCTGCACATAATCATTAGAAATCATGTCCTCCAAAATAGAGCACACTTGAATAGGCACAAATTCTGGCCTCTCAAGCTTCTCATAGAAATCTAGAAAAATGTTTTCAAAACAACACTCTAAGCTTTGATTAGCTTCTTTATCATGAACACTTTGTTGTGTTGAAGTGACTAGAATCTCCTCTTCTTTCTCTTGATCAATAAAAGAGGCTAACTCCTCAAAGAGAAGCATAACCATCTCTTCTTGCTCAAAAGAGTCTCCTATAGCCAATGATGCAATTTGTTCACTATCCATCTCAGAATATGTAGGAAGATCTTCTACTGAATCCAATACCTCTTGTTCTATCAGATTTGAACTAATAACCTTCTTTTCAGCTCCTTGTTCTGGAGATGACTCACATGTAACCACCTTGATAAGATTTGGCATTTAGAAGCCAGGGTGCTTAGTCCATGATGTCTGCCATGACAACTTGGTATCTTTCTCATCTGGCTTAGCTACATTACACATCCCTTACTGAGAGTCACTAAATTGGGATGGTTGACCACGCTCACTCAGGGGCTCTTGTAGGGGTTGTCTTACTTCTTCTATAGGATTATAACTCAAAATCTCCAACTTGGATCTTTCTTCTATTATAGGTTGACTAAGGGCACAAGAAGATGCTTGAGCTTCTAGCTCTTGTAATTTTGTCATTAACTGCTTCACTTGTTCCTCTTTAAATGCCACTTTCTTGGAAATAAACTCCTACTCATACCTTTGAGCCTCCATCTCTTGCTGGTGTATGTGAGCTTGATAAGATAGCTCCTCTTGATGCATGCCATAATCTTTCTCTTTCTCCATAGATCTTAGTTTTTCTTGAAAGTTCTTCAGAATATCATCAAGGCTCTTTTTTGGAACATGCCGGGGACAATTCTGAGAATCATCAAAGAAGCTCCTTTGTGGCTACTGGTATGCATGCTGCCAAGAAACTTGCTGCTGGGCTGGAGGGTGATAAACATGAGATGAATGTTGTCCTTCAAATTATGGAACAAAAACAATAGTAGGGCCATACTGATAAGGTTGATATTGAGAACATGTAGAAACATCTTCATAAAATGGAGGATAGTAATCCATCTTAGGAACCAAATCTACATAAAACCAGTAGATATAACCTTAGAGTCGCCAGATATGCATAAAATTGACCTCCTAAAGGCTTGCAACCTGTTGGATGCATATCAAAACCAATAAGAACTATGAAATCTATGACCTTTGGTCCCACCGGGAGTGCCAAAAACTGTTCAGGCTTAGAATTGTCACCCTAACTCAGGCATTAGGGCTACACAACAATTCCATCCTAACAATGGAATCCTTCTCTAGCTGTAGGTAGACTATGTCTTAGAAGGAGCCTCTGAATTATAGGCCAGTTCCTATATGATTTGGGATATCACCTCCTGAATTGTAACTTAGTAGGGAGAGGGAAAAAATAAACTTTAAAACTGGAAATAGATAGGGGCGATACACCAAGAATGGATTCAGACTTTTGATGGAAAGATAAAATAGTAACTCCACCTCATACATCAAAGGTTTAATACTTCAAATCTCTGTCCAACATATAGGCAGACAGATTTCACTACTAGGATTAAACCACAAATAGCTCAAATAGTCAGCAAACATACATTTTCATACAAGGTTTTAAATAATTTATCACCCTAGGAAGGAATATAAATGCACTCACTTCTCTTGAATAACAATGAAAATAACACTTGCAAAGAAAGATGAAATAGGATCATAGAATCAAAACTCCACATGTATGAGCCAATGAAACATTTGCTTTATTCTTCACCAAAAAATGACAAAATGTGATTACAAACATGAATGCAAGGCACTAAGGAACAATAAGCTCACTTTGCCTTCTTTTCCAAAATCTACAACCCTAATGGATACAAAATGCCTAAAAAAGGCTATAGGACCAAGAAGGATAACCCAAAACTAGAGGCCTAAATGATGGATGCAAATTATCCCCCCATCAAGCTCCTCAAAAATGGCACATCCCTAAACCTAAGGCATGATTAGTGCCTAAAATCTAGCCCCTAAAGGCCCATTTCAAAAATGAGATACCCTATCATAGTTGGTAACTAAAGATTTTCATCTTTTTACATTGTGTTACCAACCTTATTACATAACATAACATAAACCCATCCAAATTTAACCTAAAACCTAAAGCCGCTGTCATAACATGAAAAAACCCTAATTCCATGACATAAACCAGACACCATAGTCTCACCACCCTAACTTATGACATAGCTGACACAAAAGTCAAGCTAACTAATCATGCCTAAGGTCGAGCTAACTAACACAATGCGAAAACCTCATCACTAGTACTGCGATGGACTCAAAAGCTTTATCCAATTTGGCATAGGTATTATTATCCATTTCAATTCCACACTTGTTGTTTGAGAGAGAATTTAGGTTTTTCTTTGTTGTTGGGTGCTGCCATGCCGGTGATCTTCTTGTGCTCTCTGTTAATATAGAGCTCTCCATTATTATCTACCTGCCATAATACATGGCATTCTTCATGCATCTACCTATGGCTGAACTTGGGGTCTTCATTCTATGGTATTTGGACTACACTTTGGGTTTTCATGCCAAAAGAATTGCATTGTCCATGCTGTAATTCTTGGAGCTTTAAAACACCATAACATATGGCACAGCATGTTAAATCTGTAAGAATTTCAAGCCTCTCCATATACCACGGGTTCCAACTGTTAAAAGGGGTTTTAAATGCCATGAAATCTATTATTTTGCATTTGCATAGACTTGGTATCCATCATGGAACTCAGGCTCTCACCACCAGCTTGAAAAATGCCATGAAATGGAACTGTTATGTATTTTTGCAAGAAGCTCGGGCCTCTTCATTCGGGCTTCTCACCACGGGTTCTTCTCAGGAATTTACATCATGTCATGAACTTTGTCTGGCAACTTGAAGATAAGTTCTTCTTTTCTCTATGCTGTCTTCTCTTTAAATCTTTGGCTTTTACACCATTTGCTGATTGAATGGTAAAAACTAAACACCCACATGGCTTTTGTAGATCTGGAAGTGAAACTAAAACATATGCAAGATGTCATTTTTTTTTTGATAAATGAGCTCCATTCTGTCTTCATGTTTGTAGACTCGATTCAATATTTTCTTTGAAATATGAAAATTCTATTACTTAAACATAGAAACATCTTCATATTCTGAAGCAACGAGAATTTTAACTAAAAATACTACACGTCTGATATGTATCATTGTGTTTTTTGTTTGTAAAGAGTTAACTTTGAATCAGCCTCCATACTACTGTTTAGTAATTCCTCCATTGTTGTTTGCAGTCTTTATTGTATGGAAACCATGTTGTTCATGATGTATGTTGTTCATTAATGAGGGAGCTTGTCAGCTCCACTATATTTTAGAATGATTCTTCCATGTATAGTTGCTAGGAAATAGATAAAAGTTGTCTGCTGTGATTTTAAATTTTATCTTGTGATGATGTATCACTGCTGCCTTGAGCTTAAATACCCTCTATTTTTATTGGACTATATTTGGAAAAATAAATAGCACATAGAACAATAGAAACCATGTTTATATCTGTACTGTGCTGGTTGTATGCCCTTTTGCACACTTCCAAGACTAAAATCCCTCAACAAATAGATGTGACCATTATATGAATCTTCTGTAAAAAATCTCTTTACTTTATCTGCTTCCTCTTTCTTATCAATTGGAAGGACAAATGGATCTCAATAAGCTAGGGAAGTAGCTATTGTCAATGTTGTCTCTAGATATTGAAAAAAATCCCTATCAGAAACATTTTCCCAACCTTTGGATCCAAAGGTAATTTTGGCAGATGACACCCTAATGCAGTCAGTTCTTCCCTCTCATCTAGAGCATATGTTGTTAATTGAATAACCTGGGCATGCATATTAAAATAAATAGAAACATTGTATTCCCCTTTTGTATATGCTCATCTCTTCTCTGTTTGGAAACTTAAAAAAGCAACACTGATTATCTCTTTTATTCTTTTCATGTGCTCTACATTTGGCATTAGAACACACTAATACATATTTCTATGTCTTTAGACAACATTGTCATTTGATTTTCCTTTAAATATGCACTATTTAAAAATGCATCTTCATATGCATAATGTGATCTTTTGACTGTACTGAATCTTGCTCATCTTTTTGCATATCAGTATCAATAGTGTTTGAAATCTACATTTGAACATTTCTTTCTTTCCTGTACATTGAACATCTAGCATTCTTTCATTGTTTAATAATGCATATTTGTGAAGTTCGAGCACGGGCTCATGACACTCACTGCATGTTTTTAAATATAGCATAGGATTTCATAAAGATATGTTTGTTTGATGTTATTATCCTTTTAATATAGATGCATACCTTTCTATTACATTGATATCATTAGTTAATATGAAGTTCAGGGAGTTTAACTGATGCATGGTGTCTTTTAGGCTTTTATGTATTTCTTAGATCCAATTGGATCTAACATATTTTCCACCATGATGCTGCAGGAAACAGGAACAATAAAAGACCTAGGATGGAGGACAAATAGAGACAACACCAAGAAAACCAAGACATGACTTCAGATGATGCAGATGACCAACTCTATAGACTAGAAGACCTCTTAAAGGCAATACATAGACCCTTAGACTTCATCATGCTTCTCTTTTACTTTCTTTTCTGCATATGTCCTCTGAGTTTCAGTATGCAAGATGTGAGCTTGAAGGAACACTTGTCTAATACATTCAGTATGAATGCACAATGTAATGATCCTTTATGAATATGAAAGTGTGAATTTGATCAAAACTTAGAGTACAAATAAAATTTGATAATATGAATGTAATAGTAATGTATTCATCTGTATTGGCTGAACACTAATGTCAAAGAGATGTTTTTTTTTTATGCAAATTTTTAAATGTTATGATTGCTATCCCACATGTAAAAAATTTGGGTAACAGTTACTAGATGCCAGAATCATTTTTCCAATTCGACATTCCACCTAGGTTGCAAACTTGGTACCGGTAAGAAAGAATACTGGTGGGATCAGATTATGTGTGGACTTTCAGAACCTAAATAAGTCCTACCAGAAGGAAAAATACCCACTCCCATCTCTTGATGAAGTATCCATAATTAATGAATCTAAAATAATGTCCTTCCTGGATGGTTACTTAGGATACAACTAGGTAATGGTATAGGAAGAGGATAGGTTGAAGACAATGTTTACAAAAAAATGGGGAACCTTTGCCTACTGACAGATGCCTTTCAAACTGATTAACATTAGGGCCACTTTTCAAAGGGAAATGGACATAGCTTTCAAAGGATTAGTTGGGAAATCCATTATCATTTACATGGATGACCTCACAGAATTTTCAAAGCAAAGAGATGACCACATATATGATCTCAGAAAATGCCTGCAAAGGTGCAGGAAATATGGGATTTCTCTCAATCCCAAGAAATGTGTGTTTGGGGTAACTGAAGGCAAGGTGTTGGACACATAATTTTAGAGGATGGGATAGTCATACACCCAAAAAGTGTGGAAGCTATCCTAAATTTGAAAACGTCCCAAAAATGAAAAGATTTGAAATCTTTCTTCAGTAAGATTAACTTTGTAAGGAAGTTCAATAATGGTTTCTCAGAAATAGTAAAGCCATTAAAAAACATGCTCAAAAAGGATGCCAAGATTGAATGGACTATCCAAGTAAATAAATATTTTGAGGAAATAAAAAGTTTCATCGCTATGGCTCCAATCCTCATCAGTCCTAACTATACCATCCCCTTCAAAGTCTATTCTTTTGCATCTGAACACTCATGCGCATGCATCCTAACATAGAAGAAGGACAGTGAAGTCGAAAGACCTATAGCCTTCATGAGTTTCCCCTTTAAAGATGCTGAGATCAGGTAACCCAACTTGGATAAATAGTCTTTTTCCCTTGTCAAAGCAGTAAATAAATTTTGACACTACATCTTGAGGAGAAAAGTCTTCGGGATAGTCCCTAACATAGTTGTCAAGTCTCTATTGATGTAGAATGATTTGGGAGAGTGAAGAGGGAAATGGATGGAAATCCTCCAAGAGTTTTACCTAGAGATCCAGCCAATGAAATTAGTGAGAGGCCAAGGCTTGATGAAGCTGATATCCTAAGTTGAAGAAGGTCTAGTATGTCATACCTACACTAATCAAGGTGTGATTACTGATATATGGTACCAAGACATAGTTTACTACCTGTTGTAGAATTGCTGCCCAGAGGGGATGAATGGTTCACAGAGAAGAGCTTTGAAAATAAAAAGTAGATCCTACATGCTAAAGAATGACCAGTTTTATAAGTGCAATTATGAGGGTTTGTACCTCAGGTGTCTGGATAGGCTGGAAACAAAACATATCCTAGAAGATTTTCATGAAAAATATGGAACATGGCACGGTTTAGCTAAAGAAACTACTCACCAAATTGTGAGAGCATGATATTTATGGCCAAAAATATTCAAAGACACTGGTGAACATGTGATATCATGCCACACTCTCCAAATAAGCACAACCTGGGAGAGAAATCTAGAAATACCCTTATAACTAGTATATAAGGTATGTTTGTTCACCCAATGGGCTTAGATTTTGTTGGAGTGATTAACCCCCCTTCATCTATAGGACACAAGTATATTCTGATAGCCACCAATTACTATACATGTTGGATAGAGGCCCAAGCACTGAAAAATTGCACCACAGAGGTTGTAACCAAGTTCTTAGAGGAGTGCATCATAACTAGGTTTGGAATGCCATTCTATCTGGTATGTGACAATGCTCCCTCTTTTTACTCTTCCTTTCTCATGTATTGGGCCTTCAAAAACTAAGTAATCCTTAAATTCTCCTCAAATTACTATCCAAAAGGCAATGGCATAGTAGAATCTACCAACAAAAACTTGACAACGTGATCAAACACCTCCTAGACGACAATCCACAGGATTGGCACACACAAATGAAGTATGCCGTATGGACTGATCAGGTGAGGATCAAGAACACCCTAGGGAAATCCCCATACCAACTAGTCTATGGCTTGAACCTGGTCTTCCCTATGAAATTGAAAATCCCAATTCTAAGATTTATGGGCTAGTATGTGGGAGGAAAAGATCGAGTACAAGTCAGGCTCATGAATCTCCTCAACCTTGAGGAGAAATGAACATTGGCCCTAGAGCATGTATGAAAACACCAGGCCATCATCAAGAGATGGTTCAAAAAGAGAGCCACCATTAAATCCTTCAGGATCTATAACCTTGTCTTGATGTAGGATAAGGCAAAAGAAAAGTTGGGCAGCCACCCCAAATTCCAAAAATTATGGACAGGCCCTTATCAGATAGAAGAGATCTTGGGGAAGAACACTTCTAGGATCAATACTTTAAATGGAGAGTTGACCCCATTTCCAGTTAATGGGAAATTCCTCAAACATTATTTTGGATCCTAAGTGGGATTGCCTTCCATCCCTTGTATCATAGTCCTTTTTCTTTCTTTCTTTGTTTCCCTTATTTTTCATCCTCATCGTCAGTCTATTCTTTCATTCATGGTCGTTCCTCCTTTTTTGGGGGCTCTTTTTGCATTGGTTCTAGTGTGTCTTGGATTCACTCCAAGTGGTTCCTAAATTAGAGTAGAGGTATTTCTTAGCCAAATTCTCCAAGGCAACATACAACACAAAGAACACTCTAAGAGAAAAAGTGGTGACATCTACCATTGGAAGACATGAATAGGTTGAAAGCTCAGTCATCCTAATCACCAAAACACATTAAGAAAAGACACCCAAGAATGTTGGTTTCTTGAACATTTGTTAGTTGCAACCAACATTAGTGTGTGGATTCAGGTACCCACCAATCTTAGAACCCAATTCTAAATGAATGCGAAGGTGGGAGCAAAAGAAAAGAAGATAAATAGTTGAAGAAAGAAAAAAAGAACACATGAAAAGAAAAGTGGCCTGAAGAGGTCACAAGTGTGAGATCTGGGTAGCATAGCCTAATCACTACTCAGGTCAATCAAAGAAGAAAATATGGACCTAAAAACATGGAATAAAATTACATCCAAAGCCTAATACATTTCAAGCACTCTGAAGGAAGTAAGAACAACTATCCAAAGAACAAAACTCTTAGGCAAAAGCTACAACATAGTAGACAAAATAGACCAGGGTGACTATGACAACCTCTAGCGGGGCTATGAACGCCTAGCTAGTAGTAGAGAAAGGTTATACTTGGGGTTCAAGGAATATGTTTTTGGGGATATGGACACCTGAATGGAAGAAAATATCTTTCTGGGAAGCCCTAGTCTACATGGTGAAGGTTTGGAATAGCTGATGAATGTTCAGGTTACCGTAATTGAAGGTCAAGGAATAAACACATGTGAACACACACACACACACACACACACACACACACACACTAAGGAGACCAGCTGAAACTTCAAAATTGAAAGTCATTAAAAGATCATTGACTCATACATCTCTTGGTTTTTGTTCTATTGCAAAGTTATAATTTGGAAGAGTCTTGATGATGAAGAAATGCCTTGGTCATTCCTCCTTTTTTCGGGGCTATTTGTTGTGGGTCCACAACACACACCCCATTTTGGTCCTCTAACCATGGGGAACCCCCTCTTTTTTTTCTTTTGGTCTTTTGAGTCCGCCCCTTCGTCGGTTCCTCGCAAGTGGGTCTCATTATGGGCCTGTTGAGCCTAGTCAAGACATTTTTTGGCCTTTTCACCCTTTTGGAATTTTGGAGGACCTAGAGTCCTCCGAAACTCTGAAATGGCCAAAAGGCTGAAGCCTGGTCCTTTCAATGTTTTTGGCCTTTAAAAACACCAAAAAACCAAATGATCAAACCATTGAGCCTTTCAGTGTTTCATACCCCAAAACACCAAAAGATGCTAACGTCCTTCGCAGGCTATATAAAGGCTTAGGCCCTAAAATGATATTCATTCTATGTTTTCCTCCTATGTCTTCAATGCTCCCCATGACTCCATTTCATCACCCTTTCTCCTCATGGCTGATCGCTCTGCACCTTCGACCTCTTTTGTCTCCATCCTCCACTCCTAGCTCTCGAGAGGTAGGTTTCTTCCTTGCCGCCTAGTGGTTTTTTGTTCTTTACTATTTAGGTTTAGGGTTTCACGTTTGGTGTCTGTCCAGTCTAGTGCACCTTCCCCCCCAAGTCCTTAGGTTTTTGTGACCTTGGCCTTGTGAGGAAGGCCTCTCCTTGTCTTGTTAGTCCTTTCCTTTTTTGCATTTTCTCCTTAGGGTTTTTTTTGGTTTTTCCATGTTACGACCTTTATCATAGGTTTTCAGCCTCCAAAAGGCCAAAAACCAAGTTGGGTCTTGTGTCACCCAAATGTTCTTCGTGTCTTTGGAATTGTCAGCATTTCAAACCTTTGAGACATCTGAAACACTGATGAGTCTGAATTGCCAAAGATGTTTCCTGCCTTCTACAGATTTTGGACTTTCAGAGTCTGAGGTTCTATTCAGACATTCACACCATGAAAGTCCAAAATTTTTTGTTCCTCAATAATTTCTCTTTCATGGTTTCACCCTTTTCAGCACCCGAACCATTTTTCAATGTCTAAAAGTCTGAAAAAGGCCAAAAGTGAGAAATATGCATTTCTGGCTGCTTAAAGAGCTTTTTGCTTCTATTTTTTCCTAGATTAATCAGTTCTTTCATATTTTTGTAGTTTCCTCTTCAATAAAACATGGATACTTGCATCTTCCTTCCAGGAATGCCTCAGAGATGGATTACATCATGAATGAAGTACCTATACAAGGGGAACACCCCCCCTCCAAAGATTGGGAACAAGCACATTGAGATCACGGATACTAACATCAGGAACGTAGACTGGGATCAATTCCTGACAAGATATTCCCAACCAGTAGGGAGATCTAAGGACTATACCTCACTAGTCCTATCAGGCCCAGTCAACACATTAGCCCACCCAATGGTTGTCACATCATTTTAGCTAATCGTGACCCTAGAAAACCACTACAACCCAGATGAAAGGGTGCTCCAAAACATAGAGGGATAGGTGGTACTAGACATAAGACCAGATATCATAGAAGAGGTCTTCCACCTCCATAAATGCATAGATAAATTCTATGACTTCTTCATCAAAAAGAACAATAGATGGTTTTGAAATAATGGAGAAGAGGCATATGAGATCATCAATGACAACTACCTCATACAACCCCTTACAATTTTTTTTGGATAAAATAGACCTTAGAAGGGGGTATATGAAGGATGATATCCAAGCAGTAGTGACATTACTGAGTAGAGTGTATGAACTACCCCAGTCCATCCAAGTTGAAGATTGGATGATCCTCCTTATACAAAATATCAGAGGTTGTAAGGCTAGGTTTGATTGGCGAACCATCATCATTGACAGGTTGAATTAACAACTGATTGTAGTGAAACACAATCCCAAATTTTATATGAGTACCTACATAGTATACCTATTAGCAGCATGGGAAGACTACCCAGGGCTCACCAAGAGGGGAAGCATAAATGATCCAAATGCATGGCCCCACATTATATATCCACAGCTAATGAAAATGGAAAACATGCCAGAGGATAGCCCTGACTAGATGATAGTCAATGATGCCTTCATTTTTGCCATCATCTGATCCATTGAGGGTGATTTCATGAAGAGGATGTTAGAAGAAGAAGTTGCCAAGGTGAGGGCCATTGGGGCCTATTAATGCAGTTTAGAACATTCACATACACACTAGTAGCTTGTTCAACTTTGAAGCAAAATAAGTTGCCCAGGTATCTGTCTGATTAGGTAATCACTCTAGAAATGGCCAGGAAGCTAGTAGATGCCCATGAAAATATAAAACACAAGAGGAAGCATTGCTGGGATTTCCTTATTTCTCTGGGCCCATACACTCTAAAAGACATGAAGGTTTGCAAGAGCTTGGCCTTTGAATGGGATGATTGTCCACTTCAACTATACAAGATAGTCTGGCCCCATTTTGATCCCATAGGAACATACAACCATATCATTGGCAAGTTCTACTTCCATGAACCACATCTTGAAGACCACTGGATAATATGTATAGATGATCACAAGGTTAGAATCAGGGACTATTGTAGGATGTCCCTTATCCCCACACAAAATACTTTGAAGACCCCAATTCCCCCAAAGGTTTGGGACCATGAGTCAAATGAGGTGATGGAGGCCATTTACACTATTGAAAAAATATACAATAGGCCCATCATGAATATAGAAATTGATAAGGATGAGAATGATGACATTGAGTTTTGAGCAAGGCATGTCCTCCAAACAAATGAAACATGGATAAAAAGGCCTCATAAGATGGATCCAATCCCAGTGAAGACATCGATGGATCCACCCCATGAGACAGATAAGCAATGTGGAGAGAAGTCTACCATGCCCAAGTACAAGAAAGCAACATCGCAAAAACCAAGCATAGTCTATGGCAACAAATGTGCGGTAGAATACAATTCAAACCCAAGACACAAAGCTCCAAAAACTAGAATGACTGGGAAAATAGATCCTCCAATTGGGTCATCACAGGCTTCACCAAATGAAGGGCCATCCACTTTTGACCAATTTCCTCCTACCACCAAAAAGGGGAAGAAAACATATAAAAGGAGGAGAACTTATGTGTCTCCACAACTAGAAACTGTACAAGAAGAGCCAAAAGAAGAAGAAGAGGTACCTCTGATCAAAAGGAAAAGATCTCAGAGGAGGAAATAAAAAGAGACTACCAGGAAACACCAAGAAGAGCCTAAAGAACAAGATAATCCCTTGGATGCCTTAGGATTAGATGAGTTACAGATGTCTGACTTTGAAGGTCTAGAGGGATTTTTAGAACCAGGGAAAGACACACCAGATTACAAAATACGGTATGACACGGGAGCTCCATAACTCTTCTAGCCTTAGGTGACCGTCAATCCACCTCTGGCTTAGTTCACCAATCCAGCGTTGAGTGTACCAATCAGAGAGGTGAGCTCCAACATAGGCTAAGGGCCTAAAATTCAAGATGCCCTAACAACCCAAGACATAAGAGGAGATAAATCCATAGGAGAAACTCACACTACCACTCCATCACCTCATATTCCCATTTCACCAACCTCTCTCCTGCCGCCTACTCCTACTCTACCACCTTCTCTCCCAAATCCAACCCTGACTCCACCTCCTTCAACTTCTACTCTGCCACTCACAATGCCAACACCTACTCCACTACCATCTGTTCCCTTAACATGTTTTATCCTGACTCCCCAAGAGTTAGTAAGCATGGAAATCATGTTGTCCCCCAAAACCACATTGGTAGGCATGACTGGCCTTGATACAAAACTGTTGATCAGTTCATTAGGAGATGAGGAACAAGGAAAGGATAGACCAGATAAGGTAATAGAGAAGAGATGAGGAGAGATGAAAGGGGAGAAGGAGAAGGATTTGGAGAAGGTGAACAGGGAAAATAACAGGACAAATATTTAGAGGAAGAGGTAACCCCGGGATCCCAAAGCTTAGCTTCAATCCTCCATGTTACCCCATATGAGCCAGTCACAAAATTCAATAAACCTACTTGGTTTACTAAAGAGATTCAGTTGAGAAAGAGAACTTATATAGATGAGGAAGAGTGGGAAGATACAAGTATGGTGTCTATAGGGTAGGTCTTCCACCAAATAGAGGTTACCGTACCACCAAGGACAATATCCTATATTACCCAAGACACTAGGGGTCGCTTGAAGGCATAGGTTGCAATTCCTTCTACTATCACTTCTCAGACACAAGCAACCCCCAAATATTACACATTCGAAGAAGTAGACTTGGGTGATCCCACTAGGGAAGGGAGAAAAACATTGGCAGCCTTAGGGCTTAAGCATGCTCTACGATTCATGAGCAAGGATGAGGAAACCATAAAGTCCTTGACAGAACATAATAAAGGTTTGAAGAAGTTCATTCACAAAATGGTGGGTCCTTTTGATCCAAGTTTCCTAGAGGCCTCATTACAGGCTTTATTAGAAAAGAGGAACACCCCAAACTTACCAGAAGTTTTGACCCCATCCTTCATCCAAGCAAGTGCATATTGGAAAGGTGACTTTGAGCAGTATGGAGAAGGGGCCATCAAATGGGTGTTTAAACCTTACAAGGTCATCTTGATCAAGGCTACAAAGTTAATAGATTTGATCAAGAATGAAGGTGACTTAGAGTCTAAGATAAGAAAATGGAAATTCATCCTCCTGTTGGTTGTATTTCTATTTTTTAAGCTTGCTAGTAAATTTTTTGAGTTCTCAGTCAAATTCCTGCATAAATGTGAAATTTCTGTCTAATGCTGTCAAAATCCTTCTTCAAATTTTTGGTCTCTGAGTTTTAAAATTCAATAAAGTGTGTAAAACCTTAAGTTCTAGGTTAGTTTTCATACATATTCAAGGAAAACCTCTAGTTCTTCAAAATCCCTTCTATTTCGCAGTTACTTTTTCAGAAAATACCAAGTCACTTAAGTCATGTGCCTATTTTCATATTTTCACATGTTGGTCGCGATGTCTCTTTAAGCTTAAAGAATATTCCATTTTCTTTAGAGACTTGGCGAAATGCATTGGTCACGTTACCGCGAAGAGAAAAGAATATGCTCTCACTGCTAATGAGATTTCACGCGAGTCGTTGATGAAGATCATGATCTTGTGGTGGGTGGAAATTCTTATTTGAAAACCCAGAGTTACAAAAATCCTTTGGCGACTTTGAGATCATTCAGTTGCATATTCTCGAAAGCTAATCAGAGTTTAAAATGGGTTGAAATTCTCAGGTAGTTGTGTGATCGTGAAAGGAAATGAAATTTAAGTCAAAAGATAAGAGATTAAGAAATAGTCATTTATTTGAGAGATAATCTTGCGGTGGTCGTGAAGTCTTAGAGTAAACTCTTCAGTTAAAAATTCTTAAAGCAACTTCAAATTCATTCAGCCGCGATGTCTCACAAATAAACCAAGGTTAAGAGATGAGTTAAATGCCTTTAGTTGTGAGATCTCTTTTGAAATCAAGGGTTAAGTTAAAGGTTGTGAGATAAAGTGACTACCATCAGATGTAAAGTTTATCCTATGTCTAGCGTGAAGTTGCAAGATGAAATTTTAGATGAATGAAAGATTAAGAGATCTCTTAACTACTGTCAGATTTAATAAAGATCTAAAGGCTAGCATTCAATCTCAAAAGAAACTTGGAGTTAGATAAATTATAAAGCAACAACAAGATTTAGTGAGTCGTGAAGTCTCGATAAGAACTATGGTTAGTAAAAGATAAGTAAAGCTCAGGTGAGATTTTCAGCAAGATGATTTGGACCGTGAAAAATAAAAGACTTGATGGATGGCATGTAGTCACTGATAAAATTCAATTAGTCAAAGAAATTTTAGCGGTTCAGCGATGGTGATTCATATTTGAACATGTGTCTAAGTCTTTTAGAGATATGATTTAGTCATGAAATCTCAATACAAACCAGAAGTTAAGAAATTCATTTCGTAAGTTGGAGATAGCTTAAGTCATGAAGTCTCAGAGTAAAATGTAGTTAAAGACAAAGCAAAGGAGATTGTACGCAAACCGTTGGATTAAAGGCTGATCAAAGGGTTGTCATGAAGTCTTAGATTAAAAATAGAAAGTACAAAATGGATATGATATTACGCATGAACTATTCGCTTAGAAGGAGATCTAACGATGGTCGCGTATTCTCAAAAGAAACTCAGAGTTAATTAAATCTTAAAGTGACTTTGATTTTACATAGTCACATAGTCTCTAAAGGAACTAAATTTTTGAGCCAGAGTTATTTGAAGCCTTAGTCATGGAGTCTCGAAAGGAACATGAGTTAAGAGATTTCTATCAATGATTAAGAGATGAGCCTTGATCAAGATTTTGATC
This sequence comes from Thuja plicata, assembly GCA_018584345.1. Taxonomy (NCBI): domain Eukaryota; kingdom Viridiplantae; phylum Streptophyta; class Pinopsida; order Cupressales; family Cupressaceae; genus Thuja; species Thuja plicata. The sequence goes on from MU227130.1 coordinate 582,886, forward strand.
ATGTGGTGGTTGTTAAGTCTTAGAAAATAACTAGAGTTAAAGATAACTCTCAGTGACAAAGAGATCATACACTCGTGTAGTTGCTGAAAGAAACCAGAGTAAGAATGAGGTAAAATATAAGGTTTTCTTCCACACCATGTTGTATAGTTGTCATCCAATCAAAGCATAGAGATTATGATAGCATGTATAAAGAGTTCTTGAGTTTTTATAAATAAGCCAATCGTATCAGATCTTGATCTGATTTTGAATATAATATGGTTTTAATAAAAAAGGCAATCCTTCAAAATTGATCATCTGTCAGTTTCAAATTCCATGGATAGAAGGTAAAATTGATATCGCAATAGATATAAGTAATGATAGAAGTAACTAAATTGCAAATCCATGATTTCAAAATGAGATTGGTGCATTTATTTCTCTAAATAATTAGATGTTACCATTGATAATTTCATTTCACCAAGAGCTTCAATTTTTAGAGCAAAATTTTCATAAATGATAAGTGTTTTCAAGAGAACAAAGCTATCCAGACTTTATAGAGTAAAAAAAGAATATTTGATCAGTTTCAATTTAGAACATACAACATGAGTAAAGTAGTGAGCATTTCCTCAACTAGAAAGAAAAGTGGAGATGATGATGATTTGAAAGGAAAGAGGAATTACTCAAAGGAGTTCATAAAACTCCTTTCAGGCTCCAATCAAGGAAAAAAGGTAAATGATGAGTACCTTGGTGTCAATTTTTCTTATATTAGAGATGCAAAGACACCTAAATTTTTAGGTTATCACTTGTTTAACTAATTCCATAAAAATAGTGAAGGACTTGTGCCTATGTCAAACCCTTGGACATCAGGGTTAGCAAAACTAGTAGTTCCTGATGTATTTATAGATGTTGATTTGATATTGGAACTAGCCAGTAGGTATGAAACCATTTCAAAGTCCATTAAGAAAGATGATGGCACAATTCTAGTAACCCTTGATAGGGCTTCATTCATGAAAGTATTTAATATGTATAACCCCTGCGCAACAGAAATCAATTTGAAAGCCCTAGCTGCTAGATATACTAAAGAGTCTGGCATTGTGTCCAAATTGATTTAGGCCCATGTGCCAAAAGGAACCAGAAACTATATAGCCCCTATCTCTATTGATAATGCACCTTATTTCTATAAGGACCTGACATTCTACATCAAATACATTTCTTATGCCCTGTGTAGAGTCTTAGGGGTGGATAGTGGAAGAAAGAGAGTAACATCTGACATGCTGATGATAATTTTGGACTTGGAAAGTCCCTATGTCGGTACTGATTATGATTACATTCACTATGTAATTGATAAAATGCACTATGGATTTGTGGATATCCAGAGTAAGGTAGGAAGCTTAAATTCCTACAATATTCATTGCTCATGCATTTGATTTTATTATACAATTTTAATATCATGGATCAACACAATCTACGGTTTAGAATATTTTATCATGGTCAATCCAACCCTGTGCAACTTTGGTTGAGGGTATGGAACTACACATCCAGAGAGAATGAGTTTTGTACATTTGAGAATTGGGTGGTATATCCCTTATTGAGCAACTTAGGAGTCAATATGACTAGGCTTCCAGTCAAAGTGTTACAACTTTTGAGGCCCTGCAAGTTTGTGGATAAAAGGAATGGATACCACAATTGGGGTGATTTCTATTGTCATCAAAATTTCACTCTAATTAGAGTATATGGTTTCTCCCAACCACCACACATTTTTCCATACAGAGTGCCACCAAGGATTTCTATTATGGAGTTTATATGGTAGCTCATGCTAACAAATAGGGAGCATTTGGCCCCACATAGGAAAGGAACATTCACTCCAAGGATGTTTATTGCCTCTGATTTTACAATAGGTAAGAGGGCTTATGATTCTATGAATGGGTGGTTGAGGCATTATAGAATGAATGTAGCCCTGTATATATACATTGATACAGAAGGTTTCATAAAAAGTGCCAAGAAATTTCTGACACCCACCATTCCAATTATAAAAGAACATCAATCATGTGAAGAAGAGGACCTAATTAGGAACATCCTTGAAGAGGATGAAATTTCAGCAAGGACAATAAAGTATCAATAATTAATGGATCTAGAGAAAAAACTCAAGAAGAAAGGGATCCCATTTGGAGGATATTTCCCAGGTTTTCCTTATCTACAAACATTAGATAAGATGATTGATTCCTATGGGACACTTTGTAATCAGCTATAGGAACAAATTGAGGATAAGGATAGAGGTCCTAATAAACAATCATCCTTAGAATATAGTAGAAACTACTCTATACATAGCCCACCACCTTAGGATCACCCACCTCAGTCCGAGGAAAATATAATTGACCTAACACAGACACATGAAGATGAGGTAGTTGTTGAACCTCCACATAGAAAGAAAAAGGTGGAAGTAGGGGAACCTTCTATTGTCAAGACATAGAAGAAGAAAAAGGATAAAGTGAGTGCACTATTCACTGGAACAAGTGCCTATGATCACCAATTAAGGAAGGTCATAAGAGAAGGTAAAAAGAAAAGATAAGACACAGATGATAATGTTGAGATGCATATTTTATTGTTTTAAGATGAAAGGGAGTTGCAACAAGAGGAATTATTAAAGGATGATGAATTTATAAAGACCAAAGAATTCAAAGACTTTCTTATATGGGCCAAGCAACAAAAAGTGGGGGCACAATTGATATTGGATGGAGGAGAAACCATAACAAGTGAAGCCTTATAGGATCTCCAAGAATTGTTAGGAATAATAGTCCACAAGACAACTGAGAGGGGGGGTGAATCAGTTGTCGTATAGATTATTAAACTTTAAAATTTATAAACCATATTAGCAAAAGTAAATGATAACACAGTAAATGCCAACACCATAACACAATATTTTTTGTCGAGGAAACCCTGTTAAAGGTAAAAACCTGGTGGGAATTAACACCACAAATAATGTATTGAGAGTATAGTATCCCTGTTAAAAGATATTAGCCTTGTTAGGAGCTTGTTACAACATTACAGTACACAATCCCTGTTAGGAGACAGACCCTATTAGGAGTCAAAGAAAATAGTAGTCTCACTACCAAGGCATACTGCTCAAAGAAGGTTAAAGCCATGCTCAAGGATTTACAATCTGAATCAAATGTGTAAAGAAAATACACAATCCAGTGAACTATCTGATAGCAACTGTCTTTCCTTGGTCAGTTCCAAGGAAGTATAACAATCAACTCTTCTCTATATCCAGCATTCAAAAAGCTTTGAAAATTCCATACATCTCTACCCTTTTAATCTCTGATACACTTCTCCACAAGAAAAGATCATTCATATATACCCTTTTACAATAATTCATTAGGTCGGCTAATTAAGCTTTCCTAATACATAATTAACTAGGTCGGCCAATTAAAGATTTCCAACATACAAATAATTATATAACCCCTTGCTAAGATACACACAATACCTATAAAAAGTAAAAATCAATTAAAATCCTTCACATATACTTACAAGTCTGCAATCCACGCTCATAATTAATTTCTCATGCTACATGTCAGAAGTCGGCCAGTAAATAGGTCTTCTCTAGAATACATGCCACAACTGGCATCACCAATAAAAAAACAACAATCTAAATCAACCCATTACTCAAACATATGTCGGCTATCCACTAGTAAGCTTGCATCATCTGAAATATCTTCGCTAGAAAGATATACCAGAAACACAGAGACTTGCTCTATCCAGAATCATAGTTACAGTCCAGAAAACTAGTCTTCACCAAAACAATTGTAACATCCACAATATGTAACATTAAGTCAAGCGACCTTAGTAATAAGGTTATCATACATCCTTCTACTAAAATCCAACTTCAATCATTCTGAATCATCTGTATAGTTTCTATACACTTCTTCCAGTCAAGTAACTAGTTTGTCTTCTCTACAGAAATATATGTTGATATCAGTGACAAAACATGAATATCAACAACATGATCAGTAACCAAAACTAATATCATCCAACAATCTCCCCCTTTGGAATTGATGGCAACATATTGGAAAATCCATATGCATCAACCCAAAAGTACTCTCTCTCAATACAATCTTCTCAATATCCTCAACACAAATCTCCCCAAAATAGTAGGGCATAGATTCCTTCCCCCTTTGGCAGGAATGGAAAAGGGTGCCATAAATAATCTATATTCTTCTGTAAGGTGTAGCTTTTTATAATCTTCATGTCCAACAATTAGGTGCAAGATCACGCAAATGTACTCCATAGTGTTCTCCTGCGATCACTCCCCCTAAGGAGTAGATCCATACATCAAGTCCAAAGAGTGATATAGCTCTGAAAATCATTGGACTGATGCATATCTACATCAATTAATTACCACTGGGAGGGGCCATCACCCAAAGCATGCCTCTGAGATATTCAAAAGCATCTTTTGGCAAAGGTTTGGTAAATATATCTACTATCTATTCCTTTTTGCTAATCTACTCCAGTCTAATTTATTTATTTTCTACCTTCTCCCTCAAGAAATGATACTTAATAGAAATATGCTTAGTTTTTGAATATATTACATGATTTTTTGACATGTTTACTGTGCTAGTGTTATCACAATGAATAACCACTGGCTCTTTGAAAGTTATTCTAATGTCTTCCAACATTTGTTTCATCCAAACAACTTGTGTGCAATTTATTGTAGCAACAACATATTCTGACGCAGTAGTAGATTGAGCAATACAGTTCTACTTCTTGCTCAACCAAGAAACCAACATTTTCCCAAGGAAAAATACACCACCACTTGTACTCTTCCTGTCATCCACATTACCTTCTCAATCAACATCAGTAAAATCCTGCAATGTAAAATCATCAAATTTTTCATACCATATTCCATATTCTATTTTTCCTTTCAAATATTTGAAAATTCTTTTCACAACAACAAAATGTGTTTCTTTAGGATCTACCTGATATCTAGCCACAATTCCAACTGCATTGGTAATATCTAGTCTAGTGTGTGTTAGATATTATAGACCTCCAATCATCGATCTGTACTTAGTCTGAGAAACACTTTGAGTCTCATCACTATTAGTCAGTTTGTTTCCTGTCACCATAGGTGTTCCAACAGGTTTACAATATTTCATTCTAAACTTTTTCAACATTTCTTTAAGATAATTGGTCTGAGATATAAAAATTCCATTCTTACTCTAATTAATTTTCAAACCAAGAAAAAATTTCATCTCACCAATCATTGACATTTCAAATTCATTTTCCATTTCTTTAGCAAACTTCTTACTCATCTTATCATTGCCTCCAAAAATGATATCATCAACAAAAACTTCTATA
>MU227130.1:588263-604471 GCA_018584345.1 Thuja plicata
AACTTCTTACTCATCTTATCATTGCCTCCAAAAATGATATCATCAACAAAAACTTCTATAATCAAGATTCCATCTTCTTCAGTTCTTAAGTATAAATTACTATCTGCATTACCTTTCCTAAAACCAATACAAAGTAGATATTTGTCCATTCTTTCATACCATTCCCTTGGTTCTTGTTTCAGTCCATACAATGCTTTCTTTAGTCTGCAAACCTTGTTTTAATCATCTTTCAAAGGAAAAGCATCAGGTTGCTCAATGTAAACATCTTCTTCTAGATCACCATTCAAGAATGCTGAATTCACATCCATATGATAAACCTTAAAGTCTTTATGTGTAGCATAAGCAAGGAATAATCTCACAGCTTCCAATCTAGCAACAGGAGAAAATATTTCTTCATAGTCTATACCTTCTTGTTGTGAGTAGCCTTTACATACCAGTCTAGCCTGGTTTCTTACCACTGTTCCTTCCTCATCCATCTTGTTTTTGAAAACCCATTTAGTGCCAATCACATTTTTGTTCTTAGGTCTTGGAACCAATTACCAAGTATTTTTTTTATTTATTTGTTCGAGTTCTTCTTCCATATCTTTAGTCCAAGATCCATCTCTACATGCTTCATCAATAGTTTTTGGTTCAACTTGATAAATCAAACAGATCTTATCTCTAACTCTAGATCTAGTCATCATGCCTTTGTTTGCATCACCAATAATTTGATCTTCAGGATGGTTCTTCTTAACATACCTTGGTGTCTTCAATGTCATCGTAGCTTCAGTCTGTTCATCTTCAATCTCATCGTCAAACATCAAAGATTCTTAAGGTTCAACAATAACCTCTTTTGTTTCTATAATCTAACCACAATCATACATCCTTTCCTGAATCTAAAACTTTTCATCTATCTCCACATTGGCACTTCCAATCAATTTCCTCAATCTCATATTAAAACATTTATAAGATTTACTCTTATTGGAATAACCAAGAAATATTCCTTCATCACTTCAAGCATCAAACTTGCTTATCTCATCATCTCTCTTGATATAGCATTTACTTCCAGATATTCTAAAATATTTCACAATAGGTGTATGATCAAACCATAATTCATAAGGAGTTTTACTTGTACCTTCTCTGATCTGAATTCTGTTTAGTTTGTACACATCAGTCCAAACATCTTCTCTCCAGTGAACATGTGACACATTTCCTTCCAGCAACATAGTCCTTACAGCATCTAATATAGTTATGTTTTTTCACTCTTCTATCCCATTATGTTGTGGATTTCTAAGGGATGAAGCTTGTCTGTATATTCCATTTTCTTCATAGTATGCATTAAATTGATTAGATGTAAACTCTCCTCCTCTGTATGATCTCAAGCACTTCATCTTTAAACGAGATTCATTCTCAAAATTTTCTTTGAATAACTTGAACTTGTCAAATACTTTAGATTTCTCTCTCAAATATGTAACCCACATCATTCTAGAAAAGTCATCAACAAATAGTATAAAGTACCTTTCACCATAGTATGATCTTGTTTGTGTATGGCCACACAGATCTGTATGTATCACATCCAACTTCTCTTTTGTTGAATAAGCTTTTCTTTTAAAAGTGCTTCTATTCTGCTTTCCCATAACACATTGTCTACACATAGTGTTAGATGGCTTCACAATCTTAGGTAGATCTCTTACTGCATTATTTTTACTTTCCTTCACAATGTTACCAAAGTTAACATGACAAAATCTTCTGTGCCATAACCAACTATCACCAGCCTTCGCAATAAACAAGAATCTTCAGATGTGTTTAATTCAAATACATTACCTTTGGATTTAGTACCAGATGTGATTAGGTCTCCTATTTTACTCTTGATAGAACATTTCCCATTAATGAAGTTTAATTGATAACCCTTGTCCACTAGTTGTCCAACACTCAACAAATTATTCTTAAGTCCATCAATAAGTAATACATTGTCAGTGTTAGTCTTTCCATCCAAAGAGATGGACCCAACTCCAATAATAAGCTTAGGAGTATTCTCACCAAATATGACAACACCTCCATCATGTCTTTTCAAACTCACAAACTTGTTTTTATCTCCAGTCATATGATGTGAACAATCACTGTCTATAACCCATTCAAATTTCTTTTCAATTTGAGATACTAAGGGTTTTTCTTCATGCATAGGTACATCATCCTTAATAGAAATAAATCCAATTTCATCATAGTCACCATCATCATCTTCTGATATGCCCTCACTAGCATAATAACATTCCTTGTCTTTTGAATAGTTAGACTTGAAAAAATTAGGTTTGTGCTTTGGAATTCTTGTAGGACATCTAGATGAAAAATGACCAATCTTGTTACATGAAAAACATTTCAAAGGTAATTTACCTTCAAATTTACCCTTACCTCTCTTTTCTCTTCTAGCAATTAGTGACACAGCTTAATCTAGCTTCCTTTCTTCTTCCTATATTTGTTCCCATTCACCAGCATAAGCTCCAAGATCTTCTCTTATGTTATTACTACTGGTGCTTGCATTTCCAAATAAGGTCTTTTTCTTCTTGTGCACAGTTTCCTTGAATGCTGACTCAACTTTAGGTAAAGTATCTCCCAATTATGCAACCTCAAATGTAGTTAGCTTTCCAATCAACATATCTCTGGTGAAGTTCGGTGTCAAAGGTATAATTTCCTTTATAGCTTGTACTTTGGTTCTGTATACAGGTGTCAAAGATCTAAGTATCTTTGCAATCACTTCTTCCTCACTGTAAGTTCCTCCAGAGTTTCTAATGCCAGTAACCACTTTAGTAATTCTCTATGCATATGCCCTAATGTTCTCATCTTCTCTCATCTTCAATGATTCCATCTTTGTCTTCCAGCTCTGTAACTTTTCTTTCTTTGTAAACTTGTCTCCAACATATAATGCTTCCAGTATTGTCCAGATCTCATGTGCAGAGTCCAAGTCCTTTACTTTGGTGAATTCTCCCTCTGAAAGAGTTTTGATTAGAGATTCCCTTGCAACCATATTGCATGAAAATAAATTCTTCTAATCTTCAGTAGCCTTCTCTAACTCATCCTTAGTTGCTATATTTTCATCTTTCTTTGTGATCATCCAGTAATCAATTCCCAGACATAGCAAATGTGTTCTCATTTTGTTCTTCCAACTATCAAAGTTTTTAGGATCAAACTTCAGACTATCCTTCCTATAGTAAGTCATCTTCAGGATCACCTCAAGCTGTTAAGATTTCTCTCTAAGGACCAGTAGCTCTGATACCAATTGTTAGGAATAGCAGTCCACAAGACAATTGAGAGGGGGGTGAATTAGTTGTAGTATAGATTATTAAACTTTAAACTTTATAAACCATATCAGCAAAAGTAAATGATAACATAGTAAATGCCAACACCATAACACAATATTTTATGTTGAGGAAACCTTGTTAAAGGTAAAACCCCAGTGGGAATTAACACCCAAAAATAATGTACTAAGAGTATAGTATCCCTGTTAAAAGATATTAGCCTTGTTAGGAGCTTGCTATAACATTACAGTACACAATCCATGTTAGGAGATAGACCTTATTAGGAGTCAAAGAAAATAGTAGGTTCACTACCGAGGCATATTTCCCAAAGAAGGTTAAAGCCACCCTCAAGGATTTATAATCTAAATAGTGTGTAAAGAAAATACACAATCCAGTGAACTATCTGATAGCAACTATCTTTGCTTGGTCAGTTCCAATGAAGTATAACAATCATCAACTTTTCTCTATATCCAATAGTCAACAAGCTTCGTAGCTTCCATACATCTCTACCCTTTTAATCTCTGCCACACTTCTCCAAAAGAAAAGATCATTCATATATACCCTTTTACAATAATTCATTAGGTTGGCCAGTTAAGCTTTCCTAATACATAATTAACTAGGTCAGCCAATTAAAGCTTTCCATCATACGAATAATTATATAACCCCTTGCTAAGATACACATGGTACCTATAACAAGTAAACATCAATTAAAATCCATCACATATACTTCCAGATCCGCAATCCATGCTCATAATTAATTTCTCATGCTACATCTATGAAGTCAGCCAGTAAATAGGTCTTCTCCAGAATACACGCCACATCTGACATCACCAGTAACAAAATAACAATCAAACTCAACTCATTACTCCAATATATATCGGCTATCCACTAGTAATCTCACATAATTTGAAATATCTTTGCTAGAAAGATATACTAGAAACATAGAGACTTTCTCTATCCAGAATCACAATTACAATCTAGAAAACCAGTCTTCACCAAAACAATTGTAACATCCACAATTTAACATTAAGTAAAGAGACCTTAGGAAAAAAGTTAGCACACATCCTTCTGCTAAAATCCAACTTCAATCATTCTGAATCATCTGTATAGTATCTGTACACTTCTTCCAGTCAAGTAACCAATCTGTCTTCTCTACAGAATTATATGTTGACATCAGTGACAAAACATGAATATCAATAGCATGATCAGTAACCAAAATTGATATCATCCAACAAGAATATGATCCAGAGTCTAAGAACATGACCGCTAATGATGATAGATAATTAGTGAAGTCTAGTGGCATGTTACTAGTAGAAGGATGGTACCTGGCTTTAGATTTCATCTTAGACTAGATCAGAAGGCAACCATACATCAAGTTCTTAATAGAGACACAAGTGGGAGAGATGATCAAAGGATGTGGTTACAATGCACAATTGCATACCCTAGCTATGTGGGATCTAGCTCCCAAAAACCAGAAGCCATCATTGATCAATGTACAAGGGAAGATGGAAGGGGATAAAATAATTTGGTCAGTGCACAATATAGGGGATCTAGAGATTTCACAAGCCCTAACCCACTTTTCTCATTTGAATGAAGAAAAAGTTGTGCAAATGTATAATAGGTATTAGAAGTTATTTGATGAACCAAGCCTCATTTCAAAGGATATAGAGATGGGTATAATAAAGATCAGTGCTATGGAGAAAATAATTGTAGATCTAACTCAGAAGTTGCAAGAGATCCTAGAGGTTGTTCCTGCTAAACCAAAATAGGCTGAAGATGCACTTGTGCAAATAGAGGATACAAGGGATGCTAAGAAGGAAACATAGAAAAAAGATGTAGAGAAGAATAGTGTGGCTTTAGAAGCCTTTTTAAATATCTTACAAAATAGGATTAACATCCTAAAAGATAAAGTTGACTTAGTGCCTAGAGCCTACAATAAGTTGTCTGGCCCACAAGTGGAGGTAACTAGTTTTGTATTAATATTGAATCCCTATTTTGGGACTTGGTCAGTTAGGACCAGTTTATTTGAAAGGTTAGCATCCCGGTAGCCACTAAGGGTAGACCTACCAGAGATAGTCACACAAGTGGGTGATGAGATAGATAAAATTGGAGAAACCTTGTCCTTTTTCAAGGGCAAGGCAAATGAGATAGAGACCAGGTTGAATATGTTTACGTCTGATTATAATAAGTTTGTTCTTGCAATCAGAGAAGAAGACAATCAGATCAAGGCAGTGGAGGTGTGGAGAAATGAATTTGATTCATTATTTCCTAGTAAAGAGGCATTTATTTCTAACACCTATGAATTAGATTTGAGAGGTTTAATAAAATCTTGGATGAGGCATTTAAGGCCGAGACAGATTTTAATAAATTTGTAATAGATGTCAAGAGTATAACATATGCTAGATGGGAGAGGAAAAAGGCACAACTTTAAATAATTCAAAGCTTTAATTGGCCTGCAGAGGAAGATTTAGCAGCATGGGATGTTCTTACAAAGCCCAAGAAAACGAATCCTACCATAGCTGACCTTGACATCATAGATAATGAGTAGAAGGACACCTGACACCTGATCTTTGAGCATAGGTAGGTTAGTCATCTGAAAGATTAGTGTATGTTATCCTGTAATGATGGTCACTAAATCTCAAAACAACTATTGGAGTCTATCTAGAACATATTCACACAAAGGTGCCAACTAGCAAAAGATTTCAAAGATCTATTTTGATTGTATTCCTATTTTGTCCTTCCACCGCTCGGAGTCTTCTTGTCTTTTTTCTTCTTCTTGATTTTAGGGTTAGGTCTTAAACCATCTGAAGCTTGTTGCATCCTTAATTTTTGAAGGATTCCAAGATGGTTTAGGCTATATGTACAACATTTGTATCATTTCATAAGGAGGATAGGATGAGATAAGAAGTGAAATATAATTCCAAGCTAGACTACTTAATTTTGTCTGAGTTTTGTGTTTATAGTCTATTGAATGTATTTGAAGTAGTAACCATATTAATAAAATACATTGCAGTTTATGTTCTATATCTTGTGTTGTCTCTTTGTATCTCTATTCTAGCTCTTGTATTTTTAATTTGCAAGGAAATTTAGATATACCGATTACAAGGTGATTGTGCAGTTGCTTGTGAGTTCTTTCAAGGAAGGAGTAATTTTTACAGGTGATCCCAAAGAGCTAAGCATTAATATTAGGATTTGATAATAGGGGTTTTGGAGTGAAAGGTATTCTATAATGCATTCTTCCTAAATTGCATGTATTTACATTGATCAGTTATTATGGATTTACATTTGATATTGACTCTTTTCCCAAGGATTAGGCAATGGTTTAGGGTTTGGAAAATAGTTAATCATCATCAAATATTCAAAAAACAATGAATCATTTACATTTCAGCTACAAATACATATAATTTAAAGTAATTGTATTAGAGAATACAGTTCAGTTTGCTGATTCCTTCAAGAGAGAATCACTAGGCTAACCCTCCTAAGTTCAGAGAACTACAAAAGGAAGAAGGATGAGAATCCTTATTACATTACTGTTTTCTATTATTAGATTAACGGTTTATCTTATTAAGCTCTGTATCAGATTGATTATAGTCATTTGCATAGTTTTCTATTTGTTGATATAGTAAAAGGCACTTAGTAATCTAGTAAGAGACCTAATCCACAATAATAGAATTTGAAAGTCAGTAATCATTTGAAGGTACACCCTCTTGAGCTTGTGGATATCAAAGTGGAAGGAGGAATTAGTCCTCAATAATTATGATTTCTCTTGCATAAGTTAAATTGGAAATATAAAGAGCAAGTATTCACATTGTTTGAAGAACCTGCAAGAAAAATCCCTAACATCTCCAAGATCTAGAAATAATCAAGAGACAATGTTTCCAGGTCTTAATAAAGATATATGAGGGAGAAGAGCTAGACAAATTTGAGACCTGGATCAAGCACACAACAACAATAATTAAGGTCTATGAAAAATTCCAAGCTCACATATTGGAAAAACAAAAGGAAGTCTTGGAGTGGGTAGAAGATATAGATTGTTTCTTCATAGGAATTGGCCTCAACTTATACTAGGATGAAGATAAACATATCTTACGGCCATCAAAAGAAGTGGTCCAAAAATTCAAAGATATTATGGTAGGTATCAATACCAAAGAGGCCTTACAATAGTTGTTCTATTCAAAATAAGAGATGCTTAAAATGTATGAGCATGAAGAGGAGATCCATTTCTTTGCTTTCAAATTGACTATATTTAAAGAGAAGCAAGAATGAAAGTTCAATAAGGTAAAGAGGAAAGAGATGAACTACGAGGAAGTTTAGAAGATCATACAGAGGCTCCGGGCTGCACATCTAAAATTATTTCCCAACTTACTCCTCAGACCTCTTTAGAATTTTGGAGAAGACATTTTTCAACAGTTGGCCATTTTTCTACAAAGGCTAAAGTTTAGTTTTTGTCCTTTCATTCTTTTGGCCTCATTGGCTATTACAGTATTCGGCCTTTCGGCCTCCCAAGTTTTTTTCCTTTTTTTCCTTCAAAGATTTTTGTCCTTTTGGCCTTTTCAGCCTTTTGGCCTCTGAAAGGGCCAAAATTTTTAGACCTCTAGAGTTAGTTCAACACTTAGCAAATTTTGGGTACTTAAAAAACTTTGCAGTAGAGGTCAGGGGCCAAAATTCTGAGTGTTTTCAGCGAGATCACTATTTTGCATGGTAGTTGAAATCCATATAAGATTGGTGCTTAACTTGAGTTTATTTTGGGAAGACTAAGGGTCCCCTATCAGTTCCCACCGCAAGACAAACCTCTAGATGAAGATTCCAAGAAAGAACTCAAAGAATTAGGAAGAAGACTCCAAGTTCTCATAAGAAACCCCATCTTCTCTCTTTCTTTTCTGGACAAGTTTGATCCTTATTTCATGGAAAAGCTCATTTTAAATGGATTTCAAATCCATGCAAGTTGCTTTGTATTAGTTAACAGTAGTTTTCTTACAACAAAGTTCTAGTTTTAGTTTAATTTCATTAATTTAGACTCTTTGATGCCCTAATTTTAGCATTCATAATTTATAGATCAAAACTCTATATGTTGTAATCAAATCAATGTAATAGGGTTGGATCCCTAATGCAATAAAAATATACCTTTGGTGCTTCATTTGTGGTGTGTTATTTGTTGCCATCTATGGAAAATTGGTGAATATGTTCCTACATTGTTCATTGTTTTCAAAGAGCCTTTTGTTTTGTTGTGTTTCAAATCTGTATTTACATTACTTGGAGTTTTCTATGGTCTATCTACCTTGATGTGAAGAATGCGTAGAAGGGATCATCTATTGGGCTTAACGATGAATTTGTCTCATGGGTGTGCGCATCTTTATGGCTTCACGATTTGATAGATTTTGAATATCTTGCATGAGTGAATTCATCTTCTCTCCAAACACTCACATCCATTGAGTATAGAATTGTGACGTTGTCTGATCTGTACCTCATGGGTTGGTTCCAAATCTCTCCACCATTCAATTCACAAGGAAGGGTTTACAACAGTTTATGTTTGTAGGATTTCATTTCAGCAATTTGCTTTGTTTTTGGTTACCTTGTTCCTTTAATTTCTGTAGTAAATATGAAAGTAGTCATCTTGAAAATACAAAATTGCATTTCTATTTCAAACACGTCAATCTTTGTTAAAATGGAAAATACCAAAAAGTAATAAAGTTATTTTGCAATTTGATGTCTTGAACATACCAGCAAAGGCCTCCTCGTGAAACATTCACATTTATCTTCAACTGAGTAACCAAGAAAGTTGTGACCCGACCTCGGAGAACCTTAGGAATAAATTTTTTATTCTTTCAAGAGAGGAAATAGAATCTCAAGATCCTAGCAAGTTGAATTATATAAAAATAATGGTCAATAGATACTATATCCAGAAGTATTTCTTCTATATAATTTCTAATCAGGCATGAGACAAGCCATCAAGATCATTAGTGACCTTGTAATATTTTTAAGCATTAGCGATCTCAAGCTCAATATCATCATAGAATTTTTTATAGTCTTAGTGGAAATAGGACATTGTAGAGTATACCAATAAATTTCATTACTATCTTTGGGATTTTTTCATCCATCACACATTAGCTTAGTCATTTTTGAAACATAAGTAATATATTTGTCTTTAATTTACAATAAAAAATAATTCTTAGTCACCTCCTCAACCGATAGGATTCGTTCATTAACCTAAGTGGATAGATCTTTAACAAAATTCACAAGTGCTTTACACTTTTCTCTGTCAGAACTTGAAGTATCAAGAGAGAAAGATGGAACAAGAACATGCAAAGAAGAAATAGTTTCATTTATGATATGCCTTTTCTCTTCAGATTTGTTGAGCATCTTCACTTGGGTAGTGGGAGTATTAGGAGTGGTTAGCTCCAAGTGTGAAAGATATTTTAAGAATAGTATTAGGAGTGGTTAGCAACGAATATATTTTAAGAATAGTATTAGGAGTGGTTAGCTCCAAGTGTGAAAGATTTGTAAGATAACTGGAGAAAATATAGGGACAAGACTGCCCTCTATACTTCTAGCTCTACAAAACCAAGGTAGGTACACTTAATCCAGACAAAACCCAACTCTTTACAACACCTTCTACTTCTGGATTCAAACAACAGATGATGATAAGAAAGTATTAAATTCCAACCAAGAATTCATTGACTCTCCATTACCATGGTGGAATAACAACAAACAACTGTAAATGTAAATAATTTTGTAATGAGTTTGATTAAATTTAGGGGTAGAATATAGCCAAACCTATCAGACATATATCTCCATAGAATATAATAGTTTGGGATCAGTGCATTATCCATTGGGTAAAATCCTAAATACAATATTGAAACTGAAACAACCTCTTGGTATAGACTCAAAGCCATAAACATAAAATCTCTCAGACTACACACTACATGATCCTTAAGTAGATAATCCAATAGAATAAATGTAATAACCAAAGCATTTTAATTTTATCTAAGATCAAAGACTTGTGGAATGCACATATATATAAGCAAGACTCATACAGTAAGCCAGAAAGCTTACAACTCAATAGATAACACAAAGGAGAGACTTAAAATCCAAGAAGACTTATATTAAGTATAATGAAATATTGTTCCTAAATCAGTATGACAACGAAATACACAATAAAAATATATGAAAAAGATCATACAACTTTCTATTTTGTCTCAATATAATCCGAAAAACACCTGCTCTATCCTAGACTAGAAATAAGTATTGTGTGTGTATTTTGTGGCTCCTGCAAGCTACAAAACAACACTTCAATAAGTCATTACATTAGTGAAAAACATATAATAAGCCATCGAATTAAACACTAAAATTGACTTATTGCTTCCTATCTAACAGGAGTGTGAAGAATGCAATAATTTCCCTTAGAGTATGCATTAATCAGTGACATATACAACCTAGAATGGAAGATTCAATTGAAATTAGTCTAAATGCTCAAGAAATAGTTCATTTTAGTTCTAGAATTGAATATTTTAATAACGCAATCAAGATTTATTCTAAAATGCATTAAAATTTCTAAGAATGCAAGCAGCATAAGTTTACTTCTAAAATTAGGGGCCCATTGAGCTTAAAATTCATTCTATTTATAGAAGAATTAAATGAATGAGAGGTGGAGATTGAAAGGGGAAGAGAGGTGGAGATTGAATCTTTAGTGATCCATTTGAGGTGATCCAAGTGATTTCACTCCCATTGGTTAGGGAATTGACTTTCCCTTTTGTAAATGGGAATGTAATTTGGGGATTTAATTGATTCCCTTTTATTAATTACTTTAGCCATGTTTTGAATTGTTTTAATTGAATTGAATTGTTTTTTATTTAATTCAATTGTTTTGATTTAATTTTCTAAGGCAATTAATTTGATTTAGTGATTAAATAACTTAGGAGATTAAATTTTATTTAATGAATTATGCCAATAAATTGAAGAATTGTCTTGACATAATTTGGGGTATGGTCACACTTAGGGAAAATAGGATCTATGGTCAGAGTAGACCAAATTAGGGTGGTTACATTTGCCCCTCTTTGAATAGATGTGCGAGAAGCACATTGATTCAAAGAAAGTTTTTGATGTTGACTTCATAAAGTTTGAGAATTTTGCACTTGATCGAACGAAATATCTGATGAGATCAGTCTGACACTTCATTGAACTAAACTAATAGAATTGACTTTGAACTTGATCAAACAAAGGTCAATAAGAAAATATCTTAAAGATATCAATTCTGAACTTGGTTGTCATCCAAAAATTGATAATACCGACTCTGAACTTCATCAAACGAAGGTCAGTACAAAGCTGCCGAGAGCTTAATAAGAATCTAAGAAAAAAGAAGACATAAGATATCCATCTTGTGAGAAGCAAAGCCTTCAATCCACCAGTCCTGACTTAGTCAAGGAACTATCATTCCTTTAGTTTGTTTGATAAAGAAGTCATTTTAATGTTGTTTCAAGCAAGAATTTGATTATTTTGAGTGTGATCAATTTAGAAGAAGTGGAGAAACAAAGGTGTGTTTAGAGAAAACAAACTTTACCAAGTTAATCACGTTAAAATTGGAGATTTAAGTAAGATAAAATGATGTCTAACCAAGATTTGTGATGAATAATGAGAAATTTGATGATATGGAACACGAAAAACTGATTGAGTAAAGCTTGCGAAGCATTTTTGGAACATATGGAGCAATTTTGCATTTTCGGTAACTGTCGTAAAAATTTTACTGTGTTGTGGTGAAAATTGTCGGTGCATTCAATTTCATTCCCGATTGATCAAAAAGAGAGAAAAATGATTTTCATTTGTCTGGGAGGAGTTCTGGAGCTCCTAAATAGCTTAAAAAGTTAAATATATAGGTCCAAATTCACTTTTCACTCATGCATTTTCACTTTTAACCTTAGTAATTTAGAGAGCTCTACAGAGAAGATGGTGGTCCCTATGGAGAAGCATCAATTTGAGCTCGATCATTGACATCATCATCCAACTAACTACCCAAAACCAGTAAGTACTTAAAAACTTATCTTGTGAAATTTTCCAGTTCCATTTTTATGCTTTTTTGTTGAAGTTAGAAGCATTTGAATTTTGTGTCATTTTTTGTTTTTAGCATCGCATCCTGCAAATCCCGATTTGCTTCCTATTTGCACTAGAAATATTGTGTCTTATCTTGTGAATTTAGGACTGCACCCCATTTTTAAGTTTTGGATTGCTTGTTGTAGTGGATTTTAGAATTTCCAAGTTTTTTACACTCGCACATGGCATCCCGTGTCGCATCCTGTAAAAATAGGATCGCTTCCCGGATGCCCCATCACATCCTGGGAATTCAGGATCACATCCCATGAAAGGGATCACATCCCATGAAAATGGGATCATTTCTGGTAATTGAATGATTTTTCTAACAATTTAGACTATTTTTCCTTGTCCGATAGCCAAAACATTTAGCCGAGTCTGTTTCTGCTAAATTGCCTTAGACAAAACACTGATTTTGAACATTTCCGCATCTTGTGATCAAATTCCTTTCGAGGTTGTCTTTTTGAGGACCATACCCTAGTGGCATCCTTGGACTATTGAGGTCTTTGATTGATGATGAGGTATAGTGGCTCGTGTTGGTTTATTGTCTTTGAGGGATTTACCCGATATCAGGGTAAATTGAGGGTTGTTGACTGCTCTGGCTGAGAGGTGGCACTTGGAGCACAACACCTTCCATCTACCTTCTGGTGAGATGACCGTTATGTTAGTAATAACTAAGAGGGGGGGCGTGAATCAGTGGCCTCAAAAATTAATCCTTAAATCAACCCTTAAAGTTATAACCACTAATTATGTCTCAAGTTATCTTCTATCCTACAACATGAATGCCTTGAATTACTTATATTAATTTACTACTTGTCAGATTTATCTATTAAACCTTCTTCTGTATGTTTACCGATAAGTAGATAATTATTTATCGAAACACAGTAAATATGTAGAGTATACCGATAAATCAAGAATCAACTATGTAAGATACAAAATAGTAAAGAAATGAATCATACACACATAGCACATGGATTTTTAACATGGAAACCCTGTTAAGGGAAAAACCACTAGGACCAGTACCCCAAATTTTCACTCTTCTGAAGTGAGCCTTGTTAAGGGCCAACCCTGTTAAAGGTTACAAACACATTGTTAGGTGTGACCTTATTAGAGGATTTAGAAATAGTTTGTCAACTAGTATCTAGCATCTAATGCTACCATCCTTGATCAAACACTCACTTGGCCTATCAATAGGTATCGGGCATATCCAATGCTACTTTTGTGATCAAAATTTTTGATACTCCTTGGGATGTATCTCAATTGAAAAAGACTTTTAAGTCCCGCTCAGTTAAGAGACTTATATGCTTCAATGGTTAACCTGAAACACTAATGATCTATTCATACATACAACTAAATTGTAGATTTTTAGATCTATTGTAGGTCCATTACTTCACTGATCAATACAATCAAATATATACCTTTTCTCCACACTTGTTCTTCTCTATGATTCTTGTCTCAACGTTCATCGATGTCTACAAAATCTAGCTCTTCCTTTATCTTGTTGACCAGGACTGAAATGAAGACTTTCTTTTCCTTCATATTTTCTTTAGCATCTTTCCTCTTCTCTTGTTCACCCCACACACAATTCATAATGAATTGGGTTTGTCTCTTATAGACAAGATTTCCTCTTTTCTAGGATTTCTTGATCTTGTCATGTTCAACAATCTTTGCCAATAGATTTAAAGAAAATCTTCAGTTTGATCTCGTAAAGATCTTCTTTCCAACTAGACAAAGAAGCTTTAAATAAATTACTTATCTTTGAATTTATCTGAATGTTTAAAACAATGATAAGTATATGTTAACTCTATCTTTAGCTCTTGACAGCTAAGCATTTTGTCATTTTCTGAACTCTCTGTTCTTTCGATCAATACTTTAGTTAGTCATCAGTGATCACTGAATGTTCCATCGGTGTGACTTCAGTTTTCATTGGGATCTCCATCCTTGTCTTCTCTGTTGGGAAATACTATATTTTTTTCTATCGGTTTACTCTGTGTTTTGCTCTTCGGGCAACACTGTAACTTTGCTCATTGGTAATGTTTCTCATTTCCTCGTCGGGCAACACTGTGACTCTATTCTTTTACTATGATTTTTGGGTGCACTCTGTCAGTGTATGCAGTCACTTAGTGAATACTTTGACTTGTATGCATTAATAATAGCATAACCTTGCATGAACATCAACTTAACATCTTCAAACATTCAATTAGTTACATGTCATCAATCTCTCCCTTTGGCATTGATGGAAACATACTACATTATCATACTATACTATTGCTATTACAATATGAAATATACAATTTATGTTAGAATAGTCCCAAAGGATAACTGAGAGGGGGGGGGTGAATCATTTATCAACTTATTTAATTATTTCCTTTTATTAATTTCAAAATACAATAAAGTAAATTCCCATTTAGATAACACAATAGACAACACCACAATTTGGTTACGGTGAAACCAAATGGTAAAAACCCCAGTGGGAATTAACACCCACAATGAACTATACTTGTTTATAATAATCCCTGTTAGAAGATCTTGCAACCCTGTTAGGAGTTGTTCTTTATAATACAATAAGTATAGTGACCTAGTTAAGGGTCTGACCCTGTTAGGTGTCTTTTACAAATAACCATGTTAAGGGTGAGGACTCACTGTCCAAAAGCTCACTGCTTCAATGGTGAAGGCTACAACCTTCTGTAAAAAACATATGCACTATATCTAATGATGAGATATAGAGTAGACCTACTGTCTTGATCAGTTCCAATGTATTGTAATATTTCACTTCTTCTTCACATAGATCCTTGATGAATGAAACACAACTGATATTCTATTCTGTACTTTTTCTGTCTCTTATCTTCTCATTCACACTTAGCGTTTTACAAATGAACTACTATAAGTATCTTCCTCAAACTATGAGATCATGGGACTTGTTAAGCAAATATTCATAACATCCTTGTTGGCTTAACTAATCATGCAAGCATAATTACAACCGTACAATATAAACTGAATAGATGCGATGCTTCACAAAGTTGGCCTCACCAAATTAACTCTACCATTGCAATCTTGTTGAAACATGTTTGGCACCTTTAGATAATTATCTTCAACTCATAATTAAACTTGAATATACACATGCATATCCTGAAGATAGGCACAACTCAAAACCAATGCAATACTTCGGCTCTGTACAAACAAAGTCCAGAAACTGTAACTGTCGTAGATAGAATTACACAACACAACTGAAACTTCATATCTGAGTATGCGTGTATGAACAAAACATGAACAACATGTCTACAACATGAATATAACTACACAAGGCTTAATAGAATCATTATGATAAGTACATACAAAACACTGTTGTATATTATATGTTGTCATCAATGACAAACATACAATCAACTAGCTGCCAGAAGTAAATCTCCAACAATCTCCCCCTTTGACATTGATGGCAACATATGATATTAAAAAAATCTTTTGCACATGGTGTCTTCTTTCTTTTTACAATCTTCTCAATATCCTCATCAAAGATTCCTCTACACTATTGTAGCTCCTCTATCTATTTTTATACTCCACTAGAGTATATGCTACCCCTTACTATATACTCCCCCTTTGACATCAATGGCAAAGGGCACCATAAAAAATTAGGCACAGGTACTACTCTAGAAGTAGAGTAGTCAACCATGCATTAGTCACTATTGACTGATGTACTTGGTGCTTTATCTAATTAGACTTAGGAGAGGGAATTACTCCCAACTTCTCCTTGAGATACTCAAAAGTATCTTTTGATAAAGGCTTTGTGAAAATATCTACCAATTGTTCTTTGGTGCTCACATAGTCCAATTTTACTTCATTATCTACAACTTTTTC
>MU227130.1:615496-635374 GCA_018584345.1 Thuja plicata
TAATTCTACTCCATAAGAATGCTACTTGTGTATGTTCTCAAATGTTTTCCAATCATGCACATAGTCCTATGAAAGAAAAAGTTGGTTGCACTATGGTTCTTAGTAATGGCTTGACTTTGTAACTTTTTCAATTTCAAGTGAGTGAAATCCAATCTCGGTGCACCGAGGTTTTGACACAGTCTGAAAATTTAATCAATCAGGAGCTGCTGAGGAGATCTGACAACCCACAAGAAACTACACCCGTGGAGATTTCTTCCAGAAGGACATTTATATAGCGGTTGTTACTACCATGGCAAAAATGGCTATTACCACTTGAGGTTCCATCCACGTGGTTAACCCAATAAAGGGAATGTCCACTATGGTTAACCCTCTCTAACAAGGAAGACTCACAATATGGACCACATGGGGACTTAGTTCAGATTCAAGGGTTTCAAGTTTCTGATTCTTCCAAAAGGGAAAAGAGCATAATCTTCTAGCCTCTTCACCTCACCAAAACATAGCAAACATGATTCATTGACTCACTAATTTGAAATCACCTCATTCAAGGCTCACACAACAACAAACGACACCAATCCCCCAAAGAGAGAAAGTATTGCCAAAAGTTGAAGCCCAAACCAAGTTGACCAATGAGGTAAAAACAAAATCCTTCCCTACCTACAAGGGGATCTATCATCAAGAATAGATTTGCATGTAAAAAAAGTGAATGAAGCCCACTCTCTCAAGATCACCACAAATAGTGTACATAGGGCCTAATTACTATGTGAAACATATATGCAAAAAAGCAAATCTAGGTCCATTTTAGAGCACCAATTTGGAAATGTGATCTATGAAACAAGAAACACTCAAGCTAGACACATGAGATGTTCATTTTATTTCCAAAATCCAAATTTTATAGAGATCAAAAAAATACCTCAAATCCAATGCAACGCAAATCATTTTTTTGTTTATCCAAGCAAGTCCAAGCAATCCTCACGAACTCTCCAACAAACAAGACAAGCAAACAAGCAAACAAGATATGCAATGTATATTCAACTTATGAAAACCCTAGGGTTAGATCTAAAAATCAATTTTTAAGAGCAATAATAACCATAAAATAATCCAAATGACAAATCACATCATGCATTGAACCATGTGAAAAATAAGTGCAAGCTAATCATTAAATACCTTTTTTTTCATTTTGATTTTTGACCTTGTCAACAAGATCTGATTTGTTTGCTCTGAATTCAGATCTTAAACCCTAAATACAGAAAAGAGACCCCTATTAAAAAATAGAGAGCTTTCCAAAAATATTAAAATTTTAAAAATATCTTTTAATTTGTGCCCTAGGGAGCCATTTTCTCCAAATAGACCAATTTTCATAAATTGACCAAATGAGCTATAATATTGCATCCAAATTTCAAAATCAAAGAATGGAACCCCTATAGAATTTAAAGAACTTTCTGAAAATGTAAAAATTTCTGAAATTTTTTCTGATTTGCGCCAAAAATTAAGGTTTTATTAAAAATAAAGAAAAAATTATAAGAAATTCAAAATATCTTGGAAAATTTTGAATTTTTTATTGGAACTTCTCTGATATGTCACCAACTTACAAAAAAAATTTTAGACCAAAAATCCAAGCCGTTTGGGAGATATGATCAAATCTTTGAAAATCTAGGGTTTTTATCTCCAAGCAAATCTGCACAAGGGTTAGGCTTGAAAAACTTCAATAAAATAGCCATGTAAAGATTAGAAAATCTGATATCTGAATAAAACAGAGGAAAATTAGGAGCATCATGTCCCACGGTGGGTGCCAAAAAATGTGTGCATAAATGTTGACACACTTCTATGAATCATCCCATCCAAGGTTGCTCAAGAATGAGGTCTCAAATATCGATCCATAGCTCTCTAGTCATGGAGTGCAAAGGTGTGAAATGGAGGCCCTCAGATTGACCTAGTTAGTATCCATGCAAGTATACCATGAAACAAGAGATTCAAATGCATGAAAATGAGATCTATTCTATATGATAACAATGCACAAAAGGAAATTAATCTAAATGATAACAATGCATGACTAAATCTATGAAAGGAAATACAAATGCAAGATTAATCTATGAAAATAAATATGAATCTAATCTACATGAGGAGCCATGGATGCAAGAATAATGAGACAAGAAGAGAGAAGTTGCAATATCCAAGCTCAAGTGCTCAAATCCTCCTCCAAAATTGCTCTCCAAACCTGTAGCATAACAATATTATGAAAAAGATGATTGATGATTGATGATTTTTTGATTGATGATTGATGATCATTGATTATCAAATGAGAAGGAGATATTTCCTTATATAGGAAAGTGAACGGTTGAGATTAAGAGGCGAAAATCAAAGGCTATGATTAAGAGGCAAAAACCCACCACTTAGGAAGATGTGATGAAAAAGGGATTTTTATTTAATTTAAATTTAATTTATTGCTTTTTTCATTAATTAAAGTGCTTTAAGTGGGGATTTTTATTTATTTAATTAAAAGAGAGGTTTTCTTGTAATTAAATAAATGAGAAGAATTTTATTTAATTAGATGGGGGGAATTGAATTTAATTAAATAAGAGGAATTTTATTTAATTAAAAGGGAGAAATTTACTTTAATTAAATAAGATAAATTTTATTCAATTAAAAGGGAGATTAAATCTTTTAATTAAATAAGATAAATTTTATTTAATTAAAAGGAAAATTAAATCTTTTAATTAGATAAAAATGATCAAACCTTAGGAAATATTAAAATAATTAAATAATTGAATTAATTACAATTTGATCAAGAAAATTGATTTGAATTGAAAATGTTCTAAAGCATTGATTCAGAAATTTGATAAATTGAGAAAAATGATAAATGGGGCCCAAAGTCTAGGCAACCATTTTAGGGTGCATACAGTTATCAGCTTTTTTAATTATTTCCTTTTATTAATTCCAGAATATAATAAAGTAAATGCACATTCAGATAACACAATAGACAACACCATAATTTGGTTACGGGGAAACCAAATGGTATAAACCCCAGTGGGAATTAACACCCACAATGAACTATACTTGTTTATAATAATCCCTGTTAGAAGATCTTGCAACCCTGTTAGGAGTTGTTCTTTACAATTCAATAAGTATAGTGACTTGGTTAAGGGTCTAACCCTGTTAGGTGTCTTTTACAAATAACCCTGTTAAGGGTGAGGACTCACTGTCCAAAAGCTCACTGCTTCAATGGTGAAGGCTACAACCTTCTGTAGAACAGATATGAACTATATCTGATGATGAACTATAGAGTAGACCTTTTGTCTTGATCAGTTCCAATATATTATAATCTTTCACTTCTTCTTCACATAGATCCTTGATGAATAAAACACAACTGATATTTTGTTATGTACTTTTTCTATCTCTTATCTTCTCATTCACACTTAGCGTTTCATAAATGAACTACTATAAGTATCTTCCTCAAACTATGAGATCATGGGACCTATTAAGCAACTCTTCATAACATCCTTGTCAGCTTAACTAATCACGCAGGGATAATTACAATCACACAATATAAACTGAATAGACACGATGCTTCACAAAGTCGGCCTCACCAAATTAACTCTAACATTGCAATCTTGTTGAAACAAGTTTGACACCTTTAGATAATTATCTTCAACTCATAATTAAACTTGAATATACACACGCATATCCCAAATATAGGTGCAACTCAAGAACCAATGCAATACGTCGACTCTATACAAACAAACTCCATAAATTATAACTGTTGTAAACAGAATTACACAACACAACTGAAACTTTATATCTGATTCTGCGTGTATGAACAAAAAATGAAAAAAATGTCTACAGCATGAATATAACCATGCAAGGCTTAATAGCATCATTTTGATAAGTACATACAGAACACTGCTGTATATTATATGTTGTCATCAATGACAAACATACAATCAACTAGCTGCCAGAAGTAAATCTCCAACAGTTTCATCAAGCTTTCCTAATGTAACTATTAAAAATGTTTGGCTATCGATAAGCTCAAATAGCTTTGATTTGATTCTTGCAGCTTTCCATCTATCTCCAATCCCTTCACTGGAATCTTTCTTTCTCTGGTGTGATGTGTTATCCTTCTGTGTCAAACTTTCTCCCTTTGACTGTTCTTGTCTTTTGATGTTTTCTCTCCCTTTGTATTTTCTCTCCCTTTCTGAATAGTTTTCTTCTTTTAGATACTTCGATGGATATACTGAGATGATAATGGATAAAATCTCTCCCTTTATCAGTATGATAATGAGATATTTCTCTCCCTTTGACATTAATGCCAAACAACTTTTTCAAAAAAATGTGACAGTGATGGAAAACATACCCTTTTCTATCCATAATATATTCTTTGAATTTCCCAATCCATCAGTAATAACTCTATTTCTCAGAGTAGATGAATACCTTACTGAGTATAGTTTATCTTTGAAGTCCATCTCTTTGCTTACATCAACATGAATGATATTCTAAAAATATGTAGGCTGATGCAGTCTTCTAGTCTGCTTCCTGACCAATAGACAAGGGTCTAACCCCTAGTCTCTTTCTCATGTACTTAAATGTATCCTTGGGCAGTGGGTTGGTGAAGATATTAGCCAATTGTTCCTTTGATTGCACATACTCAAGTATCACCTCCTTTGCATGAACTTGTTCTCTTAAATAATGATACTTGATGGCAATATGATTTGTTTTAGCATGCATGACTGTATTCTTGGAAATGTTTATTGCACTTGTATTATCACAATAGATAATTACTGGTTCTAAAATTTTCATATGCATATCTTCCAGTAACTGTTTGATCCATGCAATATTTGAGCAGTTTGTAGCAGCAGCAACATACTCTGCCTCTGTAGTAGATTGTTAGATGCATCCTTGTTTCTTTTTAATCCATGTGACAAGTCTGTCACCCATGAAGAATTCTCTTCTAGTTGTTCTCTTCCGGTCATCAAGATTTCCAGCCCAATCTGCGTCGGTAAAAACCTTATGTTCAAACTTGTCTTCTCTTCTATACCATAAGCCATATTCCTTGGTATTCTTTAGATATCTCATAATTCTTTTTACACTAGTCATATGTGATTCTCTGGGGTTAGCAGAAAATCTAGCAACTATTCCCACTGCATGTGCAATATCTGGTCTAGTATGTACAACATACATGAGTTTTTCAATCATTGATCTATACAAATTCTGATTTACCTCTGATGACTTGTCCTCCTTTGTCAGTTTGCATCCAATTTCCATCGGTGTTCCAACTAGTTTGGACTCTTCCATCTTGAATATTTTCAATACTTCTTTGATTTACTTGGATTGTGTAATGAAAATACCTTCATCTTGTCGCATGATCTGCAGACCAAGAAAGAACTTGATCTCTCCAAACATAGACATCTCAAACTCTTTTCTCATTTCATTTGAAAATTATTTGCATAACATATCATTGCCTCCATATATGATGTCATCAACAAATATCTCAGCAATCAAAATGTTAGCATCAATATCTTCCTTCAAATAAAGATTACTGTTTTCACTAGTCCTTACAAATCCAATACTTATGAGATAGGAATGAAGTATTTAATACCAGTCTCTGGGTGCTTGTTTCAATCCATACAAGGCTTTGTGAAGTCTACATACCATGTCCCTCTTGTCTGGATTAACAAAACCTTATAGTTGTTCAATGTATATCTCTTCTTCAAGTATTCCATTTAGGAATGCAGACTTGACATCCATTTGATATATCTTGAATCCTTTATATGCAGCATAAGAAAGTAATATTCTTACTCCTTCTAGCCTAGAAATGGGTGCAAAGGTTTCTCCATAGTCAATTCCGTGTTCTTATGCATACCCCTTGCATACTAGTCTTGCTTTATTTCTTGTGACTTCTCCATTTTCATTTAGCTTATTCCTGAATATCCATTTTGTATCGATGACATTCTTGTCATCTAGTTTTGGTACAAGTGTCCATGTCTTTTTTTACTCTATATGTTCAATCTCTTCATTCATAGAAATTATCCATTCATCATTATCTAGTGCAACAATTACAGATTTGGGCTCATAATCACAAATAAGACATCTTATATTTAGAGACTTACTTCTAGTTCTCATACCAGCCTTTTTATCTCCTACGATTTAGTCCTATGGATGGTTCCTTCTAACATATCTTGCAAGTATAGGTTCAACACTTTGTTTATCATCTTGATCATCATTTTGTTCTTCATTCTGTTCTCCATCAATTTGTGCATTATCTTGAGCAATATTTTGATCACCGGTATTTGCAGCCTGATGCTTGCATGAAATGATCTGTTGCCCGGGAGCTCTATAATGTTGGTTGGGTAGAGTGTCAGGTTCCTCATTGTAAGTGAATCTATTGTAGTCCTCTAGTTTTTTAGTGCTTTCATTTTCATTCTTCTTTGCAAATTCATCTATCTTTACATTTGCACTTTCAATATTTTTGTTAGAGGATTTATTTAGACATTTATAAGCCTTTCTCTTGGTAGAATACCCTAAAAATATTCCTTCATCACTCTTGGAGTCAAGTTTTCCATTTCTATCACCTTTTAAGATATAACATTGACTACCAAATGTTTTGAAATAAATCACATTGGGTGTGTATCCATACCATAGCTCATAAGGTGTCTTTTTGTGTCTTTCTTCAATTGTACTCTGTTCAATGTGTAAACAGTAGTATTGACAACTTCCCTCCAGAAGATCTAGGTGATGCCTTTCTCTATCATCAGTGTCCTTGCATAATCAACTATGGATTTGTTCCTTCTTTCAGCAATTCTATTCTGCTGTGGTGTTCTTGGTGCAGAGACCTGTCTTTTGATTCCATGCCCATTACAAAATTTAGTGAATTCATCTGAAATAAATTCCCCTCCTCTATCTGATCTTAAGAATTTTAACTCCTTACCACTTTGCTTCTCAACCATTGCTTTGTACCATTTAAACATCATAAATTCTTCTGATTTATCTTTTAGAAACATGACTGTCATCATTCTAGAATAATCATCAATAAAGAGAATAAAATATCTATCTCCATAATAACTCTTTGTCCTCATAGGTCCACATAAATCATTATGGACTAATTCTAGAATTACATCGGATGTATGGGTTTTGCTTTTAAAACTAGACTTTGTCATTTTACCTTTTTGACAATTCTTACACATGATGTTGTCGGGCTTGGTCATCGTTGGTAAGCCTCTAACATTTCTCTTTTTGCTAATCTTTATCATGTTGTCAAAATTTACATGACACAATATTTTGTGTCATAACCATTTCTTCATTTTTAGCAATCAAACAAGTGGTATCAGTATCATTCAGATAGAATAAATTACCTTTTGTTTGCTCACAGATACCAATCAGACTTCCTGATTTATTGAAGATCTTTTCCTTCTTATTTTCAAATGCTACTTTGTGACCTGAATTATTCAATTGAGAAAAAATCAATAGATTATAATTCAATCCATTTACCCAATAAGAATTTTTACATTTTATCTGGTTATTCAACATTATGGTTCCTCTACCTTCAACTGGACAAGGTGTGTCATTACCCATTCTTACTGAACCACCTTTGTAGTATTCAAAAGTCTCAAACTTTTTCTTATCACCAGTCATATGGTGAGTGAAACCAGTATCTATGATCCAAACATCATTTTTACTAACTTTAGATATGAGAGTGGTTTCTACATACATTTTTTCATCATAATCTAAATCATCTTTTAATGCTACAATCACCATCTCGATGTCTTCATCAAATTTGGTGTGTGTCTTCATCTTTGGATTTTTCTAGGTAACTGGCATTCTTTCCTTTGTCCTTATAGTCTCAGGTATCTCTTCTTCCTGGTTTTTGGTAGCTTCTGTAATCACCTCTATCAGACTTCTTTTCAAATGATCTGTCATTACTTCTGTCATCTTTTCTTCTGTTAGTACATCTTGCAGTAAAGTGTCCAATTTATTTGCAATTAAAACAAACAAGTGGTAATTTACCTTTGCCTCTCTGCATTCTTCTAGCCATAAGTTCTTCAATTTCATCAAGATCATCTTCTTCACTTTCACTATCACTATCTTTTCTCATAGTGTTTTTATGACTTAATTTACTTATTCTCACAGAAGTTTTGAATGCAAACTCTATATTTGGTAATACACTATTATCAAAGTTATTAATCTCAAATGAAATCAGTCTTCCAATCAAACTGTCTAGAGTAACATTTCTATTTTCTACTGCTCTCATTTCTTGAATGGCATATACCCTAATAGCATAAGTAGGCAGTAAGGTTCTTAGAATTTTACTTACCACTGTATCTTCTTCTAGTACACCTCCAACTCCTCAGATAGCATTGACTACCTATTTGATTCTTGTACTATACTGAGTGATGTTTTCACCTTCTTTCATTTTGAGATCATCAAACTTTCCTCTAAGGCTTTTTGCCTTGGATCTCAAAATATTTTTGTCACCACCATGTACAAGCTTCAATTTGTCCTACATCTACTTTGCAGTTTTTCTGGTTTTGACATCTTCAAATTTAGCATCGGAGAGTGAGGAAGAAAGTTCTATCATCATGCCACTGTGCTCATGCTTCTCTCTCATTTGTTCAACTATTGGTGCTCCTATGGGAAACACATATTCCGTATCTAATTATTAAGTAACATCATTACCAAACCTGATAAGTGGAGTTTTATCCTGCTCTGCCATGAAGCAAAATTTTCTTTGTTCAACTTGGGCACATCTCGTTTGTTCATCTTGTGATCTTTATCTTAGGTCTTGAAACC
The DNA here is from genome assembly GCA_018584345.1 of Thuja plicata. NCBI lineage: Eukaryota > Viridiplantae > Streptophyta > Pinopsida > Cupressales > Cupressaceae > Thuja > Thuja plicata. The sequence continues at coordinate 624,275 of MU227130.1, forward strand.
TTCCTTTCTAAGCACACAAGATTTGATACCAATTGTTAGTAATAACTAAGAGGGGGGGTGAATCAGTGGCCTCAAAAATTAATCCTTAAATCAACCCTTAAAACTATGTCTCAAGTTATCTTCTGTCCTAAAAGATGAATGCCTTAAATTACTTATATTATGTCTCAAGTTATCTTCTATCCTAAAAGATGAATGCCTTAAATTACTTATATCAATTTACTACTTGTCGGATTTCTCTGTTAAACCTTTTTCTATATGTTTACCGACAAACAGTTAATTATTTATCGAAACACAGTAAATATGCATAGTATACCAATGAATCCAGAATCAACAATGTAAGATACAAAATAGTAAAGAAATGAATCATACACACATAACACATGGATTTTTAACATGGAAACCCTGTTAAGGGAAAAACCACTGGGACTGGTACCCCAAATTTTCACTCTTCTGAAGTGAGCCCTGTTAAGAGCCAACCTTGTTAAAGGTTACAAACACACTGTTAGGTGTGACCTTGTTAGAGGATTTAGAAATAGTTTGTCAACTATTATCTGGCATCTAATGCTACCATCCTTGATCAAACACTCACTTGGCCTGTCAATACATATCGGGCATGTCCAATGCTACTTTTGTGATCAAACTTTTTGATACTCATTGGGATGTATCTCAATTGAAAAATACTTTTAAGTCCTACTCGGTTAAGAGACTTATATGCTTCAATGGTTAAACTAAAACACTAATGATATTTTCATACATACAACTCAATTTTGGATTTTCAGATCTATTGTAGGTCCATTACTTCATTGATCAATATAATCAAATATATACCTTTGCTCCACACTTGTTCTTCTCTATGACGCTTGTCTCACTATTCGTCAGTGTTTGCAGAAACTAGCTCTTCCTTTAGCTTGTTGATCAGGACTGAAATGAAGACTTTCTTTTTCTTCAAATTTTCTTTGGCATCTTTCCTCTTCTCTTGTTCACCCCACACACAATTCGTAATGAATTGGGTATGTATTTTATAGACAAGATTTCCTCTTTTCTAGGTTTTCTTGATCTTGGCATGTTCAACAATCTTTGCCAATAGATTTAAAGAAAATATTCAGTTTGATCTCGTAAAGATCTTCTTTTCAACTGGACAAAGCAACTTTAAATCAATTACTTATCTTTGGCTTTATCTAGATGTTTAAAACAATGATAAGTATATGTTAACTCTATCTTTAGCTCTTGACAGCTAAGCATTTTGTCATTTTCTGAACTCTCTGTTTTGTCGATCAATACTTTAGTTAGTCATTGGTGATAACTAACTATTCCGTTGGTGTGACTTTAGTTGTCATTGGGATCTCCATCCTTGTCTTCTTCGTCAGGAAACACTGTATGTCTTTTCGTCAGGTTACTCTGTGTTTTTCTCATCGGGGAACACTGTAACTTTGCTCATCGGTAATGCTGTTCATTTCCTCATTGGGCAACACTGTGACTTTGTTCTTTTACTCTAACCATTGGGTGCACTCGGTTGGTGTATGCAGTCACTTAGTGAATACTTTGACTTGTATGCATTACTAGTAGCATAGCCTTGATTCATGAGTTCTTTGAAGTCTTTGGCAGTATTACAATGACCATATAGATTATATTAAGTTGACATCAATGAAAATACAATATATTAACTGATTTAATGCCTTGCATGAACATCAACTTAACATCTTCAAACATTCAATAAGTTACATTTCATCACGTTACACTGGAGGATGTGTGGAAGATTCTGAGACTTCCTATTATGGGTCAAGAGGTGTAGTTCGATTCTACCTCTACTTCATCGATTGCTATAGCACGATGATTCTTTGGAGATGACACCATTACTCATTAGTACCTTACATGAGATTATATATTTGATCACTATGAGTGCCTTCTTGTATACTTGGTAGGTTTGATTAGAGGTATCCTTATGCCTGACCAAGGACAACATGGATTTATGGTTGGTTGGGTTGACATGTTAGAGAAGATGATAGTCTCTAGACGTAGATTTGCGTGGGGCAGTTGTATACTCACATACATGTATAGAGAGTTACACGAGATAGTGTACCATTATTCACAGAGCATGATGGTAGGAACTTTGGTACTTTAGATCTAGGCCTAGGAGCATATCCCAGTTACACGACTGACAGTTGATAGGTAGTGGTTGGAGAAGAAGCCTTATAAATTCATGTATTCTATTTGGATTCAACAGCCCTATCTGGGCAAGGTAGAGTATTGGCGCCAATTTTTTGATGACATGAAAGTTGTAGTATGGAAACCCTACCTTGATTGTGAGGAGTGGATCTCTGATAGACAATAGATGCTATTTTCTTCTAGAGTAGGTACCTGATTGGTAGGACTAGATATATTATCGAGAGATTCATAGTCACACGGGTATTGAGGTAGTATGGCTAGATCCAAGGCAGGTGCCAGGATACATATGTATATGCACGGATCCAAGATGAGACACCACTATGGGGTCCTCAATTGGGTTATGAGATTGCACAGAGAGAAATTAGAGATATGGTAGTAGTATGCTTGGATTTGCAGTCAGAGGTAGAAGATGCGGGTTGTTTAGATGGTTTACATGCATAGATGTTATAGTATTCATTTCCTCAATTCAAAGTGCCTGCTGAGGCCATTCCATGTATTAAGCATCCACTAGATTATGATCCCACTGATGACCATCATGTCTAAGGCTAAGGGGGAGCACAAAGAGAGAGGATTTGTGGGGAGGGACAAAGGCAAGGATGGTGGGAGACATGGGAGAGATGAGAGGCACCCTCCTCCTGATAGGGGATAGGGTCTGGATGATTAGGATGATGTTGATGATAGGGTTAGAGGTGTGGTGGGTGGTGGAGAGAGTGCCAGTGGTAGTGGGAGATGGACTTAGTTTAGATTCCTTTCTCCCCAGCGGGATCCAGGTCAACTTTTAACTAGAGATTAGGAGAGATAGAGGCAGCGTCAACAGGAGGCTCGGCCGAAAAGGACACAGGACAGGTCATCTAGAGGAGATATAAGAAGAGATGGAGATGTATTTTCATAGTGTGAGTGCCAGCATGAGCATCTCAGAGCTAGGATCATGACTTTGGAGGCATTACTTGCAGATAGAGATGCATAGCTTGAGAGGCTTAGAGAAAAGAGGGACAGTCAGGGTGATATCCTCAGGGCAGAGAGAGACACTCAGGCTTGGATAGCTACTTATCAGGGACAAAGAGAAGCTTATTATTTTTGTTTATATCATGCTATGGTTCTAGAGGGTTAGAGAGCACTATCATTTTCACGCATGGCTCAGTAGTCTAATGGGCCATGCCTCCACCAGCTCCATTTATTCCATCTCCTCCTCCTCCAGATCAGGGAGAGGGTGGTAGTCAGACCTGATACTGCATGTTGTTATATTTTTGAGAGAATATTGTATATTTGGATCCTTCTAAGATCATTCTTTTGTATGATGACATTTATACATGTATATTTGATTCACCTGATACTCTAATACTCTTTTGTAGATAGTTCCATGTTTTTGATCTGATCCATATTTGATATATATGAGATAGTTGAGCTTGATTTTTTGATATGTTCATGGGTTATCATACTTTTATAGATGTTTAGATGTGATGCACATGTGCTTATGATTATCTTTGTCTCTTGCTGAGTTAGATTAGATATGTGATGACATCATTTATACTCATTTGATTCATTTATTGGTATAAATGTATTTCAAATAATACTAAGTGAATATGAAAATGAATGTTTTTGAGATTTTCTTTATGTAAATAAATGTATGGATGCACTTAGGATGTAAAATTAAATGCAATTCTTTGTTTTTGGCTTTTATCTTTCTCATTTATGAATGAAAAATGTATGTCATGGATATGCAACAACATTAATTTCAGTAATATTGATGTATGTACCTAACTTGGATTTTGGATGAATCAAGAATTTATTTTAAGCTCAAGTCCTTTTTATGCTTTATAAAATGAATCATGCAATATTTAAATACAGCTACATGCAGACTCTTAGGACTGTCACTGATTTGTATACATTCTAGCATTTTATCATCATTGGGAGTTTTTTGTAATAGACATCACCTAATAGTACAACTATCACTAATACCCACTGGTATCATGAAAGTATGAATACTATGTGTATTGGATGCAATGTCAGAAATAAACTTAGGTATCAAGGCATGGAAGCCAGGATGACAAGTTAGTTATCTCCTTTTACTTTTAAGAATCAGTTTTTGTTCAAGTGTAATGTAAGATATGTGACCCATAATGACCTTGAAAATTCATATCCTTGGGTACATTATGTAGCGTACACCTTAGTGAGAATCTAATTTAGAAAATAGACAAGGAAATTGTTTAAACCTCACTATAGTTTACACATAACAAGGATCGAGATATATGCGGCTATCCACTCATGTTGGCAACTCTTACCATAAACATCCAAGTTAGGTGAAAATTGTAGGATCATTTGGAACAATCACCATATGCAGAAAACCAAGAAAATGTTGTGCCCCCTATCCTTGCGACTCTTGTCCTTGAATAGATGTCACAGAGTTACTCAGAAGACATAACAATCACCAATTGAGAATTAATCAAAGAAAACTTATAACCACTTAGATGACCCTAGTATGAAACATCATGGGAACATTAAAGAGTCGTAATCAAACCAAGATCAAACTATGTGTTTTAGTATTGAGAAATAATGTTGATTCATTTGTCAAGAATAATAGAGATTCATCAATCAAAATTTGGAATTAAGCACTATGTTTTCATGTCTAATTATATGTGAGATTAATGTTGTCAGCAATAGCAATCCAATGTAGTGTCTAGAAACACTAGTTGATTAAACTGTTGAGAAACACTAGTGCATTTTTTATTAAAGTGTTGAAAAACACTAGTTTGTTTAAGTTCTGGATTAAAGTGTTGAGAAAAACTAGTTTGATGTTTGTTAAAGGTAGGTGGTGTTTAAGAAACACCTATGTTTGTGATAGTGATGTTTAAGTACAAGTATTGAGAAATACTATTTTGAGAGGCAAACCATCCTAGACAAGATGCTTAGGACAACCTAGTAGACATGAACTAGCCATGCTAGCAAAGATGCCCCCAGTGCAGAATGACAATTCCTAAGGCACAAATGCAGACAAATCCCAAGAAAGGATAGGACATTTGTAAGGAATCAGAGTCACCAAATAGCACAGGTGAAAATATGAAGGTTTAGTGTCATCAGTGCATTGATAGATAGAGCATAGAGTTCGAGTGATGCCTGTTTGCTAGGTTTTCACCACTCGGCAAAGCTTTTTATTTTTGCTACCAAGACGCCTGTTTGCTAGGTTTTCATCAAGGCATTTTTTTCTTTTTCAATTTTTAATTTTTTAATTTTTTGTAGTATCAAGGTGCCTGTTTGTCAGGTTTTCACCAAGGATACCCTTTTTCAGGACTTTTTCCACTATTTTTGGATTTCTTCAGGATCAATTTCTAATTTTTTGGTTATTTTCTGAGATTTTTATTGCATAGGCTCTGCTAGCCAGACATCAAGCGTAGAACCACTTAAAATGTAGAGTATTAATGGGATCAGGAAGAACATCTCCCTTAGGTGTATCTTACTGATAAGCTCCAGTCCCAAAAGTTGCAGTAATGACATAAGGTCCCAGCCAGTTTAGTTCAAACTTTCCCTTCTATTCTCTGTTAGGCTGGTTCTTAGGATTCTCTTTCAGAACTAGATCCCCCACTTGAAAGTGTCATGGTTTGACCTTTTTATTGTACCCTTTTGACATGCATTTTTGGTACACTTTTAGATGATCGAATGCTTGTTTCCTACGCTCATCAAGTAAGTCTAAAGAATTTACCCTTTCAATGCAGTATTGTTCATCAGTAACAAGACCTTGTAAAGATACCCACAAAGATAGGATTTCAACCTCAATAGGTAATACTAACTCAGTGCCATAGAATAGGGAAATTGACATGGCTCTAGTTGGTGTTCTAATGCTTGTTCTATAGGCCCAAAGTGTCAGATTTAATTGTAACTGCTAGTCTCTTCCAGACTTACTCACAGTTCTGTGTAATATTTTGAGAATGTTCTTGTTAGATGCCTCAGCATGTCCATTGCCTTGAGGATAATAGATTGAGGAACAATGCTGAGTAATGTGAAACTATGTGCAAAGGTCTTTGATGTCTTGGTTTTTAAATTGGCCCTCATTATCTTTTACAATTGAAGAGGGTATCTCATATCTACAAATAATGTAGTTCAAGATAAACATAGCCACCTGTTTTCCAGTGGCTTTGATTAGTGGCATGAATTTGACCCACTTAGTAAAATACTCAATGGCCATAATGATTTATTTGTGTCCACTTGAAGAATTAGGATATATTTGTCCAACCAAATCAAAGGCCCATTGTTGGAGTGGCCAATGTGTTATGAATGGTATGAGTTCTCTAATAGGAGCATGGATGAGATTTCCACGTGTTTGGCATTTATGACATGTTTTTGAAAATAGAACAACATCTTTTTCCATCCTGGGCTAGTAATAGCCTACTCTTAGCAGTTTCTTAGCTAGTGAAAAGCCATTTGAGTGTGATCCACATACACCTTCATGGACTTCTTTCAATGCATGATCTGACTCTTCTTGTTTTAAACACCTAAGAAGTGTACCATCGAGACCTCATCTATATAATTTATTAGTAATGGGGATATAATGCAATGCTGTCCTAATTACGGATAGTTTTTCATTCCTTGATAAGTCATCAGTAAAGTTTGGTCAGTTAGATAGGAAATGAGTTTGGCATACTGGGATTGGTCTTGGGCATTCAAAGCACAAATTATTTGGTACTCAGGGGTATCAAAAGCTAGTTAGGATAGTTCTTCCACCAAGAATTCATAGCGGAACTGATGTTCTTCTAATTGTAACATGGATTCCAGTGTAGCCATAGCATCGACAACTTTATTCTCTATTCTTGATATTTGCTGGAATGTGACAAAGACAAAGTACTTCTTCAGGTCATCAACCACTTGTTTATAAGGCTTAATATTTTTGTCTTTAGTCTGATAGTATCCATTTACTTGATTAGTAATAAGTTGGGAGTCACCATACACATGTAACTCTATGATCTTCCATTCCATAGCCAATTTAAGACCATTCACTAATGCTTCATATTCAGAAATGTTGTTGGTGCATGGAAACATTAATTTTTATGCCTTGGGAATCTTGTAGCCTTGAGGAGTAATGAAGAGAACTCCTGCTCCAGAACCTTGTTGCATAAAAGAACCATCAAAGTACATCTTACATGGATGTTTATTTAAATGCATTTTTGTTTCATTAGGAAATTCAATTATGAGAGGTGCATCATCTTGTAATGGTGAGTCAGCTAATTGATCTACAAGGACTTGTCCTTTAATATCTCTTCTATCCACGTACTCAATGTCAAATTCACTTAGAATTAGGACCCAATTTGCTAGTCTTCCTGTTAATTCTATCTTGCTTAAGAGGTATTTCAAAGGATCTATCTTTGCAATGAGCTTTACTGTATGTGATAACATATAATGTCTCAATTTCTGCGATGCAAAGACAACTTGCTAAGCAAAAATTTTCAATTATGTTGTAATTGAGTTCATAAGATATTAGTGTTCTGCTGATATAGTAGATTGCTCTTTCTTTTTTAGTTTCATCTTCTTGAGCCAGAAATACTCCCAATAATGTAACCGTAGCTGAAATGTATAGGAGTAATGGCTTTCCATGAATGGGTGCCATGAGAATAGGAGGAGTATCCAAGTACTCTTTTAATTCTTTGAAGTTATTTTCACAATGTTCATCCCATTTGAAGGTGATACCCTTATGTAGAAATTTAGTAAAAGGTTGTGCTTTGTCTGCAAGTTGTGACATAAATCTCCTAATTGACTGGAGTCTTCCTTGTAATGTCTTCATTTGACTAATGTTGCGTGGAGGAGTCATTTCTAGTATAGCTTTAACTTTTTCAGGGTCCACCTCAATATGAGTAGTCCTTTATTTTGATTTAGCTAAGGTGTCATCCACATAATCCTCCATATTTTTATGTATCATATCATGGAATATGGTAGTCATAGCTCTTTGTTATGTTGCACCTACATTCTTTAATCCAAATGACATAACATTTCAGCAAAATTTGTTGGAGATTTACTTCTGGCAGCTAGTTGATTGTATGTTTGTCATTGATGACAACATATAATATACAATAGTTTTTTGTATGTACTTATCAGAATGATCATATCAAGCCTTGCACATTTATATTCATGTTGTAGACATGTTTTTTATATTTTTTTCATACACGCAGACTCAGATATGGAGTTTCAGTTGTGTTGTGTAATTCTGTTATATGGCAGTTACAATTTCTGGAGTTTGTCTGTATAGAGCCGATGTATTGCATTGGTTCTTGATTTGCACCTATATTTGGGATATATGTGTATATTCAAGTTAATTTATGAGTTTATGATAGTTATCTAAAGGTGCCAAATGTGTTTCAACAAGATTACAAAGTTAGAGTTAGTTTGGTGAGGCCGACTTAGTGAAGCATCACATCTATTCAGTTTATATTGCGTGGTTGTAATTATGCTTACATGATTATTAAAGCCAACAAGGATGTTATGAAGATTTTTCTAATAGGTCCCTTGATCTTATACTTTGAGGAAGATACTTATAGCAAGTCATTTGTGGAATGCTAAGTGTGAATGATAAGAAAAGATACAAGAAAAGTGCAGAGAAGAATATCAGTTGAGTTTCATTCATCAAGAATCTATGTGAAGAAGAAGTGAAAGCTTACTAGAATTGATCAAGACAAAAGGTCTACTCTATAGTTCATCATCAAATATAGTGCATATCTATTCTACAAAAGGTTGTATCCTTCACCATTAAAGCAGTGAGCTTTTGGATAGTGAGTCCTCACCCTTAACCGGGTTATTTGTAAAAGACTCCTAATAGGGTCAAACCCTTAACCAGGTCACTATACTTGTTAAATTGTAAAGAAAAACTCCTAACAGGGTTGCAAGATCTTCTAACAAGGATTATTATAAATAAGTATAGTTTATTGTGGGTGTTAATTCCCGGCGGGGTTTTTACCATTTGGTTTCCCTGTAACCAAATTGCGGTGTTGTCTATTGTGTTATCTGAATGTGCATTTACTTTATTGTATTTTGGAGTTAATAAAGAAAAAGAATTAAATTAGTTGATAATTGATTCACACCCCCCCCTCTTAGTTATCCTTTGGGACTATTCTAACAATTGGTATCAGATCCAAGTGCCTTTAAGAAAAATCCTAACAGCTTGAGGTAGATCAGATGTCATACTTTAGAAAAGAAAGTCCTAAGTTTGATGGAGAAAATTAACTGGATTGGAAGAACAAAATGATAACACATCTACAGTGTGTTAATTTTGACAGCTTTGAGATAGACACACAAGAAATTGTTATTCCCTCTCTAAAACACCTTTCAAGAGATGACGCTACTAGTAAACAGAAGGATACATTCACAGCTAATGTAGTTGCCAAAGAAGCCCTTATAAGTGCACTATCTGATAATGAATTCTCTAAGATCAAGAAGGTAGACAAGGCATACACAATATGGAAGTATTTAGAAGACATTTTTGAAGGAGATGTTCAAGCAAAGAATGCGGGCAGGAAGACATGGAGAAAGAAATACAATAGTCTTGAGATGTTACTTGAAGAGAAAATTAGAGCCTACAATCAGAGGATAAATGAAGCAGTTTTTGGAATCAGAAACAATGATGGAGAAATATCACAAGAAGATATAATGGACAAGCTGCGTACTAATTTAACATCAGACTATGAGAATAAGATCAGTATTCTAGAGGAACCCATGCAGTTTTCACAAGACTTCAAGAGAGAGACTTTGATCAGTAAAATCTCTATATTTGAGATATCAAGATTGAAAACTGAACCTAAAAGTGAAACAACCTTCAAATCTTTAGTTCATGGTAAGAAATCTCACATCTCTAGCAATAATGAGAAAGAAGAAGTTGATGAAGAACTAGAAGAAATCATTTCCATGATTGCTAAAAGAGAAAATAAAGGCAAAGGTAAATATGAAGGACAACTTCCATTCAAATGTTTTTCATGCAACAAGATCGGTCACTTTGCATCCAAGTGTCCTACAAGAGTAAAGAAATTCAAATCTGATTATAAACCTAAATACAGGAAGGAATGTTATCATGTTGAAGAAGGTGTAACTGATGAAGATTCAGGAGAAGATGAAATTGGATTCATTGCCCTAAAGACATGGAAAAATTTCTTGAGCATATGGACATTGAAGATGAAAAGGAAACACAGGAGTTAGCCCTAATTTCCAAAGCAGACATCAGAACTAATTGGATCATTGACATCGGATGCTCTCATCACATGATAGGTGATAAAGAAATATTTGTTCATCTAGACAAGTACAAAGGTGGTATGGTTAGATTTGGAGATAACACTCCTAAACCTATCATAGGCAGAGGATCCATCACCTTGGATGGAAAGAAAAAGATAGATGATGTTCTGTATGTTGATGGATTACATCACAATTTACTAAGTGTTGGATAGATACTTGACAAAGGTCATCATCTGGAATTCAAAGAAAACAAATGCATAATTAGCAACAAATAAGGAGACATGATTGCATTAGGATAAAAAACAAAAGGTAATGTTTTTCATCTCAATTCAAATGTAAGTTGTTTTGTTGCAAAAGTGGATGATAGTTGGTTATAGCACAAGAGACTCTGTCATATTAATTTTGATAATATAGTACAGATAAGCAATGTCAAGGCAGTTAGAGACCTTCCAAGTATTGCAAGACCAGTTGACACAATGTGCAGGGAATGTGTTATGGGAAAGCATGTAAGGAGGTCTTTCAGAAGCAAGCAGAACTTCGCTAAAAACAAGTTAGACCTAGTGCATACATATTTATGTGGTCCTAATCAAACTAGATCATATTATGGAGAAAGGTATTTCATTTTGTTTGTTGATGATTTTTCAAGAATGATGTGGGTTGCATTCTTAAAGGAGAAGTTTGAAGCCTTTGAGAAGTTCAAAATATTCAAAGCCAAAGTGGAGAATGAATCTA